>OY720609.1:1967500-2525000 GCA_963151315.1 Nymphalis c-album
TCCGATGGGATGGCAATCCGACACGACCGGAAAGAGTACAGGCGCAGGACCAACGGCGTGCTTTTCGAGGCACGGGAGTGTACACTTTCGACTTCGAGACTCCGGGCTGCTACTGATAATTTTCTGACAGAAAACCTCAATAACTATTTATTGACCCGACCTGGGAATTGAAGCCAGGACCACCAAGTCTGCGGCCTTATATCAAGCCACTAGACCAACAAGGCAGTCAAGCCTTACAGAGTAGTAGTACAAAATATGTTTTAATATATTTCATTGTTTTGTTTCCTTGTTTTACAAGATATTTTTTTTCAACTTCAATTAGTATGTGTGGGTCATAACTTGCAATTGAATTTTAAACTAGTTCACCGAGCGTTTGAAGTGAAATTTTCCACTCAGTTTTGATGTCGTTGATAATATTCTAGCATTGTCAATTTTATTCGTTTTAATACTTGGATTAAATAAAAGCTTTTTAAAAAGTTTGTTTCGACTCGCAGTCTATGAAACTCGTACTCACACATATACATATAAATACTTGAATAAACGTATTGAATATATAACTTGATATAAATTATGTGCAATACTTTGTATTACATCCACATACATATTCAGCATTATACGGCTGTTTATTCAAACACTTATTTATCTCTTTCTGTCATTATCATTTTGACATTTGAAAGAAGAAGACACAGCATCGTTTAACTAATTTATGATAACTCTCTAGACAAGGTATACAAGTAAATATAATAACATATACATACATATAGATGTATACGATACGCTTATGTTTTCATTTCTAAAAATGACTATTTTTGGTAAAACTGTTGATGTTTTCCTAACCAAGCAACCAGTAGGCAATAGCCTACGGCAACTATTCTCAGAAAAGACAAGCCATCTGTCCAGGACATATTAAAGTTTAGCGGAAAGCTTTCAGGTGCATAAACAACGGTTTTACGTGTATAAAAACTGCCAGTTCCCAGACTACTTGCTGGCTTTGTAAATTTCCTGGAATTTTTCCAGTTTTTAAATCTGAACCAAGTTTATTTTTTATGTTTTTAATTACAAATGTATTTCCGTTACAAATAAAGTAAAGAAAAACAATATAAAATTAATCCAAAAAAAATACAGAATTATAGCATAACATAAACATTATTTAATACAGAGAATACAATTATAAAATAAAAAACATATAATTCTGTATATAAATAATATTAGCTTTCGTAGAAGAGTTCGTCATTTTTTATCTAAGAAGCATGAAATTTTATATACAAGTTTTTGTTTAGAAATAAATATATATGTAATCCAAGATTTTTGAAAATTGACGTATGGAAGGTTCATCTATTGTGATATTAGAAGTATGAAATTTTATATACAAACCTCTGGTTTTTTTTTATTGTATAGGAAGGCGGACAAGCTTATGGGCCACCTGATGGTAAGTGGTCACCAACGCCCATAGACAATGGCATTGTAAGAAATGTTAACCATCGCTTACATTGCCAATGCGCCACCAACCTTGGGAACTAAAATGCTATGTCCCTTGTGTCTGTAATTACACTGGCTCACTCACCCTTCAAACCGGAACACAGCAATACAAAGTTCTGCTGTTTTACGGTAGAATATCTGATGAGTGGGTGGTACCTACCCAGACGAGTTTGCACAAAGCTCTACCACCAAGTGGTTAGTAATAAATAAACACGTATTTCAGGGGTTTTTAAAAACTACCCCGCAAGAAGGTAAAATACGGGGTTGAACGTGTGTATGGCGGGTCATCTATTTTGATGTAAGAAGCATGAATAATAAAATAAGCCTCTGGTTATAAATAAATTAAATACGTATTTCAGGGTTTTTTTTTAAACTACCCTGCAAGAATGTAAAATAAGGGTTAAAAGTTTGTATTGAAGATCCGTCATTTTTGATGTAAGAAGCATGAAATTTAATTTTAAAGCTTTTGAGCCAAAATAAATGCATACATATTTTGTCATTTTTGAAAATTTAACCTCAAACGAGGAAAATGGGTTGAAAACTTTATAAAATAATATTATTTCAAACATTACATATATAATATTATTTTAAACATAATTAATCTATTTTATTATTTCTTATTTTATCGAGAGCAAAGCCGTGGGTGAACCGCTAGTATTGTATAACATATAATACAACGTAGAATGCATTATTATAAAACTCGTAGCGATCGTGTAGCGGTTCGTAGCGTGCGTGTAGCACATGTAACATAGCTTCAATTTGTCTTAAGTATGTAGCTTTTTTAAAGCTGTAGCTTTTTTAATTATTTTTTTGTTACAGTAAAATATAAAAAATGAATAACAAAAAAAAAACTTGTATTATTGTAAAATATTCCATAAGATAAATATTTGAAAAGTGTTTGCTGTCACAAATAGAAATAAAAGCTACTAAGTTAATCGTTAATTTATTTTTTAATAAAGAAATTAAAAACCGACTTAGAAACGATAATAATACTGTTAATAGACAACACCCACACTACAACATTAACTTATATAAAAGTCACAGAAACTGTTTTTAAATTTTCATATAAAGCTGAGTTTTTATAGAATGTCCAGTTATGGATTACTTGGGATTAAAGTCGATTCCAATAATACGAGGAAAAGTCCGATCATATACAAACAACACGTATTTACAATCGAGGGCTTAACTTGATATATACAAATCGAAATAAAAAACAGGTACTGTATAAATCATACTGGAAAAAAATCAAGTATCATTTCTCTGTTAAATCGTAATTCCGATTTTCTGTATGAAGAATTAATCTTCTTTTTGTAATTATTGAAGCAATAATATGAGCAGCCATTTTTGTCTGCAAAACGAGGGTATGTACCCTCACTCATCATATTGTCTATCGTCTATCGTCAAGCAGCAATACTTAATATTATTGTGTGCCAGGTTGAAGGGTTAGTGAGCCAGTGTAACTACAGGCACAAGGGACAAAATATATTTGTTTCCAAGGTTGGTGGATTGGCGGTGTAAGTGATGGTTAATATTATTAACAATGCCAATGTCTATAGTTTTGACCACTTACCATAATATGGTGGCCCATTTACCAGTCTGTCTATATAAAATATAAAATGTATTACATCAAAGCATAATATTACTTTACCCTTGTACGTTAGGCTTTTATAATATTTAATTTCACTAAACAATAACTCATTAAAGTTCGAGTACGAGGCGTACATATAGGCACCCTCCGTTAATTTTAATCCAAACAATGTCTACACAACATAGATTATAATTAATAACATAGTTTTCTGACCTTATATTTTATATAAATATAAACTGGAGCTCAGTGGATACATATAGCAGTAAGTTTTCAAGTGCTTAATTGAAGTTTATAATATAACAGGTGGCTTTTACATATTTATATTTTACTAGCTGTGCCTCGAGGTTTCACCCGCGTTTGATTATTAAAAATATAATGAATAAAAATCAGCCTAGATCCTTCCTCGATAAATTGACTATACAACACAAAAAAAAAATCTTAAATTTGAACCAGTAGTACTCTTCAGCTTTATATATTAGTATAGATATAAACTGGCAAATACATAGGATATCTTTTATCCTTTGGTTGTCAAGTTTTTTCCGTTAGTGATAGCTATTGACGAATTTTAGTTCTATCGTATAAACTGAAATATGTGACATAAAATAGAAAAAAATGTTTGAAACATGAAACTGCATATGTATTCCACAAATTTTCAATAGTGATATGATCGAATTTTAACCACAGGATGAACTTTAGATAAAAGAACATGTCGTGAGAATAAATTGCACATGTCGGTTAAAATACCACTTGTATACATTAACACAACGTAAATAAAAACACTTTTGTTTGAGGAAACTTTGAGTTTCAAGGAAGGAAATATTGAGTTCCAAGTCTAGTCTTAAAGATCAGTCTGTATCTAGGGAATTTTTAGTTGCTGTTTTTAAAGCCGATATAAACTTATACGGGTTCATAACTGGACCACTGATTTTTTCGCTTAGCCCATCAGTGGAACCTGTCAAATCAAATCAAATATCTTTAGTCAATGTTGAAGTGTTACACTTTCTTATTGATTGTCATAAATCTACCACCGGTTCGGAAATAAACCTCAGACCTGAGAAGAACCGGCGAAAGAAACTCAGCGGGATTTTTTTTACACCGTTTTTTGTCACCGTTACTGTCACCTATTCTGGTTTTATCATCGTTTATAATCGCGGTTAGCTATATTTTATAATATTGCCCGACGTTTCGGCAGTACCTCTTGCAGTGACGAGCTGACTTGAGCTCTTCATACACTTTACCGTCAGATGCAAGAGTATTATTCGTCTGACTCCTAAACTATTACACTTTTACTTTATTTATTTCAACTACAACATCGCATACATACTACACTAAAACAATCATATCCCAAAAACGTTGTTCGAGGCCATTTAATATTATCAAATGTCCGTGTTCTACGTTATCGACATTAAAGTCACAATGACAATTTTATATTACTTAATTATAATCGCATCGCGAAGCAGTAGTAACTTTTCTCCGTCGAAAGAACCTTTGGGACATTAAGCTCAATGCAGTGGTTAGGTTCAGAGTTTAATACGTGTAATTTCATTGGAAAATCGTATCTCCACAAACGTTTTGCTCTATTTTTTCTATAATTTGGAATTGCGCTATCTTAATGTGCTTGCATGTTATGGTGGTTGAGTTTATTAGTAAATGTCGATTTGGTTGGTTTTATCATTTTAATCGTGTGCACTATGCTCTATATACCGTTTGGCTAACTCGTTTCCTTTGGTCAGTATTTAAAACGCCACAGCAAATAGTTACACCCAGCGTTTGATACTGAATGACGTCCTTTGATGTACGTCAACGTCCGCGAACACCGGGAACGACCATGATTGGGTCAAAAATGAAAATAGCTTTTATCGAATATTTTTTTAGAGCAAAAGCTTTATTTTTCCTTTGGCGGATGTGTTTCGGAGATATACATTTAATTGGACCATCTGATGGTTGGATGGATGGTTTTTTTGGCATTTTTAGCATCACCTGTAGTCATTGGCGTAATATTATCCATTTCTCATATCGCCAATGAAGTTCATTGGAGAAGTTCTGAAGTTTCACTGGCTCACTCAGCCTTCCAAGCGGAATACAACAATCTTAATTGATGAATGGGTGCTAACTACCCAGACATGCAAGCCAAGTGAACCACCAAGTGCATTAACATCTATACATCTTATTCAATTGATGGAAAAGAGTAATTACTGAGCTTATGGCCGATACTTTTTTTTGTATAATATGAAATCCGCATGTAACTTTATTTAATCTTCAAAAAGATCGATTCAAAAGTGGTCATAAAATCCAACTTGAATATATTTCATTTTCATTTTGACGTAACTCAAAGTCAAATGTTTATCCTTGGCTATGTAGGTTGTTTTTTTTATATATATAGCTCGGGAGGGCAAATGACTACTCCACCTGATGGAAAGTGGTAGTAGAGTCCAAACGCGACGATGGCCAGTGCAGTCAGGAGGAGTGATTTGCACTAGCCGCCCCCGCCTTACCGGCCCGCAAGATGCCTCTTCACGCCTCGTTGGAAGGAACCCAGGTCATAAGAGGAGGAGATAAAAATCCATGTTTTGGAGGTGCGACAAAGAAAAGAGCGGCCGAATTTCTTCGTGCGCGATGGAATTGATGCCACTGTTAGGCGGTGACATCGAGAGCCAGCACGCATAGACTTGTTTTTACGCAGCCTATCCCAGTATAGCCTAAAAGCAAGTATTGTCGAACAAAGTAATAATAAACGACAAACAAATGTGACATATGAGATTTATACATTTCAAAGTTATAAAAGTGTTTATAAGAGGCAATGCGGATCAATTTTATTTTGATTTTTATTCGCAAAGAAATAATCAAAATAATATATTTTCTAAGTAATAACACGTGAATCAAGAACAACACAAGACGCTTAAATTTTATTTTAAGCCCTACGCGCTAATCTTTTTCCGTAATGAATAATAGAGTTTAATGTTCCAATTTTCTAATACTCATCTTACAACTATCTCGGCTTACACTTTATTCGCGAACCTAATATGCAAACTAAAGTCTATTATAAATATATGAGTAATCCTTTTCTATGTACTTCATAGAAAAGGATTACTTATGTAGTATTGAAACTATGAATGGCTTGAAACTAGAAAATGTTATGGATTAAATATTTAATTCACAATTTTATTTTCATTTACGATGTATTACGAGTGAATGATCGTTATTTTATCTCTTTCGGACATTTGTAATTTTACATTCGAAAGAGAAAGACAGAGAATCGTCCAATTAAACCAAGTAGCACGAGATGAATTAAAAACACATTTTAAGTACATCAAAATTTAGTAGGGATGGTTTTGAACCCGGAATCATCGGTTCAGCTTGACAGGTTCTAACCACCGAGCCTCGTATTTAACATGTTAAAAATAACCTTTTTCTTTTATAAATAACACATCTGATTAAGGTAGACCCACCTGACGCCTCATTGAAGGTTTTACCCTTTCAATGAGGCAAAATTTATTTTACGTAAAACCAATCCCCAAGGGTAAATCACTTGAGATCGTTCCCTTTAGCCGTTAGATAAGCGAATCGCGTTTTGTTTATCTTGTATTACCGTTAAAAAGTACAAAGGAAAATCTATATTTTCATTTTTGTTTTTCTTTTATAGAACCAATTTTGTGAAATTGATTTTATTGTTCTGTCTTAAAGAAAAAAAAAACATGTCATATCATATTATAGTGTTCACGTATTAAAAATATATTCAGTCTTTATTAAATGATTATAATACTACAATTGAACTGAAAAAAGTTATTTGGGTCAATCTGTTGTAGGTTCTTAGTACCTTCAGAGTAGCTCTGGTGATCTGATCCTGATATGACCTGATATGGTTACCTTCCAGACTCCGGGCTACTACTAAGAAATTTCGACAGAAAATCTCAATAACATTTTTATTGGCCCGACGTGGAAATTGAAATCAGGACCACCGTGTCTGCGATAAGACCAACGAGGCAGTCGACTTTTTTAAAACACTCAGCAATAAAGACTAAATAAATAATAAAGTGACTAATCTTAGTATCGTTAGTATTGAGAAATGTTAAGTGCACTGAAAATACATTAACTGGAAGACTGTAAGTAAGCTAATATGAATTTACGGGAACCCCGTCTTCGTTAATTAGCCAGCGAGTAACGTTAATTACGGGAACATATAATTGTGTAGGACGCCTCGAAAAATAACAGTAATTTGCGTAAAAGTATTTTGTTTTATACTAATAAATGGTAAAAAAGTATATTTAAATATATTTACTTGGTGGTAGGGCTTTGTGCTAGATCGTATAGGTACCACCCACTCATCAGATATTCTACCGCAAAACACCAGTACTTGGTATTGTTGTGTTTTGGTTTCAAGGGTGAGTGAGTCAGCTTAATTACAGCCACAAGGGACATAACATCTTAGTTCCCAACGTTGGTGGCGCATTGGCGATATAAGCGATGGTTAACATCTCTTACAATGCCAATGTCTATAGGCATTGGTGACCACTTACCATCAGGTCACCTATATGCTCGTCCTTCCTTCGGTTACAAATCCTATATAAACGGAGTACTGGTTCTAATTTAAAGAATTAACAGATATATTCCCAGGGCTAAAAAATGTAGGTCGTCCAATATAGCTGGTCGTCATGTTAAACGAAAATATAATTCAAAACAAATTTTTGTTACACATTTCTAGCTAAATGGTTCGTTTTAACATAGTACACCTGTTCACCTAAATGTCTAAAGTTCAGTGAACATATTCGATACTCGTCCATTAACAAAACCCCAAACTATATCCACATCAATCTCATTAAATCAATGTTCTTCTAGAACATTCGGTCAGCGACAGGTGCCCGACTGAGCGCTCGTTACTGACATTATGGATGTTGTAAATCCGCGTAATGGTTTTCAGATAAAATTAATTATTCACTCTCCTGTTTACATGTGAAATTATTGTCTTCACATTATCAATTAGGGATGTTAGAGTATTCTGATTATATGTGAACTAAAATGGCGTCAAATATAATAGCGGTGATCTTGTGGTTCATTTACATGGTTACAGATCTTGATTAACGGTTTCAAATAAATACAATCTATCACTGTAACTGTGGCAAACTGGATTTAGGCAGTTAGCAGTGTTACTATTCATCTCCATTTTTTCGTTAGTTAAGCCTACTGATTTAAATAATTCGTCTACATACATATAATATAATTGAACAATTATTGATTTTGGATTAATTCTTTTCAAATTCGGAAGATATATATCTTCACATTTTTTTTCTAAATCCATCATGTGACACATCAAATAAAAAAAATATACAAAAATCAAGCATATCTGAAAAAAGTAATATACCATTTCGTTCGTTGTTACCAGGAAAATCTAAACGAAAATCATGCCTGCATATCGTCACAGGAAACGCTATAGTACGGAACCCTCTCCACTAGTGTGGCTAGCTCCAAATGGTTTTTTTTATTTATTTATGCGTTTTTAGGGATAGGAATGATTTAAGCTCCGCAGTAACTGATTCATTTCAAAAACGTTATGTTTCTCTGCTTATTTCTATTTTAGTTTGTTCTATACACGAACATAAAATTCTAGCTTCTCTCGTCAATAGTTTAAATTCAAAGCAGGTCACACAATCACTCTGTGGAACCAGCTTTCGCCGGCGACTTTTCCGAACCGATATGACTTAAGAACCTTCAAGAAGAGAGCGTACTCCTTCCTAAGAGGCCGGCAACGCATCTGCATGTCCTCGGATGTTGCAGATGTCCATGGGCGGTGGTCACTTTCCATCAGGTGAGCCTCCCGCTCGTTTGCCCCCTCTATCATAAAAAAAAGGTAAAACCACGAAGCTCAGCAATTACATAATACGCGTTGCATTTTCTTGCATAATTTTTATTTGTATTAGCCTAGATGCATTTTTAAAAAAGGTCTCCTTATTAGTATAGATAAAAAAATGATTTCAAAATAGAATTACCACATAATATAGTATATTTAAGGGCCTCCTTGGTCCCTACAGCGTTGTAAAAAAAAGAAGTGCGCTAATTTAAAACCGCCACCATCTTGTTAGTACACATAAAGGTAAAGTAATTAATTCATTATTGGCGCGAGTTGTGATTTATGTGTTCAAAAATGTATATGAGTAATTTACATCAATTTATATGATTTATGGCCGAATACTGAAAACGTCTTTCAAATATGAAGTGGGACTTAATTATTTGGAACGCAATTAATTTCAAATTTCGCATACTAAATTTTGAAATTAATGACGTTCCAAATAATTAAGTCCCACTTCATTTTGAATGACGTTTCTGTATTCGGCCGTTAGTGTTCTATTTATATATAGACCAATTCGTGGTTCTTATAAAATCAGTGCTCACTTCTGGATGCTAAATGTTTACCTATTTACAGGAATACCTAGAAATCAATACACAATAGTTAAAGTAGTTTGGAAAACAGAAATAAACGATCGAATGTAAGTCAGACACGCATCGTTTCATAATATTACGTCATTACGTTTTGACTATTTGCTATGAAATCTTTGAGTAGAGAATTAAATAACTAATATAAAATAAGTAACATAATAATTCATGAATGTTATTACCTACATGACAGTTTGTAAAAGTGCGCATAGAAGTTTCAATATTTACGAATATTTGAACTTATATATTGCAATTTTATATTATTTTATTAAGATTTTTATATATAATATTATATTATTAAGAATTTTTCTTAAGTGCCAAGTATCTTTAGATATAGACAAAAGATTTGCGAGTAAAATTAAGCCCTATTTCAAGATCAAGTAACATTACGTCAAATATTATTTTACTCTCTCTATTTTTTTCATTTATCACTAATAGATGCCACCTGATGGTAAGTGGTCACCAACGCCCATAGACAATGGCATTGTAAGAAATGTTAACCATCGCTTACATCACCAATGCGCCACCAACCTTGGGAACTAAGATGTTATGTCCCTTGTGCCTGTAATTACACTGGCTCACTCACCCTTCAAACCGGAACACAGCAATACAAAGTACTGCTGTTTTGCGGCAGAATATCTGATGAGTGGGTGGTACCTACCCAGACGAGCTTGCACAAAGCTCTACCACCAAGTATATTTATTTTTGTAAGTACTTAATGTGGCCTATCTAAAATGACAGAACTAAAAAGCAGTTAACCAGCTGTATATAATGTGGTTTTATTCTAAAAGTTAACAACAAACACGAATGTATGAATGGATTTAGATGAAATATAAACGGATATATTTTTTGCCTTGAATTATTATCTAGACTGCTTTACTAGAAAAATAGTCCCTCAGGGAATGGCTGTGAGGGAAAATATTCCAGTCTGATGAGGGGTTAGGGAGCTATGAATCAAATACACTGTTGTAAATGAGAGAATAATTTCTGTCAATTTAATACATACCAAATTGACGCATTAACGAAGGCTCTTTTAAATAGACAGATGGGCCCAATGGGTTACCTGATGGTAAATTCTGATCATATTATATTAACCAATATTAACCATTCCTTATATACACTTATGGTATATTGTACCCAGACAGTCTTACCCTACATCCCACCACCAAGTAGATCTAAGTAAATGTATTTCACTAATAAACATTAAATTATATATATTGCATACTTTATATACTACCTGTTCTGTTATATAATGTAAATTTTGTGCAATAAAGACATAATAAATAAACAAATATATCCGACAATCAATATGATACTACATACAATCGAACTTTAAAATTTTCGCCTGATAGATATAGATAGATAGATAGATTATAGATAGATCTCGTGGAATCGGTCAAACATCAATTTTCAGCGCTTATGATTGCATCGTTATTGAATTTTGACCAAACCTTTCATTTCTCTATAACTTCCTACATTTAAACGTTCGTATCACAATTATACACACACACACACACATCTAAATATACCATACATGTACTATACATGTTGACTGCCTCGTTGGTCTAGTGGCTAGAAATAAGGTCTCAGACTCGGTGGTCCTGGGTTCAATTCCCAGGTCGGGCTAAGAAATAGTTATTGGGTTTTTCTGTCATTAAATTCTCAGTAGCAGCCCGGAGTCTCGAAGTTGAAAGTGGGTACACTCCTCGGAAAGCACGTTAAGCCATTGGTCCTGCGCCTGAACTCTTTCTTTCTGAAAAGAGAGTGCACCTGTGTTTGAGTACACACTTGTACACTATAATATCTGCGCAGTTGGCTAATCTCTCTTGAGATTGGCCGCCGTGGCCGAAATCGGTCTGGAGGGCCTTAGTACTAAACATGTAACCGTGTACATTTTTTATTGTTTTTTTTTTATAAGATAAGCAAGTTAAAACACTAGATTTTCGGCCGATTTTATTAGTTCGTAAGGCTACCTGGTCCAATGGTATCCTATGCTCCCTTTTTTAATCATAGTCTCCATTCGATGACTTGTTTTTTCATCGTTTGTCAGTTTTCTGAACGAAGTAGCCCTTTGCTACATCACCATATTGCATTTAGCGAGCAAACTCTGTGAGCTCTGTCAACTTTGTTTGTCTAAAAATGTCACCGTTGTAAATGAACTAGTTCTCGCGTATGAGGGACAGAGTGTTAGGTACCCTATATCTATTTATGTACCCCTGACAACGTCAATGCAGAACTTAATGACGATGAGTTGAGTAGTTATGATGTGAACGAGTAACAAACAAATAGACCTACGAATGAATTCATTATCACTTTTATGATATTAGCAAAGATGTCGCTGTAGCAAAACTATATCACTCTGAAATAATAATACTGACTGGAATAATATTAATAATTAATACTGACACAATGTATTCGAACAAAGACACTTACGGCCGAATACTGAAATGTCATTTAAAGATTAAGTGCAACTTAATTATTTGAGACGCCGTTAGTTTAAAATTTAGTAATTGCGAAATTTTATTTATAAACTAAGGTGTAATCTAGCTAAACCAACAAGAGAATTGAGCTTACGTAAAGCGCACTCATTGCGCTTTTCATTGTTTGTATTTGCATACGCAACAAGTAGTGTTTAATTATGCAAAAACCCGCATGCCTTTTAATTGTTTAAATTTACTTACTTATACTACTCATCTTACTTTATCTTTCTCATTAGCTTTAATTGTACTTATTTATTTAGCACTAGCGTTATGCTCGCGGTTTCACTCGCGTACTTCCTGTTCCCTTGGGAATAGGGGGACAATATGTTTGTTATTCTGAAATAATTTTCGAATCGACTTAGTAGCTTAGGCGTGAAAGCGTTACAAACAAACCCACTTTCGCATTACAATATTAGTTAGGATTAAATTATGTAATGGGAAAATCAACGTCACTGTCATCCTCAAAAGTGTAAAGAACACACAAGAACAGAAGACTTCCATCTTTTCGAGGCTTTCGAAAAAGATCGTAAACTTTATATATTCAAGAGCTCTTCCAAGTCTAACTGCAATATTAAACCCGGATATTTTACTAAGTCTTTAAAGACTGCATAAAATAGGGCAGAGGTACACGTGCATTAATTTATATAAATTGCTCGCGTAGAAGTGATATTCACTTCATACTATTTAATAACGGTATTTAATAACTCGCGTAGAAGTGACGTTACATCATATGGAACGAGCACAACTAAGCTGAGCCAAAGCAAAGTCATCATATGAAAATAAACAATATCAATAAAATGTAACGATGCTGCCGCGAACTGCATTTCTGCTGTAGTTAATTTTTATGTTACATTTGTGATCATTGCCTTACACGCGATTTCATGTAGCCTTCACTTAATTGCGCGACTCCGTTTCACGCTTAATACTTCGATTGCACCGAATTTGTTGAAGATTGTTTAGTTTTCAAGCGTGACCTTTGTAGCTTTGTGTAAGCTCGTCTGGGTAGGTACCACCCACTCATCAGATATTCTACCGCAAAGCAGCAATACTTGCTATTGTTGTGTTCTGGTGTGAAGGGTGAGTTAGCCAGTGTAATTACAGGCACAAGGGATATAAGATCTTAGTTCCCAAGGTTGGTGATGGCGCATTGGCGATGTAAACGATGGTCAACATCTCCTACAAATTACAATGCTAATGTCTATGGGCGTAGGTGACCACTTAAGATCAGGTGGCCCATATGTTCGTCCGCCTTCCTATGCAATAAAAAAAAAGTAAACTTTTTCATCATCATCATCTTTATGTCGCTTGTAAGTAAATTATACCAAGCAAACGTTTATATATATATATATATATATATATATATATAGCAATCTGTAAACGCCAATGCGTTGCAGAAATATTAACCATCGCTTACATCTCCAATGCACCAACCTTGGGATCTCAGATGTTATGTCCCTTGTGTAATTACACTTGCTGACTCACCCTTCAAACCAGAGTCAACTGTTTTACGGTAGAATATAATACAATTAAATAAAATGTTTTTTTTTTTATCAGGTAAAATTATACTATCCGAAATGTGAAAGTGCCCCGTTATTGTTTATTTTGCTCTGGGGATGTAACAATTTCACTTTGAAGGTTTATTGGCGCATATTTTATGCATGTATGATTCGTTTCGACTGACTCGTGGTAATTTTATTTTGGAAATTAAAATAACTTTCTTTTGTGTTGCCAATTAAACTCATTTCGGACGAATAATCAATGGTCGCAATTTTAAGTTTCAGCTATTATCAAATTAAAAAGCTTTTAAATATTTTTTTTTTATTTAGTCTACAAAACTGACTACAATTATACAAGCAACGACGAGTAATTCAATTATCCGAAAATATTTACAATTGTGTCTTCTCAATGTGGACATTGCTTAAATGAGGGTTAACAAAATTTATATATATGTAGGTATATGTTAAAAATTGTAACTAGAGCGTAATCTTACAATTAACTTTAAAAAATAATAAATCTTATAAAACTACCACCTTCAAAATAAAAATAAATAAATTACAGAACAAAATTAAACTAAACAAAAAAAAAAAAATAATCTTAACTTAAAATTCAGCGTTTAATATAGAAATTTTCTTTTGACGTGACAACGTCTTATAAATTGGTTTGCCGGGTGACACTTCAAGAAACTGCGTTACGCTCCGCTCACGTTATGCGCTCACAATGAGAGCGAGTGAGAGGCACGCGTCCCTTCCACTCGGGCATGGTTAGCCCGCCTAAGAGCGAGAGAGACAGAACGCTGTTTCATTGTACGCAAATGTATTGCAAGTTATTGTATGTATATTTGTATATAAATACGTATGTATGTGTAAAGGTAAAAATAAAATTTTGTTAATATGAAATTCAGTGCGAGATTCTTTGTATAAATTAATGTTTTAAATATAATTCTTTGTATAAATAAATGTTTTAAATTGTTACTATTATTTCATCCTTCTTCCTACTATACGAATGAATATTCACATTAAAATTATTTTACCACTCAAAGTCGTTGTCACGTAAAACTTTCGCCCGTATACCGACTTTACAGGCAACCAATTTTTTAATGACCTTTATGTTATCGTTGAAGATATCTAAAGTATCTCTAAAACAATTAGCAAAAGATAGCATTCTATAGAGCGGGCCATGTTGACCAAGATTGCTTCTTGTATGAGCCAAAGAAAACGCCTTGCGATTCTGTAAGCGGGTACCGTCACAAGGCACTGCGAAACTTTTAAAGTAAAGTAACGTAAAGTAACAGCCTGTGAATGTCCCACTGCTGGGCTAAGGCCTCTTCTACTCTTTGTGAGCAGAAGGTTTTTGGAGCTTATTCCACCACGCTGCTCCAATGCCGGTTGGTGGAATATACATGTGACAGAATTTCAATGAAATTTGACACATGCAGGTTTCCTCACGATGTTTTCCTTCACCGTCAAGCACGAGATGAATTATAATCACAAACTAAGCACATTAAATTCAGCGGTGCTTGCCCGGGTTTGAACCCACGATCATCGGTTAATTCACGATTCACGCGTTCTTACCACTGAGCCATCTCGGCTTCAAATATTAAGAGCAACCTAATTATTTGACACGCCGTTAATTTAAAATTAGTAATTGCAATTTTTTTTTATAAACTAAAGTATAATCTAGCTAAACCAACAAGAGAATTGAGCTTACGTAAAGCGCACTCATTGCGCTTTTCATTGTTTGTATTTGCATACGCAACAAGTAGTGTTTAATTATGCAAAAACCCGCATGCCTTTTAATTGTTTAAATTTACTTACTTATACTACTCATCTTACTTTATCTTTCTCATTAGCTTTAATTGTACTTATTTATTTAGCACTAGCGTTATGCTCGCGGTTTCACTCGCGTACTTCCTGTTCCCTTGGGAATAGGGGGACAATATGTTTGTTATTCTGAAATAATTTTCGAATCGACTTAGTAGCTTAGGCGTGAAAGCGTTACAAACAAACCCACTTTCGCATTACAATATTAGTTAGGATTAAATTATGTAATGGGAAAATCAACGTCACTGTCATCCTCAAAAGTGTAAAGAACACACAAGAACAGAAGACTTCCATCTTTTCGAGGCTTTCGAAAAAGATCGTAAACTTTATATATTCAAGAGCTCTTCCAAGTCTAACTGCAATATTAAACCCGGATATTTTACTAAGTCTTTAAAGACTGCATAAAATAGGGCAGAGGTACACGTGCATTAATTTATATAAATTGCTCGCGTAGAAGTGATATTCACTTCATACTATTTAATAACGGTATTTAATAACTCGCGTAGAAGTGACGTTACATCATATGGAACGAGCACAACTAAGCTGAGCCAAAGCAAAGTCATCATATGAAAATAAACAATATCAATAAAATGTAACGATGCTGCCGCGAACTGCATTTCTGCTGTAGTTAATTTTTATGTTACATTTGTGATCATTGCCTTACACGCGATTTCATGTAGCCTTCACTTAATTGCGCGACTCCGTTTCACGCTTAATACTTCGATTGCACCGAATTTGTTGAAGATTGTTTAGTTTTCAAGCGTGACCTTTGTAGCTTTGTGTAAGCTCGTCTGGGTAGGTACCACCCACTCATCAGATATTCTACCGCAAAGCAGCAATACTTGCTATTGTTGTGTTCTGGTGTGAAGGGTGAGTTAGCCAGTGTAATTACAGGCACAAGGGATATAAGATCTTAGTTCCCAAGGTTGGTGATGGCGCATTGGCGATGTAAACGATGGTCAACATCTCCTACAAATTACAATGCTAATGTCTATGGGCGTAGGTGACCACTTAAGATCAGGTGGCCCATATGTTCGTCCGCCTTCCTATGCAATAAAAAAAAAGTAAACTTTTTCATCATCATCATCTTTATGTCGCTTGTAAGTAAATTATACCAAGCAAACGTTTATATATATATATATATATATATATATATATATAGCAATCTGTAAACGCCAATGCGTTGCAGAAATATTAACCATCGCTTACATCTCCAATGCACCAACCTTGGGATCTCAGATGTTATGTCCCTTGTGTAATTACACTTGCTGACTCACCCTTCAAACCAGAGTCAACTGTTTTACGGTAGAATATAATACAATTAAATAAAATGTTTTTTTTTTTATCAGGTAAAATTATACTATCCGAAATGTGAAAGTGCCCCGTTATTGTTTATTTTGCTCTGGGGATGTAACAATTTCACTTTGAAGGTTTATTGGCGCATATTTTATGCATGTATGATTCGTTTCGACTGACTCGTGGTAATTTTATTTTGGAAATTAAAATAACTTTCTTTTGTGTTGCCAATTAAACTCATTTCGGACGAATAATCAATGGTCGCAATTTTAAGTTTCAGCTATTATCAAATTAAAAAGCTTTTAAATATTTTTTTTTTATTTAGTCTACAAAACTGACTACAATTATACAAGCAACGACGAGTAATTCAATTATCCGAAAATATTTACAATTGTGTCTTCTCAATGTGGACATTGCTTAAATGAGGGTTAACAAAATTTATATATATGTAGGTATATGTTAAAAATTGTAACTAGAGCGTAATCTTACAATTAACTTTAAAAAATAATAAATCTTATAAAACTACCACCTTCAAAATAAAAATAAATAAATTACAGAACAAAATTAAACTAAACAAAAAAAAAAAAATAATCTTAACTTAAAATTCAGCGTTTAATATAGAAATTTTCTTTTGACGTGACAACGTCTTATAAATTGGTTTGCCGGGTGACACTTCAAGAAACTGCGTTACGCTCCGCTCACGTTATGCGCTCACAATGAGAGCGAGTGAGAGGCACGCGTCCCTTCCACTCGGGCATGGTTAGCCCGCCTAAGAGCGAGAGAGACAGAACGCTGTTTCATTGTACGCAAATGTATTGCAAGTTATTGTATGTATATTTGTATATAAATACGTATGTATGTGTAAAGGTAAAAATAAAATTTTGTTAATATGAAATTCAGTGCGAGATTCTTTGTATAAATTAATGTTTTAAATATAATTCTTTGTATAAATAAATGTTTTAAATTGTTACTATTATTTCATCCTTCTTCCTACTATACGAATGAATATTCACATTAAAATTATTTTACCACTCAAAGTCGTTGTCACGTAAAACTTTCGCCCGTATACCGACTTTACAGGCAACCAATTTTTTAATGACCTTTATGTTATCGTTGAAGATATCTAAAGTATCTCTAAAACAATTAGCAAAAGATAGCATTCTATAGAGCGGGCCATGTTGACCAAGATTGCTTCTTGTATGAGCCAAAGAAAACGCCTTGCGATTCTGTAAGCGGGTACCGTCACAAGGCACTGCGAAACTTTTAAAGTAAAGTAACGTAAAGTAACAGCCTGTGAATGTCCCACTGCTGGGCTAAGGCCTCTTCTACTCTTTGTGAGCAGAAGGTTTTTGGAGCTTATTCCACCACGCTGCTCCAATGCCGGTTGGTGGAATATACATGTGACAGAATTTCAATGAAATTTGACACATGCAGGTTTCCTCACGATGTTTTCCTTCACCGTCAAGCACGAGATGAATTATAATCACAAATTAAGCACATGAAATTCAGCGGTGCTTGCCCGGGTTTGAACCCACGATCATCGGTTAATTCACGATTCACGCGTTCTTACCACTGGGTCATCTCGGCTTTTTATTGGGCTTTTATCAATTTAGACAGAAAAATTATGTCTGTAACCTCTACGCTCCTTGAATGACTTCATATTATAATGAGTTAAACGAGATTCGTATGTGAATAGCTGACGACATTTAAAGTCTGTGTACGAGTTGAGTGTAGATGTCAATTTCGATATGTCAAATCAGTAAAACCAACGTTTAACACATCGTCCAACTTATCAAAATTCAAATATCTTTATTCAATGTTGAAGTGTTACACTTTCTTATTGATAGTCATAAATCTACCACCGGTTCGGAAATAAACAGCTCAGACCGGAGAAGAACCGGCGAAAGAAACTCAGTGGGTGTTTTTTCAGCTCATTTTTACAATTATAGATTTTTTTAAATTAAAATTATCTTTTTTTTAAATAACCGCCCGATTAACTTCAATAACCTACTGCTTAAACCATGTTTACCATTAAATTTTAATTTAATATTTATATAAACGGTTGATAAAAGTATTGGCAAGCTCGTCCTAAATATTTTAGAAAAAACATTAATTTTCATTTTATTAAATTATATTGCAAGTCAAAACTATTTTGTTGCCTTCATTCATAATAAACTAATAATAAATTTGAAATTCTAGCTCGCTGTTACTAAGAAAATTTGTATGAAAGTCTTGGTTAAAGTGAAACTAAGATCATATATGGAAATAAGTTTAAATTAACAAACTATATCTTTTACACAGTTTACAGTAACACACGGTAGGAAAATTGTATAAATATAAGTCGAATCAAAATCAAAGAGCCATTTATTTACTCTTACAACAATTTGTAATTGGTCTTATTGTATAGTTATTAAGGATCATATTCGCATGAATAGCTTGTTTGGAAAAGATTTTAATTAAATTGAAGCAGGATTTTTTATACCAAATTGATTAATGTGTCTAAATAAGATTCAAATCCTTTGTTTTCTTATGCAAATGCAATTCAACCACAAATTATAACGTAATTAGCTGTCCAGCCCTTTCGGAAATATAAATAAGGTGTTTTAATAACACAAAGAAATAGCACCCGTGTAATTTCTTGCATCAAAATCATTGCACTCAAATGTTACACATAACACATAGGAACGTTGCACTCGAATTTGACTCGAAACTGATTGAATATAATAATAGAAAACTTTTACTTGGTGCTTACTGCTTACACGATATATTGACTTCCGTGTATCATACATATATTATATATATTTTATTTCACTTATAATTGACTATGATGGGAATGATGAACATATTATGATAAATATAGGACCTTTCGCTATGAGCACCCACTTCTAGCATACAGTAACAGCCTGTCAATACTAATAATACTTATAGTCTCACTGCTAGGCTAAGACTTCCTCTCCTTTTTTTGATAAATGTTTGGAGCTTATTCCACCACGCTGCTCCAATGCGGGTTGGTGGTATACACATGTGGCAGAATTTTTGACACATGCCAGTGTCCTCACATTTTTTTCCTTTACCGTTAAGGATTCGGTAGGACATTTCGTTCCAAGATTATTCTTAACAAAAAAAAACGTATCTACATATTTTAGCCGTACGAAGTCAGCGGACAGCGAATCTAAACATACATATAAATAAAATTTGAGTGTCTGTTTTTAATATCGAAATAACCGCTTTTCACTACATGTAGTTTTGTAGAAAAAAAATGATAATCTATACATATAAATAAAATTGGAGTGTCTGTTTTTAATATCGAAATAACCGCGTTATACTAAATGCATATGAATATATATACGGTACATACACCGAAATATTTTTTTTTACAATTTTTGTCTGTCTGTTTGTCTGTCTGTTTGTTCCGGCTAATCTCTGAAATGGCTGGACCGATTTTGACGGGACTTTTATTGGCAGGTAGCTGATGTAATAAGGAATAACTAAGGCTGCTTTTATTTTAGAAAAAAATGATAATAAAAATAAAAATGATTAACTTTTTTTGTTAAATTCTACGCGGACGAAGTCGCGGGTACAGCTAGTAGACTATAAAAAGATAAAAATATACCATATTTTCATTATTAGTTCAATGCTTACGTTACAGCTAATTATAAATGGAACAAAAAATGCTTTTTTTAGCGTAAAATCAAACAGAAATCTCTCAGTGGCCAGCACCCCAATGTGAACGCTTCGTTAACTAATTACTGTTTTAAAAATAAACGAATAAAGTAAAATGTAACGCAGAATATATGTAAAAATAAATTAAATTAAAGGCCAAAGGGCTTCGTGAGTAGAATACGCGATTAAACCGAGGATCCTTATCAGTAATGAGCAAGCTTAAGATATTTCGTTGCATTATTAGTGATTATTAACTCGTGCTTGAAGATATTTATTTATTTAAAAACTTTATTATCGCCACTGATACAAACATGGGACAAAAGGCGGACTTAATGCCTGTAGGCATTCTCACTCAGATATATGATAACATCATAAGGAAACCTATTAAATGTATATAAAATAACAATATTGAATTATATTAATTATATAATTTTACATTAATTTTCACTACGGTGGTCAATCTTAAGATATAGTTAACACCACAAATATTACATTAAAATCTCACCTCACTCATTATAAAATGGGACCCTTGAACAATGCCGTTATATATTTATAGGAAAGTAAAATGTATTTCGATATACGATTTCAAATACTAATATTCTTTTTGGAGTTAAATTATTTTACGTGGCTTACTGTAGAGTGAAATGGCACTGGTCACGTCATATAACGAAATAGCGTTCATACTGTGCTTACCAAATGCTATAAAAAGCGATGTGTTTGACTTTCGAATTTAAGAGGTCGATATAAAGATGGTTGAGGTATTTTTGGTGTGACTAAATACAGCAATATAATCAAATAAAATCAAAATTTTAAAATACGGTTTGATTCATAAAATATATAGCACAGAACTTCGTTCCTGACGGGGGTTCCCCGAACGCGTAATTTTTATTCTTTAAGTTATCATTTTTACATCTATACATATAAATAAAATTGGAGTGTCTGTTTTTAATATCGAAATAACCGCTTTTTACTACATGCATATGAATATATATACGGTACATACACCGAAATAACATTTTTTACAATTTTTGTCTGTCTGTCTGTCTGTCTGTATGTCTGTCTGTCTGTCTGTTTGTTCCGGCTAATCTCTGAAATGGCTGGACCGATTTTGACGGGAGTTTTATTGGCAAGTAGCTGATCTAATAAGGAGTAACTTAGGCTACTTTTATTTTAGAAAAAAAAATGATAATCTATACATCTATACATATAAATAAAATTGGAGTGTCTGTTTTTAATATCGAAATAACCGCTTTTTACTACATGCATATGAATATATATACGGTACATACACCGAAATAACATTTTTTACAATTTTTGTCTGTCTGTCTGTCTGTCTGTCTGTCTGTATGTCTGTCTGTCTGTCTGTTTGTTCCGGCTAATCTCTGAAATGGCTGGACCGATTTTGACGGGAGTTTTATTGGCAGGTAGCTAATCTAATAAGGAGTAACTTAGGCTACTTTTATTTTAGAAAAAAAAATGATAATCTATACATCTATACATCTATGCATATAAATAAAATTGGAGTGTCTGTTTTTAATATCGAAATAACCGCTTTTTACTACATGCATATGAATATATATACGGTACATACACCGAAATAACATTTTTTACAATTTTTGTCTGTCTGTCTGTATGTCTGTCTGTCTGTCTGTTTGTTCCGGCTAATCTCTGAAATGGCTGGACCGATTTTGACGGGAGTTTTATTGGCAGGTAGCTGATCTAATAAGGAGTAACTTAGGCTACTTTTATTTTAGAAAAAAAAAAATGATAATCTATACATCTATACATATAAATAAAATTGGAGTGTCTGTTTTTAATATCGAAATAACCGCTTTTTACTACATGCATATGAATATATATACGGTACATACACCGAAATAACATTTTTTACAATTTTTGTCTGTCTGTCTGTCTGTATGTCTGTCTGTCTGTCTGTTTGTTCCGGCTAATCTCTGAAATGGCTGGACCGATTTTGACGGGACTTTCATTGGCAGGTAGCTGATGTAATAAGGAATACGTAAGGCTGCTTTTATTTTAGAAAAAAATTATAATCAAAATAAAAATGATTAACTTTTTTGTTAAATTCTACGCGGACGAAGTCGCGGGTACAGCTAGTAATCAATAACTTAAGTAACATGTAATGAAATTAACTTATAAGTCCGGAACATGCGACCGTAATATGTTATAATACATTTTAAGTGATCGATGTTATAATCAAAATGCACTTTAATCAAGTAGGCTGAAGGACTTTTGGACCGTTACTTAATATGATTAAGTTTTACTTTTAGTGCTACAAACGAACATACATAATTTCGCCAAATAGACGGTGCAGTGTTAAATATTTTTTTTATTGGTTGATGGTAAGTGGTCACCAATGCCAATAGACAATGGTATTGTCAGATGTGTTAGCCATCGCTTACATCGCCAATGCGCCACCAACCTTGGGAACTAAGATGTTATGTCCCTTGTGCCTGTATTTAAACTGGCTCACTCACCCTTCAGACCGAAACACGACAATACAAAGTATTACTGTTTTGCGGCAGAATATCTGATGAGTGGGTGGTACCTACCCAGACAAGCTTGCACAAAGCTCTTCCACCAAGTAAATATAGAAATTATATTGATCGGGGAGATAAAAATAAATCAATTTTAATAACGAGTTAGTAATAATAATAGTACGAGATCCGGCTGCAAGATCACTACGTGAAAAATAGATTTGAATTATATACGCTATGAACGAAGTTATCTTGCAGCTGGATCTTAGAGTATAAACAAGACTTATCAATCAAAATTAGCTTTAAGTACGGCTAAATTAACTTATGATTTTTTTGGTACTTTTAATTTATGAATCTGGAATTGGTATGTAATTGACATTATATACTTTTATTGTTTTATAAGTTCATTTGTAACTGCTTTATATGTGTGTTTTATACAACAAATAAATAAATAAATCACTAGGACTAGAACTTAGATATTCGATGGAGAAAAGTCTTTAGTAACTTGCTAATAATCAAACACTAATACTCAGCAAGGAGCGCCGAGCTGATGGCTTTCTGTATTAGTATCTTTAATGTCTGGAGATATATCGTCTATCGAATTAGAAATTCGTCGTAAGGAAGAGCGCTAATGGTTTGCAATTTAATTAATAACGATTTAACTTGCCAAGACATGTCGGCATGTTCTATATCTGGAGACCCTTTGCCGATGCGGTATCAACATAGTTTGTCATATCTATAAGGGTATCGACTATATAAGAGTTCTATCATCGGAATCAAATGGAACGGACTGGATGCCTAGTTCTAGTATATTAGCTATATACGTATAATGAGAATAAATATATTCAGTTAAAGATATGTAGATGTAAATTATCTAAGATATAAAGCTGGTATTCTATCTTGAGGATACTTTTTGTATATACTATTGACAACGCAATGTAGAATTTTTTTACTTTTTAGCGGGCGCGCAAATTAATTATCTTAGTAATATTAATTAAGCCTTGGACTCAAACGAGGATAATTCTTATTTAATATCCCTTATGGCGCAAATTATATAGAATCTAAAAATAAAATTTAATAAATGAAGAGGTAATCGTAAAAACATATAGTAATAATAAAAAGAGAAATGCATATTTATCGTTGTCAAATTACCATGCAAGCGACGCGTTCAATTATGCAAATATCACAAATTCACTTTTCCGTATTATTTCGGTTAAAATTCAAACATACCAGTGTATAAAACTTTGTTAATTATTTATTGCGCCCATCGAAATGCTTAATGAAGTATTTCAATATAAATTTAATTACAAAGTTCGATGAGCAACAACGCTGTACGTCTTTTGAAAGATTTTTTTTTCTTATCATTTTACGTTCTTCGTAACAGTTTTCTTTAATTTATTTCATATTATAATTCCATCAAACTCAGAAGTCCGAGCCATGCAAACAATACAATAATATTACTATTAATTATCAAGCAATTTAATTAGCAAAGGTTTCATCTTAAGGAGCAAGGTTGGTAAATACAAACAACGTTAAAATAAATTATATCAATCTTTATGATTAATAATTCATAACTCCATGATCGTAGATTTACGACGAGTTCGCAATCCACTGATTGCTTTAGCATCATAATGTCTCGTTATTCGTTAATATGATCTATTCCTTATAATAATAATATCCTCTGGACCGATTTCGGCAACGGCGGCCAATCTCAAGAAAGATTAGCCAGCTGTGCAGGACATGTTATAGTGTACAAATGTGTGCGCAAACATAGGCGCACTCTCTTTTTCCTCTAACAATCCGATGGGCACGGGAGTGTCCACACTTCCTCTGGAAGTTGGAAGTGTGTTCACTGCGGTCTAAAAATTATCGAAAGAAATAACTGTTTATTCGTTCGACCTAGGATTTGAGCACAGGACCTCTACTAGCCACTAGATGACTAGACCAACGAACAGCACTATTCCTTAAACTATTCTTGCAAAGAAAAAACTATTAATAGTGTTCCTGTTCCACGACAAATAAGTGTTATTCCACAGATAAAATTATATACGGCCCAAGGGATCGAGATAAACTTAGTACAGCAAGTTTCTAACACAACAAAGTCAATACATAATCCCTAGGGTATGCACTATGTATGATTTTAGAACAAGGTCCTGAATATAATAAGCTAAAAATGCCTATTAATTAAATTTTATTTACAAAAATAATCACAATTTTTTTCACAAAACTTTGTAGATTTGATTCTCAGAAATGAAATCCACTCACTTTCGTACACCCTTTTTTATGTAAAAGGGGACAAACGAGCAGGAGGAGATGGAAAGTGACTACAATCATCCATGGACATCTGCATCACCCGAGCGCTTGCAGGAATGTTGCCGGCCTTTAAGAAAAGAATACGCTTTTTTCTTGAAGATTGCTATGTAATATCGGTTCGGAAAAGTCGCTGGCGATAGCTGGTTCCACAGAGTAGTTGTACGAGGCAGGAAATGCCTTAAAAATCGCAGTGTTGTGGATTTCCAGACATCAAGATAGTGAGGATGGAATTTCGAAATCAGCCGCGATGTCCAGTGGTGATATTCAGCAGCCGGGACTAATCCAAACAACTCCTCAGAACATTCCTCGTGGTACATGCGATAGAAGATGTAGAATGATCCGGCGATCCGAGACTTTGGTTAATAAAGACTCGACTTCATACATCTTTGTTCCGAATTCCGATACTCGTCGACGTGTTCCCGAGAAATATTAACGTGGCCGGTGTACAGGGCAAACTTAAATATAATGTTTGAAATTTACAATTCATATTAACAAAACACAACTACACCTTATATAATTAAGATAACACAACGTTAGCGCGATTTAATATACTACTAATGCCATAAATAATAAATAATATTGTTGCACTAACAGATGCTCCTTTGTACACAAGACACAAAAAAGATATACAGAAGTACTTTTAACACAATACATGTTTTGTACAATAAGGCGGCCTTATCGCTTAGTAGCGATTTCTTTCAGACCTTACGGTTAGAATCCTACCGTGAAAGAAATGGGCAGATGATAAAAAAATGTACTATTTAAAAATATATACAAAATCGAATATCATAGGTACATGTGAAAATCTTTGGCCTCTCTTTTTTGAGGATTAGGCTTAGATCTTATTCCACCGCGCACTATTGTTGGTTGGTACATACGTATGTAATGGAATTTCAGTGAAATTAGACACATGCAGGTTCGCTCAATGTTTTCCTTACCACCACCACCACCGAGATCAAGATGGACTTAAAACACATATTCAATCGATAATTGGTTAATATTCATGCGTTCTAATAACATACTGTTTATATATATAAGTGCATATGTGTTTGTGTATAAATATTATAATGTTAAGTAAAAGTGGTCGTGAAATAATAGCTCGCCCACTTAACTCTCTGACCTTTCGTATAATGTGGGTATTGTCAACAATAATAAGAAACACAGAAATTGTAATAATACTTTATGTCTATTACCGACAACAGAACAAAGAAGGTTAATGGTGTTGAGAACTTATAATTATAATATAAATCAAGAGATCCTTAAGTAACCGGTGTCACAGGATGACATTCTGAATTGAATCCCGACGTAGAATTCGATCGTGGAATTTCAGAAAGTTATATTATTTTAAATCTGTATAAAATTTCACTTTTATATATGTAACAAATTTAATATGTGTGTAAGCCTAGACAGTCGAACTCCTAACCGTCGTATATCGTATATCCTAACCGACTTATATCTATATCAAGTTTTGCATATATATGTAGTTCATTTAATTATACAATAGTTCAAATATATAACTGTGGCAGTGTGGAGGAATAAACTCCAACCCTTAGCCCAGCAGTGGGATTGCCACGTTTTTTTAATACTTATATCAAATTACTCATATTTTTTTATACAATATATAAAATTGTTTGAAGTGACCCTTGAAATAATTGGGTTATGAAAACGAAAATATGTTAAAAATATAAGCCGATGGTTAAATTAACGTATTCAAAAATGATCGCTGAGGCTTCATATATAATTATAAAGAAATAAAAATAGTAGGTTTTTTTAACTTGTAATATACAATAAGCCCGCCTGGGATACTTATAGAACCAACTCCACTTCACAAATCAGATATTCTACCGCTAAACAGCGTTAAACAGCGGTTGAATGTCTGATGAGTTGAAGAGTGAGTTAAAAGGTGTAATTACAGGCATCAGTCTTCACATATTAGTTCCAAGGTTGGTGACGCATTGGCGATGCAAGGAAATGTTCATATTTCTTACATTACCAATGACCACTCACCATTAGGTGGTCGTATAACATAAGACAATACTTAAAAGACATCTTCTCGGGTTGGGCTTAAGTTAAGTACAGTGTTAATACGAGACTTTTAAAGATAAATTCGTATTACTCGCCCACAAGACGGCACCATTCTTGTTCAAACACATTCCTAGCAAGTTGTATTTTTACGCGAACGCACTTCAATTATTATGTACTAGCATTTTGCCCGCGGTTTCACCCTCATGGTTCTCGTTCCCGTGGTGATACAGGTATAAAATGTAGCCCTTGTTACTTGCTGATAATGCAGCTTTCCATTGGTGAAAGAACTTTTAAAATCGGCTTAGTAGTTTAGGCGTGAAAGCGTAACAAACAAACAAACAAACGTTTCGCGTTTATAATATAAGGATGTATATGTATGTATGTATGAGTGTACGAAGTCGCACGCGATACCAGTATTTTATATTTTATGAAATATAATTTATGTGTAATTAGAGAGAAAATAGGTCGGTCGAGCCGCTTTTGTGTCAAATGCAAGCGTAAGAGTGTAAACTTTGTATGTAAGGTCTGTGTATTGCAAAAATGAAAATAGTTTTCACTCGATTTTATTGTTGTTCATTATTAAACCTTATTTTTATATAGTATAATAGTTTTACTTATTTCAAAGCATTTTCCTTGATTAAAAAGTTAATTTAGCTATATATTGAAGAAAAGTGCCTAACTATAGTAATAGCTAACTTACTTTAATAAGTACCAACCATAAATCGAAGAAGATAAGCGATAGATTACTGTGTTTCTTTAATAGTTTTATAACATGTTACAAAATTCATAAAATACTTAAAAGTCGGAAATTAAAAAATTTAAGCGACTTATTGATATATGATTTCATAACAAAAAATTATCGACAAAGGTATTTTTAGGTATCGAATGGGTAAAACGGGAATCCTATTACTAAGGCTGTCCGTCCGTCCGTCAGTCCGTCTGTCAACAGGCTGTTTCTCATGAACCGTGATAGTTAGACAGTTGAAATTTTAACTAAAAACAGAATATAATAAATATTTAAGAGGGCTCCCATATAACAGATATGATGTTTTTGCCGTTTTTATAGATAATGGTACGGAACCCTTCGTGCGCGAGTACGACTCGCGCCCGACTTGGCTGGATCTTATATTGTATACTAAAGAGTATGTAATTATCCAATCATTTTATGTATCATATATGTAAATATGATAGAATCCGAGATGGTGGCTAGAACGCGTGAATCTTAACCGATGAACGTGGGTTCAAACCCGGGCAGGCACCACTGAATTCAAGTGCTTAATTTGAGTTTTTAATTCATCTCGTGCTTGACGGTGAAGGAAAACATCGTGAGGAAACCTGCATGTATCAAATTTCACTCAAATTCTGCCACATGTGTATTCTGCCAACCCGCATTGGAGCAGCGTGGAATAAGCTCTAAACCTTCTCCTAAAAAAAGGAGAAGAGGCCTTAGCTCAGCAGTGGGACATTCACAGGCTGTTACTTCACTTTACTATATGTAAATATATACGTCATTATCACGAATTAAATAAAACCTCGTTTGTATAAACGATGATTGTTTGAATTACTGTCAAATCTGGCTTATCACTGTTAGCTTAACATGATATTAAACATCTGATAATATTTAATGTAATGAAATCCTGTGATTTTTTTATAGATATATAAAAGATTGGCTTCCATCCGCAGTCTCGCCTTTGTGAAGGTTTAAGTATAAGCTATTTATTCGTTCAAGTGATTAAACAAAGACATATAACTGAATAGTTGAAATTAAATAAATAAATAATTTCTTCAGAAGTTCAGTTTCTTACAGAAGATATTTTTCTTATTATTCTAATATGTTAATTTGTCTTAAAAATCTTCTTTTGTTGTTTATTTATATTATGTTTTAAAATTTAATTAGTTACCTCTATGTTTTCGTTTCTTTTTTTTTATTTAAATATTTGTGATTTTTACATTAATTGATTTGTATAAAAAAAATTATACCTCCTTTTGTAATTGTGTGCGAGAATGGCATGTTCTCCTGTAATCTGTACATAGTTAGCTAGTGATGTATATTATGTACAACTGTTGGGGATTCAAATAAATATATAACTTGTTACGAGCGACATCGAGGCGAGCCGTAAGCGATAGCTGCGAGGATCTAAGCAAGGAGGTTTTTGTACAGCGATTGACATGACACTGGCATGACGGAGAGAACGGGATATACGTGGCTTGTCAGATATTTAAAAAAAATGTATTGGCGTCTATAATTATTAAGTTAGAACGATTCTGTAATAAAGATAAGTGTATAATTACTGAAAACATTATTTAATTTTAACAAACTATAATATAGAAAAGTTATATTCACAGTAACATGGATGTTCCATTACTGTGTTTCCATTTAGTTTTGCTAAAAAGTTCTCAACATACAAATGGTGCTTTGATGCTCGATAGCGGATGCGACTTAAAGAAATTCCTTTATACGGCTCTTACGACACCCTCGAGTTAAGATAAGGTGTCTGTTTTCTACTCTTCAATCGCACAGCTAATGTAGAGTTGTTCTTGGTATTTATGTTAATATTGTGAGCGTTTTTTAACTCCATACATAATATATCTTGTCATTATGATTTCTTAACAGTATTTTGCACTCGATGGTAGGGCTTTGTTTGAGCATGTCTGGGTAGGTACCACCTACTCATTAGATATTCTACCGCAACAAAGCAGTACTTTGTATTGTTGTGTTACGGTTTGAAGGGTGAGTGAGCCAGTGTAATTACAGGCACAAGGGACATAACATCTTAGTTCCCAAAGTTGGTGGCGCATTGGCGATGTAAGCGATGGTTAACATCTCATACAATGCCAATGTCTATGGACGTTATTTACCACTTACCATTAGGTGGCCCATATGCTAGTCCGCCTTCCTATCCCATAAAAAATATAAATCATAATGTTAATACTATGCCTTTATTTATCTTTTATTTGTCATAATATAGCACGTTTTTATTAAATTAAAAGACAGAGTGAGAAACATAGAGATTCGTAACAAAACCAAAGTAACAGATGCGCTAAAATTCTCTCTTGCTAGAAAATGGAAGTGGGCTGGGTACGTAGCTACACGTAGCACGACAGGTGAACTACAAGAGTAATTAAATGGTCAAGACCAGGAGGTACCAGAGGAAGAGGTCGACCTAGTGTCCGTTGGGCGGATGAAATAGTTAGCGGCTGGTAGAAACTGGATATCCAAAGCAAAAAATAAAGAAATTTGGCATACCTTGGAGGAGGCTTTTACCCGAAGGGGGTCCACACAAATTATGTAAGCGTATAGTACCTATTTAGATATTTGTTAATTTTTAGTTGTTATTGTTTTTTTTGTTATATATATTTAGTCTCTTAAATAAAATGTTCTTAGTGTCTATTATGTAACTTGTGTGGAATAAATAAAGCTTATTATTATTATTATTAATAATATAGCACGTATTGTTCGAACAATATCCCACACCTCTCAACTTTCATAAATTTTCAATGATAAGATGAAGATAATTTATGTTTTCTAAGCACAAAGAGACATATTAAAAGGGTATAGTTTGAAGCTAATAATTCCGGCAGTCATATTGAAAGCGCATGAGAATATTAACATGGCTCATTTTTGAATACAAGAAACTCTCCTGGAACTGATTTTATTTGAAAGCATACATGAATAAATTGCAAGCGGCAGCAAGGGTAGAGATAATTTAATATACATATAATCTGTGCTCTTGGGACCTGACAGATGAAGGCGTGACATCTAGCGGCCGATATAGAAACTAGCGTTCGCTTTCGTTTATTATTTTAATTTTATTGTGTTTATTTTATAGTGTACATTTATATGAAATATTGAAATAGATAGGCAGACTGTCAAATGAGCCTAATGGTAGTTGTTCATCGACCATAAATATTGGCGCTCAATATTAACCAATCTTGAGAACAAAAGTTTTGTTGTGCCGTTAGTTGCTGGCTCACTCACCATTAAAACTGGAATACAACAATACTATGTAATACTGATTGGCGATGAAATCTTGGGAAGACTTTAATGATTTCCCGTTGATAGATGGGCGCTAACACCAAGAAAAGAAATTAAACTTTGAAGCCCGAACTTTAAACCACTTACATGTGTTTTAGCGGGTGTTTAGAACATAGATGTTTCTCTTTTTGTCTTTATTGTTTTAACTTTAAAAAGAAGAAGATAGCATTTTACATCAAGGGCTTGCACAAAATCCTACCACCAAAATTCGCGATAACAATTTCGACAACTAAATCATCAAGTACACCTTACACGTTTTAACTGTAATATCCGTTCGCAATGATGCCAACATTCTGTCACAGAACCACGCTTTGTGATTCCGCTATTAATCACTGTCATGACTTCCGACATTTATGATTAAAACTACTAATATTCGGTGGTAATAATTACGAGTACTTTTATTTATTTGACAAATTAAAAACGACTTAAGTATTTTTGATTATGAAAAAATGCTGATTTTTACGATCGGACATGAAACTCCAATATGGTATTTGAACATGTGTTCAAATATCTGTTTGCTTGTAACATCAATTAAAAAAAAACCTATATATTTCTCCATAAGCTATTCACGACGATCGAAAACGGATCGAAAATGTTTTTTTTTTTTTTATAGTATCTGTAGGCGGACTATATTATGGGCCACCTGATGGTAAGTAGTCACCAATGCCCATAGACAATGACATTGTACAATTATGTAAAAAAAAACAACATCGCCAATTCGATGTTTTATACCTTGCGGCAGTAATTACACTGGCTCACTCACCCTTCAAACTGGAACACATCAATACCAAGTACTACTGTTTTGCGGTAGAATATATGATGAGTGGGTGGTACCCACCCAGACGAGCTCGCACAACGCTCTGCCACTTGTAAATTTTTATTATTTTTAATTTTATAATGTCTTAGCGATAACACCGCTGGTTGGACCTTATGCGTTATTTGTAAATATATTTTCGTTCTACACTTCTACCCTTAAAAATAATGAAAAATAAATGTAAATAAATTATTATTTTATTTATTAAAGAAGAAAAACAGTCAAATCAGAAAATAAACTAATAGGTTTTATATGTTATAATGTTGGCTCAGCATCACATAATTTAAGCAGCATCACCGGTACATGATTGATGCTCTGGCCGGTAATCGATCTGCTTGGAGATGAAAACTTATTTAGTTCTAAGGCTGATCCCTTAAGGCTTTAATGTATAACAAAAACCTCTTGGCATATATACAAAAGAAAATAGAGTTATTTACTGAGAGAACTTTTGTCAATGTTCATATTTATAACAATTTCGCAGTCAAAATTACTTTTGACTAATATATGTAAGTTTATTTCTTTAACCTCTAAACTAGTAGGTGGCTTTTATATGATAGTTTGATCCTTATACTGAGATATAATACATATGAGTACCTACACATATATAGCGCGCTTATAGAAATACTCGTAAAACTAACCTAACCTAATTTTGGCGGTCAAAACCAGTTTTAACTGGTAAAGAGTTTTGACAGAGAATAATTAATAGAGACCGATCTATTCAGATTGTAAGCTGTCTAAAGACTATGATGAATTTAGTTTTAAAATGAACTAAAGCCTAATAAGCTTATACCTATTTCAATAAATGAGACATTTTTTATTAACCTCACTTAAGATGCAGCGTGTTTCGAAAACGCTTTTGGCATATAATATTATTATACAAGTAAATGCACTTCGCAGTTTCACTAGCATCAATTATGACGTCGTCAATTTATGACGTAATAAACGTTAATTTAATATTCCTGTGTCTATACTGGCGTATATATTATAAATGAATTAAGTCAGTATTAAGAGCGATATAAGCCGAGATGGCCCAGTAGTAGGAACGCGTGAATCTTAACCGATGATCGTGGGTTCAAACCCGGGCAAGCACCACTGAATTTTCATCTCGTGTTTGACGTTAAAGGAAACCATCGTGAGGAAACCTGCATATGTCTAATTTTACCGAAATTCCGTCACATGTGTATTACACCAACCCGCATTGGAGTAGCGTGTTGGAATAAGCTCCAAACCTTCACCTCATCAAGAGATACAGGCAGTTACTGTGAGAGATATCTACAGTCGTTACATTAAAGAAACATTATCCGTATATCATTTGTATCATTTACTTTTTGCTTTCATTCTCGTATCGTGACGTGATTAATATCCTTCGTGCGTTCAACACGATACTCTGATACGTGAAAAGCGTTACATATTAATAAATAAACTTGATATCTTTTTGATCTTTGCCTGTGACGTAGCGAGAAGATTATAAGAAAATTGATAAAGTCTAATATTTTTTTACGTATCTTTTAGAATAAATTCTGAGAAGTTAATTTACGTCGAATTCTCTTAATAAACGTGTCAAATGTTTAATCCGGTAACACAAAAATGTAAAAGTTGATATAAGATGTTCATATGTTTCAAAGATATATTATTATTATTAGTTATTCTTCAATCATTTTTTTTTTTGACAAAACACCCGAAATGTGAGCACACTAATAACAGGGAAGTTCCATTTACATATAAAACGTAGCTTTGAGTGATACCGAAAAAATAATTAAACAAATCACATAATAAAAGTCTTCGCTCGCTTGTTAGGTGGAGGGAGGCGATATGTGTAAGATTTAATTATTTTTTATTACAACAACTGAGTTCATTTAAGTCTGTACTGCCACCAGAGAGACAGCCACCAGGCCAATAAAAGGCCCAGACCTTTTAGGTCTAAAATAATGACCCGGCAGTTGCGACTGCCGTTGAGGAGATGCCCGGGTATAGGGGGAAACCCCGAGACCCGTACCCGGACTGGCATCGAACCAGTCAGGAAGAACCCTGTTGTTGTCTGTATCAAACTAATTTTCATCAAATTCCTCATTCCATCAAAGCCTAATGGACAGTTATTTTCGCATTTATAATATTAATATAGATCATGGAAAAATAATGTACTATCTTGTTTGATATTTCACACAGCATTAGCAGTAAGACCACCTTCGCGTGTAAATGTTTTCTATATTCATTTACTTTAATTTTATAATAAAAGTTTTTTAACATCTTACTCCGAAGAAGATTGAGCGATCGCCTGATCAAAGCGTCTAGCCGGTTAAGTAAAGAAAACTGCACCCGCGTCTTATAAATCCATTATTAGGTAGGTGTTTACTTTGTAATTTATTAATTTAAGCATTAATTTTAGTTATATAATCTATGTATATACATTAAATATATATAGTTAGGGTACTCCTTGGTCCATACAACAGCGTTATTAAAAAAAAAAGAAGCGCGCTAGTTAGTATGCGAAATTTGAAATTAATGGCGTTCCAAATAATTAAGTCCCACTTCATATTTGAAAGACATTTCAGTATTCGGCCATTGCTGTCTTATTTATGAATAGACCAATTTGAGATTTTTATAAAATCAGTTTTCACTTCTGAACGCTATATATAAATTAATTTAAATAGTAAAATTGATCTTTATACCTCCTCACTTTATTTATCTCATGTCCTTCACCCAGATAAGATAAGACCTTTTGTACATTAGACGTTTTATGTTTGTGTTTAAAACTGTATGTTTTTGTAACTCTTTTGGTGTACAATAAAGCATATTCCGTTATTCATATTTTTCATTCATTCATATTATTTCATTCATTCATATTAGTTTATTCCATTATTCTTTGAAAGAGAATGGTCCTTCGACTTAGTTTTAGCTGGCTACAATTTTACGCAAATATCTTATGACCAGTGGCGTATTTATCTTATGGCCAAGAGCATGTGCCCGCGGCGTCAAGTCTTATTATATAGAGGCGGCAGGAACCTTTCAGAATCGTTACTCATTTTCTGTTACTTTTTGATTTGATTTTTTAAACTTGAAGAACTTATCTTATTATATCATACAGTTACTCGTTCTTACTCACGTACTCTTAAGGTAAAACAAAGAGTACAAATAAAAAAAAACAACCTTTTAATGTCCCACTGCTGGGCTATAGCTTCTTATCCTTTTTAGTAGAAGGCTTAGAGCTTATTCCACCACGCTGCTTCAATGGAGCTTGGATACACAAGTAGCAAATTCTCGTCTAACACATGCATGTTTGCTCGCATTATTTTCACTCAAACTCACATTTTTAAGTTAAGATTGTCGTATAACCACTGGATCGTGTAAGCTCTACTCATAATTAACCATAAATAATAATAAACAGCAGGGCGGTATTTTTATTATTGTCCAGGGGTTACATTTTATTTAGCTACTGTACACAGCTATCCTTGATCGAAGAACTCCTTTTATTAATTTCTCCTTATTCCTGGTACTCAATTCTATAGCTACTAGACTATATGTTTATCCAAGATTCAAATATTCCTACTACCTAGAGAGTTATATCTGACCAAATATTTGCTTCAAACAAGCTATGACATGATATTTGAGTACACTGACCCTTTCGTCAGTCGTTTCGTTTCGTCGTGAATGTACGTAAAATGCTTCTGCAGCGTAAATTAAGCAGAGTAAGCACATCCCAATGTTATTTTAATCTGCTAGCGGTTCAAGCTTCGCGAGTAACGAGTAACGAGTGACACTATGTTAACAACATATATATGTATGTATGAGTATAATGACGCGGGTGTTTGTGTGGAAATGTTTGTTATAATCAATTCATTTATAAAAACTTGATTGATTATTTTTGGAGTTTTGGAAAGAAAAAAGTTTTCTTAATTTTTAAAGAAAAAGGTTTTTGGTATTTCTATTGTATTTATGAATTCAAGTTATTTTTATCATATTTTATTCACATTTGATTCAAGATGTGGGCTACATGTTGGCACCCACCATGGCTGCATTAACACTTCCCAAGCAAGTTCCCTCAATATTTGCTGAGTTGGTTTGGTCTAACGTTATCGTGATAAAAAAATCCCTTTCTGTTGGTCCGTTCGTTTTTTCTTTATTTCATTCTCAAGCCTCATCAGCTGTTAAAACTTCATAATGAAACTTCCAATTCCACCATACATACAGCATCACCTTTTTGCGAGTTAATCTAGTTTCGCATAGTCTGTGGACCTTCACCTCTTATCACCAGTGATCAATCTTTTCCAAAACAATTCAGTTTCATTACGTCACAATAGACAATCTCATATGACAACACGATTCTCGAATTCTAGATTTTTGTAGACAGTTAATATTCATTCATAAGCCGCGCTCTGTAGCTTTGTGTTGTAACATTTATATTCCAATCATCGTTATACTACGTCATAACAATTACGCTATGTGATGTTATTAGTAGTTCTTTGTTCCAGTCTTTGGGTATGTACTATCTCTCGCATGATTCTCATGCGAAACATGTATACTTTGTATTGCTGTTCTATTTTGAAGTCACCACGAATAACTAAGATAAATTTGTACATATAATATATGTATATATATACATGCTATCATGCACATAATTTAAGTAATTCTAAAACGAGAAAATTAGGTTTCAAATGTTTTTATGTCATCTCTACTGTACCGGTCCCCACCCTAATTTGAAGTTGAATGGAAACTACGTTTTTCTAGAATAAAAATAACCAATAATGGTACCGTCAGAACGTGTTCATTCAAATTAGTTTTTCAACTTTCCAGCTACAACTGACACGTGTGACTACACGTCTAACTACACGCTGTATACCCATTTCATCCATAGTAACGCTATCTCGATCATTGAGTTTCTCCATATCTAATATGAGAAACGGTGTGATCTTCAATTGAGAACATTATCACGTTAATCCCTCACGCCTTACACATATTAACACATACATTATATATCTCGGAAATGGGTCTCACGATTGGCTTGAAACAATGAGAAGGGGTGATGAGAGCCTTGAAAAACTGATTGTTGTTGGAAACACTGAGTGAAAACGAGCCCGGGGATGGGCCCCAACCAGATAGAGCGAAGTGAGAGGCCCAATGTTCAATTGAGTTTTGCTCAGCCGCCAGAAATGCGATGAACAGGCACCGGTGGACGCAGATAATCCAAACGACGTGTATACCATCCACTTCCTTCGATTACCACGATCCTCAGCCATGAGGGAGCGACCAGAGAGAGAGAGAAACCGTGAGAAAGCACACCCGCCCCCCTACACACACACACACACACACGCACGCACGCGAAGCGGCGGATGAAAATAATTGTATAAAACTGGACCAAATTAAAATAGGACCAAATAGGAAGCACCAGCTTTCAAATAAAAAAAAATCATCAAAATCAATTTACCCAGTCCAAATTTATGAGGTAATAAACATAAAAAAAACATACAGACGTATTGATAACATCCTCCTTTTTTGAAGTCGGTTAAAAGTCAGAGCTATCATTGTTACGTAAAGACTGTCAGGTAGCCTTAATCCTTATATAGATAACAAATCAGTATCAAGTTACTGAGCAGTAAAAATAACCATCTTGAAATTAAATCGTAAATGTAACAAAATGAGATTAAATCGTAAAAGTTTTATTCTCTTGATTAATTTTTGTCCGCTGTTAATGAAGTGATATAAAGTTTCAGACGACACTGTGATTACATTTACAACTAAAGTTAAAGCATCGACTGTTTATATTGTTATCAGACCAACGTGATCAAGCTGTGAGCGGAATTGGATTTAAAGCGATGATGAAGATGTTCTCCAGACCAATTTCGATTAAAAATGATTTCGGAATAAACCTCCAGAAATAATTCCTTGTATATATGCCAATGTCAAATACGACTCGTACAGGTGGACAACTAGAAACAACAATTTTTAACAATAAAATAATAATTATTATTATATCCTGGGGCATTGTTCACACAACTACGCAGAGCTTCTCCTATGGATACCAGACAATCGATAAACATGTACTACTTTTCTTTTGTAAATTCATGCTTATATAGATAATTGCATCCAATCAGGACAAACAGATAAGTACACAAACGTCTGTCCTGGGTGGGAATCAAACCCTTGACCTGAGGCGCAAGGCAACTATCTGCCAAACACACCAACTGGCTCGTCACTGACAATCCTAATACACGCGTACGAAGTCGGTACAGCATCTAATCGAGTATAAAAAGTAAACGTCGTATTACACTCAGAGGTTATCCTGCAACATTGTATTCAAGACGCCATTGCCCCTGAATAGCGAGGCTTACTCTTTGAGCTAAGTTAGCTAATGGCTAAGTAATCTCTTTTAAAACTTTTAGTTTACTGAATTGCACACACTTTGAGCGAAAAATTAAAATGTAGCGTTGTAGTTTATAGTAGCAAACAAAACTGGTTGAATAATAAAGATTTTTTTTGTTGATAATCACTAAATCCTTAACAATAAAAGCAGCTCCATTCCTTCCCAATATCATAAATGCGAATGTGAGTTTGTCTGTTAAATTGTCACGTCTTAACTTTTAAACATCATGACATTTTGCATACACGTTACCAGTACAGAAGGAAACCTTTAATAAGTAAAAAATACTTAGAGGGAGCAGGTTTGGCCCCCTCTAAGTATTTTTTATTTATTTAAGTCAAAAACAAAAATTGGAATGCTACGAATAACTAACAAACTCAGAGCTAAAATATATTGAAAAAGACGAACAGTAATTTTACTAAGATGTCTGGACTATGGATTGAACTTGAACTTGATGTCAAAATATAGGTATTCGTATTTAAGCCAAATAATCATCGTCTTAATAATATGCGTTTACTTATTAAAGGCATATACAGTTTCTATTGCTGATTAGAAGTGGTTCCTACCCAGACGAGCTTAATACTCATTAAATTATTTAACAGTGAATTATTAAAAGTAAATAATCAAGTTTGATTTAAAGGTTAGATTAGCGCTAACTCCCAAGAAAACTCAAGTTTTCAAAACTAAAGTATTTAAACAAAATGTGGCCGTCACAGGACCAAAGGTGAATGAAAGAGTTTATAATGAAATAAATTCATTAAATAAATAAGGAGTTAACTAAATAGAATAATGGTTTAGTTAAAAAAAAAAACAAGTGTATATTGTACACAACACGCACACACAAAGGAGTAGATTGCGGCGTTGGAAAGGGCCCTCTCCCGACGGCAACATCTTAAGCATCTTACCTTTTCCCATCAAGGAATATTTTCGAAATAAAACAATTGATTTAACTTTTGTTATACTACCAAATATTTTTATTCAATTATTTACTTCCTAACATCTAATATTAACATTCACTCTCAGGGAGTAATTTCCTTAAAATCAATGCGACGCCATTTTTTATAGAGTTAAGAAATCAACCTACCGAATTTCATGTTTGCAGTCACTGTCAAAGAACAATCCACTCAGCTCTAATCCACTCCCGTTTATCCCGTGGGATTTGATTTACGTGCATCCGTGTCAATTTTTTATATTACTCGACTTCTATTATTATAAAAAATCACACACGTGCAAAATTTGAAAACTTTGTGAAAGTAAGTATTCATATTATTATTCATATACAGTGAAATTTTCTCTCATTCAACTCCCTAATCCGTTTATCCTTTTGGGAGTATTTTTTTGTGATGTACTATATTATATCAGCCATATCAATTTAATATATAAATTTCAGTTATAGATACATTGTTCAAATTTTTAAATTACTGAATGATACAATTATTAATCATTATTTTATATAATCCTTATTTTATATTAAAAAACGATTTCAAGAAATATTTTTTTATTTACATTGATATAATTTATCTTAATATCCACATAAAAGGATATATATTTGTCTCTTTCTTATTAATATATTACTGTATTTATAAGACCGTGACAGATAATATGTTACAAGAAACGTTACGTATTTCATAATGAGACGGAATTTACCTTACGCGTTTCCTAAAACAAATTTACCTTAAGTTTTATCTTAAATAAACATTGTAATAATAAAGCCATTCAGCTATCACACTGTCCTGTGTCGTTTATTATTCTACTATTAAAATAAAGATAATTTAATCCAAAGTTAAACTGTAAAGCGATATATCGTTGAGGTTAGAATGTATTATTGCGTCTTAAATTAAAAAATAGCTTATCTATACTAATATATAAAGCTGAAGAGTATGTTTGTTTGAGCCGGCTAATATCAGGAACTACTTTATTTTTGTGTTTGAAAGTCTTTTTATCGAGGAAGGCTAGGCTTATTTTTATTAATCATACGCGGGTAAAACCGCGGGGCATTGCTAGTTAAATATATAAGCGAAATACCACACATCACATGATCTCTTAAGCTATCCGCCTATTGAATTGAAATTTATCACAGTTATTCCCTGACGTAGGCGCTCACTGAGAAATTTTACGCCAATAATATCTGAAATGCATTTTTCTTCTTATCTACCCGTGCGAAGCCGGGACGATTATCTAATTTTTGATGTTTATACAACATTCATAGCAAAAAAAAAATATTTTCTGCGACGATGTTAAAAAAAAACTTAATAAAGAAGCGCATCATTAATTTAAAAGTAATGATTAAAGAACCACTCCAGACTATTTATAAGCTATTAATGTATTTATTATTAAAACAGGAAGAAAAACACTCGGTGGTAGAGTTTTGTGCAAGCTCGTCTGGGTAGGTACCACCCACTCATCAGATACCGCAAAATAGCAGTACTTTGTATTGCTGTGCTCCGGTTTGAAGGGTGAGTGAGCCAGTGTAATCACAGGCACAAGGGACATAACATCTTAGTTCCCAAGGTTGGTGGCGCAGGCGTTGTAAGCGATGGTTAGCATCTCTTACAATGCCAATGTCTATGGGCGTTTGTGACCACTTACCATCAGGTGGCCCATATTCTCGTCCGCCAACCTATACAATAAAAAAAGAAGTTTTTGGCCGTTAAATAAAAAAAAGAGCAGCCAGCATTTATCATCAATGCTTCTACCTACATACGTTACCTGAAACTGCGGTACATATTAGCAATGTGATAAAGTATCATAAATGAACAATAAACAGCCTAATAATAACATCGTTAGTGGCTGTAAATCTTTATTAACGTTTTATGAAGACGTAGTTCGAGCGTGCGAGAAAACATAATTATTATACACAAAACAGTTATCTAAAAAATGTATTTAAAATTTGTAATGTTACAGTTTAATTGAATTAACGAAATTAAAAGAGCATCTTATGATGGTTCTAAATAAATTATTATTAATAATATTTTTTTCTGTGAAATGTACTTACTAATTTTTAAAGAAAAATATTGTTTTTTTTTAACGCTTGTATTATATTTTGAATAATCATTATTATTATTGTATGAAATATTGTTTTATAAAAAAAAACTAATACAGTTAAAACTTATGTTTTTGGGTTCTTGTTTTATTCCTGTAACTTTTTATTACACGAGCAAAATACGTATTACAGAGAATCATGAAAAACTACTTAATTATTTATTTCATTAATAATTAAATTGAAAAAATATATATATTCTTCTGAAACTAAAAGTAATAAAACATAATTGGTAGTTACTTACTTAAGTTTTGATAATACTTCCAAAGTTACCTTTATACTAATAAACATTAAATAACTTAATAACAATCCAACTGTCACTGTCACTACTGTTCACTTTAAGTTCGCGCGAAAAATACTTTTTTAAATTTTTGTAATTCGTAATGGCGGGTTAAGGGGAGTACAGACGTGCGCGCTCCACAGGAATTGCTACGGGACTGGCTGGTTGCGGTAAGTTTGTTCGGCGCAGGTTCGGTGCGCTGCAAGCCTGCACGAGCCTTATGGTGCAGTCAGTTTGAAAAATTAAAAGAACTTTTTTTACTTTAATGACCGAACTACTTAAAAAAAACAATAATTAAATATAATTACCGTTAAAAATCCTGGGATTAAAGCTGGCTGGTTTTTTATTTTTCATCTCAACACTAAAAACCTCTTTTGTTTTTCAATTCGGAGTTAATTAAACTTACATCAATGACTCTACATTTTCACTAGTATCTGTTCGCATAAGTCATGTAAATGTACGTAGGTTTTTCCCAACGTGTTTTACGGTTCGTCAATAATTTCATTAGCTAATGATGCTCGTGCCAAATTACAAATTACCTAATCAGGTGTTCCGATGCACTTGAGTTCGAAGATCCTATTACATTCATAACAATTGGTTTTATCACCAAAGGCCCTTGTCAAGTTGACATTCTACAATCGTAAACGCTAATAGAAAACTAAACAAATGTACGAGAATGACATCTCTCAACGATAAGTCACGTGGTCATTCTCATACAATTATTAGTTTTCTATTAGCGTTTACAATTGTAGAATGTCAACTTGGCTAAGGCCTCTGGTTTAGTTAATATAAAGCGTATAAAAAATATTCCACATTTAATACGTAGTTTTTAGTGAAATAAAATTATGTTGTAAATTGACTTGGCGGTATGGCTCTGTGCAACCCATCAAGCAATGTGTGTGTTTGTGTAAGTACCACCAGCACATATTATACCGCCAGACTGCTATAGTGAATAATATAATATACTAGCCTAGCAAATTATATTTTCAATTATTAATATCTTATCAACAATATTGTTTCTTATCTTGCTGATTTGTATTATAATTTGATCCAGAAATAATTAAATAATTTACAAATATATATTTTATTGGGTTTCCCCTTCCCATTTTGGAAGGTAATTTGCAAATCTTTGGGCCACTAATAATGTGTAATATAATAATAAGAATCATATAAAAGGAAACACAAGCGAAATGTTTTTATATCTTCATAACAAGTATTTACATATACACTCATTGTCTTAAATGTCGTGTCACGACAATTTACATATTACACTCGAATTTTTGTGATACATTTTTTAAATTAAATTTTCTCTTTATAATATACAAATAAACCCAAAGGAGTTGAACACCTATTAGACTCAGGAATTAACCACTAGATTGAGCTTCAAGACCCAAAGGTTCTCCCAACGGGCGCAAATTACTACGGCAGTTATACGCAATTGAAATATAAAATCTTAAACGCGACCGTGGATTTGTCAACAACTTAGAACCCGGTTGATTTCATAAAATACATCCATGTTTGTATGTATTTATGAATAAGAGTATGTATGTTGATATGTAATACATTTATATTAAGTTTATAAGTATTTAATAAATTTTATTTATAAGTTGACCGCATACTACGCCCCGATAATAATTTCTTCTCATGTTTGCCTAGAAGAGATCACTGTAAGTGATAAGGTCGCCTTTGCATACAATATATACTACTTTGTTCTAACATGTTTGTTAATTGTGCGCTATAAAGGCTTATTAAATTAATTTAAATGTTTAGAACAACTTTCTCGAGGTCTAATTGTGTTAGTGCAGCTAGTATGTTCGAAGTAAAGACGATTAAATGATTACAATATTGAATCAAATTTCCGCTGTGGCTTAAATCGGTCAGCATTAAATAATAATAATAATATCTACCTAAGTCCCTTTAACTTTTAATCTTGAATAATCTCTACTTAACTTATAGTAACGCTATCTCCTTTCTGGAGGTGGGCGCTAATGGCTGCAACACAGTCTATGACTAATGTAGCTGTTAACAATCACATTCGTTAATGTAAACTTTATTATGTTACATTAAATAAATTAAAAAAAATATAGCTTTGCAGCCGTAGATATTTTTTTATAAAGATTTACAAATCTTGATTTTGTCATCTATATTTGGTTGTCAATAAAAAAATTGTCCTTGTCGTTCATATAGCCTCGGACCTTATAGATATTGAATATAATATAAGTTATATTTAATATATTATATAACTAATATTACTATTAATTTCTTGCACATAAACTTTGGTATGCTTGATTAATTGTGCCATTGCCATAATACAAAATATATTTGGTCCGTGCATGCGTGCGTGTGCGTGCGCGTGCCTGCTTGCGCGTGTGTGTGCCTGCTTATGTGTGTGTATGGTTATGGAGAAAAACATAATATGTTCATTCTAAAATATAGATTTTTTTACAAATTTTGTTTATTACAAATATTGTCAATTGAAAATATTGTAAATTTTTGGCTTTTTGAAATTATTATCTACCAATCAGCGAGTAACATAGGCTATATTTTGTTCCCGTATTTCCACGGGAACGGTAACTAAGCCGGTAAAACCGCAAGCAAAACGCTAGTACAAGATTAATTAACCCCATCTATATTTTAGATCGAGATCATATTATGATAAATGAAAAATTTATGTTTCAATTCATATGACGTAGTTTTTTATGGAGCTAAAACAATTAAAACTGAAAATACACTAGCAATACGTATACACTGTTTTCAATTTGACCAACCTCTTATTGGTCTAGCTCTACGTAACATATGAAATGTACAAACGGCCGTGGTTAAAACTCTAAGTAATTACCTAATGACTGCACTGCAGCTGCAAACTTATAATGACTGTTTACCTTTCAACTACATCTTCCTATCAATCAAATACGGTATACGATTCATTAATCGATGTCTTGTCGATACTGAGACAACTGCCTCGTTGGTCTAGTGGCTACATGTAAGGCCGCAGACACGGTGGTCCTGGGTTCTATTCCCAGGTCGGGACAATAAAATGTTATTGAGATTTTCAAGTGCAAGACGATAAAAGTATTACAATATTGAATCAAATTTCCGCTGTGGCTTAAATCGGTCAGGATTAAATAATAATAATATCTACCTGAGTCCCTTTAACTTTGTAGTGAAGTTTAGTTATTGTCTGTATAATATAGATTATAGAGTCAATAACCAAAAAAAACCGGCTAAGTGCGAGTCGGACTCGCGCACGAATGGTTCCGTTCAAAAAGCAAAAATTGACATTATCTATAAAAACGACAAAAGTCATGACTGGTGAATGGGTGCCCTATTTTTTTGTTTTATTTCAATTAAATTGTTTATTTTTAAAGTGAATATATAACTAAATATTCAGTGAATATTTCAAGCGTCTACCTGTTGCCGTTCTCAATATCGAGCAAAAACAAGTAAAATAATCACGTTTATTGTATGGGAGCCCCTTTAAATATTTGTTTTATTTAGTTTTTTTAGTATTTGTTGTTATAGTGGCAACAGAAATACATCATCTGGGAAAATTTCAACTGTCTAACTATCACGGTTCATGAGATATAGCCTGGTGACAGACGGACGAACGGACGAACAGCGGAGTCTTAGTAATGGGTTCACGTATTACAATTTGGGTAAGGAACCCTAAAAATGAAACACACTTTTCTCTTAATGTATTTTTTTTATATAAAGTCTTCTTTAAAAAAATTCAAAGTTATTCTAATTAAAAAAACAAATTACATTATAACCGAAGAATGAATATAACAACTAATTAGCAATTCTTGTTAAATATATTTTTAATTAATATCTTTTAAAGTTAATTCAGCTTTATTCATTTAAGTATGTACAAGAACTTTTTATTCCCATTTTTAAAAGTAAATTCAAGCCAGATATAATATCAAGTACATTTATTTATCAATTCTATAAGTGATTTTTAAACAAAGAATTATAATTATGTATTGTTTTGTAATTTTATGGTAAAGTGTATGTATCTAATGAAATGAAATGTAATGTAATGTAATATCTAAATTCAAAGTGATTATATTTTGAATATTTAAAAGATTTGCATGTCATATAGTGACTAAACGTGAATAATATGTTTCAAGTAAATAAATTCAATTTAATATAATATTGGTGTGACAAATATTCTACTGAAAATAACTGACAAAAAACTTAATAGATTTTGCAACAGTTACTATTGGTGGTAGAGCTTTGGGCATGTTTTCTGGATAGGTACCACTCACCGTCAAATAGCAATACTCAGTATTGTTATATTACAGATGGAAGGGTGAGTGATCTAGTGAAACTCCAGGCACAGAATTCTCAATTCTCGGTGTTTATGATTGGCGATGTAAGGAATGGTTCTATTACTTACGGTGCCAATATCCATGCACGGGGGTGACCACTTACCATCAGTTGGTCCACTTGCTCATCCAAAAGCAAAATTCTTACGTGGTAATGAAATATATACGGGCGAATAGATCTGATGGCGAACGTTTACTTTCATATGTGTCTCATTGATTAAAAAAAACACGGGCTTTTTTCTCTCCTCCTCTGACTCCTTATTGTAAGCTAAATCAGCTTCATTCATTTAAGTCTGTACAAGTACGTTTTAAACAAAGAATTACAATAAAATTATGTCTTGGTTTGTAATTTTATGGTAAAATGTATACTGTGTGTACATTACATTATAAAGGTTTCTTTTTTTTATTGTATAGGAAGGCGGACGAGCATATGGGCCACCTGGTGGTAAGTGGTCACCAACGCCCATAGACAATGGCATTGTAAGAAATGTTAACCATCGCTTACATCGCCAATGCGCCACCAACCTTGGGAACTAAGATGTTATGTGATATTTCCCTTGGGCCTGTAATTACACTGGCTCACTCACCCTTTAAACCGGAACACAGCAATACAAAGTACTGCTGTTTTGTGGCAGAATATCTGATGAGTGGGTGGTACCTACCCAGACGAGCTTGCACAAAGCTCTACCACCAAGTAAATAAAGATAAATCAACCCAATGAAATAAAATGTAATGTAATGTGTGTGTGTGCATTACTTACTACTTTTAATATTTAAATCTATAGTTATTATATTTTAATAGAAGTCGGGACGAAAAGCTAGTTACAATATATATTATGATCAAATAACGTCATCATATTCCTCAAAGTTACTTCACAACTCAAACATATACAGCAAAATATGAAACGTAATATTTTAAATTAGGTAAAGTATGAAGTAATATTTCATCGGAGTTACATAATAAGCCCCGGTCGGACCGCAGTGGTTTGTATACGGTGATTGGATTAAAATCCGTTTCGAGCAAGTTTGAAAGCTCAACAAACTATTGAAAACATGTGTTTTATACAAGTTATTATATGGGGTCAACATAAAGAGGAGTACACATTTAGAAGTGTAGAATACATTTATTTTTTCCGCTTCTGGAATTTATTGTAATGAGTTCTGCTTTTTGAAATCTATTAGTTATATCGAATTTGGTATGTGATAGAATTTTTTATCCACCTTTGCTTAACATGATGTGGGAAGCATGTGGGACTCGCCCTAGGTGCCTACTCAATCACCCCTCACTAATCGCTTACGCAAACTACTGTGACGCTCCGACAATTGGCCCACCTAGGCGGGCCTTCAATCCTAGTTGGGCTCCCAGAATACAAAGAAACATCTCTGTTGAACGTGATCAACGTCATGCTCTCTGGCCCCTAGGGCCCCCACCCAGCAGACTCCGTCAAGAAAACCTAACGAAAGAGAGTAACCTAACGATAGATAATTTGTTAGGCGAATCAAACATTCGTAATGTGCTAAAACATTATTATACACACACTTAACAAGGTCCCTTTTATCTTTGACGTACTTGTAACACTTGTTCTTTTAACGCTATGATACATAAAAGTGGCGAGGAGTGCGCCCAGAGCGCTCTGTAGAGTGTAGATAAATGTCGTAGCGCTTAACCCACACCACTACACATACTAGTATTAAAGTCCCTCCGCTGATAGAATGCGTTCCTGATGTCTGACAGTTAGTTGATCATGACTAGTGGTATAATACAAAAATAAACAATTGACATAACAGCGTAGTATGGATTTAGTATAATATTGTTTTCTTATTTAAATTATAATATTTATCAATTATATAATCTATATAAATAAAATGAATCTGTGATGCGCGCACAACTGCAGACCTCTATCCTGCAGTTATGCGCGCATCACAGAAAAACTACTGGACAGATTTCAATGAAATTTTCTAAATTTTATTTAGTAGACACTTGGCCCCTTATATAATTAATTAATTATTAATATCTTAATTTATTATAAAGTTATTAAAGTTTCAAGAAACAACGATTTGTATATGCACTGCGTGTTCAGTGATGTATGTTTAAACAAAGTATATTTTTGCTTGCGATCTTTTTGATGTTTTTTCCTTCGTACATAAGAAAACTTTTTTAATATATCAAGCAACTCGGACGAAGTCGCGGGTATCAGCTAGTCAATTATAAAATTCTTAATAATTAGACTAAGCCGGTCGTTCACCCTGGGCGTGTCATTTAATGGCAAAAATCAAAGAAGCAACGTAAAAGCACTTCCAATTTAATTTTAATAAATATATGTATCTGGTTAAATAGCAGCGTTATAAGAGTCGGCACTTCGAATATTTTATCGAAAGCTCGAATTTGTCGAGTGCACTCCGACTCGCCGATATAATAGGGTATCGGTGGTTCACATATGTGGAAGTTTTGGTTCTAGTTTTCATATCTGTATAATAAAGCACACGTTTTTATATTCTTTATTGCATATTGCTTTTTATCATTAATTTGAAATTAATAGATCGAGTGAAATAAGAGTTAACTTTAAGGTCTATTTGAAAGCAACCGTTCTAAAAATGTTCCTTAATATATATCATCTATATATATAAGTTGGTGCGCCGTTGGTCGTGGGTTTGATTCTCACTCAAGACAGACATTTGTGTACATAAGTCATAAACATATCTGTCATGATTCTCGGTGTAATTATCTTTATAAGTATATATTAAAGAAAAGTTGTGTATGTAGTACATCAGTTGTCTTGTTTCCATAGTACGAGCTGTGCTTGATTTGGGATCAGATAGCTCGCATGAAACTTATAGTTAATTATTTAAAAGACTGACAGACTTAAATATTCAACTGCTTAAAAGTGAATCTGTGTGTGACTAAAAGAAATAAAAAAAGCAATTATTAAGACTGAAATTAACGTTAAAGTTATTAAGAATTAATTTTCTGTTTATTAAATGTTGTTTTTTTATAAATACATTTTTTAATACGTTTCACCAGAAATTAACTCAATTAACATTTTACAAAAAAGGCTTACACCTCTTTAAAAAAAATACAAAAAACAATTCCTAAGTCTCGAATTCCCGGGTATTCCCGGGAAAACCTTTAATAATAATTAATTAGTTTTAAAAAACCTTCCCGCTTCTTATAATTAGCGCATAGTCTTATATATTTTTTAATTAATATTCTGTTAATTTATTTACAATGAAAGTTAAGCTTTTCCATTTAAGTACAAATATTTTACGCTAGTTTTAGGAATATTTCATATAATTAAAAAAATCTAAGTTGTCTATGGATTCATCGTAATATATTTGATTAGATATTTAATAGATACTGTCAGTACGCCACAGAGCTACGTGTCTATGTCGGCTCTATGACAATGACCACGTAGTAGATAGTCTAATAAGCAAGACAACAGACATATACCAACAATAATACAGCTAGCTAGGTGTATGTATTTCAAGGAGATAGATCGTTGATCTATTTTAAGGGCTGATAAGCTAAAGAAAACAAAGCGTCTTCGTCAATACTTCCCGAACAAAACAGCAGGGCTGCCACAAAGATAAAGTATGAGTTTTTATTAAAGGCTGAGTTTTTTTGGCCTTAATTATTCTCAATAAAGTCAATTTCATCATAAAACCTTGATTCCTAGCATATATATAGAATATATGTATATAGAAACATTTATTTTATTTATTTTTTATTTTTAATACAAATTTATCATATTATTTTCTTTAAGCGCATTCAAAATTACCATGCAGTGAAAATGTGTTGCAAACTGTAACTTATAATTTGAGCCAAAGCTTATAAAGTACCGTCGTATTGCATGTATAACGTGTTTAATCTTTTATCAAGTGTGATAAAACCTTCAAAAGCATTAATTATATTATTTGAACAGCGCTGCAATCGTGGGTGGTATAAATAACGATTCCTGAAGTATTATTTGAATACTTCCAAAACTTAATTCTTTGAATACTTCCAAAACTTAATTCTTTATTTGAATCAATTATATTTTATCAAACGTGTAACAGAGAAAAGCTTATTTATGCACTTTATCCAGAGAAAGAAAAAGAGAGAAAGCAAGATGGAGTGAGAAAGAGAAATGTTCATATCTGATGCGTCATGAATATCCTACGACATTACACTGGACCCTAAATTATCCAAATGTTCTTTTATCTTCCTGGAAATCGTCCAACAAGCGTTTCAAAGCATGGATTTAAATTTATTACAGTTATAAGATCCATTTGTGTTCATTTCGCGTTATAATCATTTTAATTATAAATTTGAATTTTAATTATATATATTTACACGGGCTTAAGGTCCGGTATTGCCAAAGAAGAGATAAGCAGAGCAGAAATGTAGAATCGCGAAGAGTCAATCAGCACGGTACAATTTTCAAGTCAGGTAGTTCTATAATAGGCCGAGAAGGAAAGTTAAACGTTGCTGGAGTGTAGTTCAATATATTCTAACGAGCCGGTTGACGTGGTCACCTAGTTGTTACCTTGCCTTTCGCGCCGCAGGTCGTGGGTTCGATTCCCACCCAGGACAGACATTTGTGTGCATGAACATGTCAGTTTGTCCTGAGTCTGGGTGTAATTATATATATAAGTATGTATTTACAAATGAAAAGTAGTATATGTAGTGTCTGTTTTCCATAATACAAGCTCTGCTTAGTTTAGGATCAGATGGCCGTGTGTGAATAATGTCCCAGGATATTAATTTTATATATCGGAATGGTGGACTGATTGTCGAAGGTCCGGACGTCGTATTGTTAAAAATAATAACGTCAGCGTTGCTGACGTTATTCTCTTCATTACTATCTTCATTATTCATAGTAGTAATAATTAAAAACGACAACTTCTTCCAATAACACTTTTATTGAATGTTAATAACAGAGTAGAGTTCCGTACAGCTCGGCTGCTCATACTGAACCTTTTTTTTTATGTAAAGACCATTACTCGTATTTATACCAAACGACAGTTCTAAATTCAAAATAATGACAATTAATAATTTATAATTTAAAATAACAATTTTAGAATATTAATCAAATGAGTTATTTATGAGAACCTCTTTAGACAATGAAATAAATCATTCATATAATTGTAACTAGTTTTAAGTCACAATATCTCAAGTAACTTAAGTAAATAACTTAAATGATATTGCGCCGATATATATTATTTTTTCTAAAATAATAAAATTAAAAAACTCAATATTAAAAACATATTATATAACAAACAATTCAATTCCCGAAAATAAAATAGTAGTATGCGTCGGGATCGCACCTATGTAGCCACTGCCTGTCGCATGTGTCAATCGCAAGATGCGTTCGCCGTTCGTGCCTATATCAGTATTGTACAGTAACAGCCTGTGGAGGTCCCACTGCTGGGCTAAGGCCTCTTCTCCTCTTTTGAGGAGAAGGTTTGGATCTTATTGTTCCAAACTGCTCCAATGCGGATTGTTGGAATACACATGTGACAGAATTTCAATGAAATTTCACACATGTAGGTTTCCTCACGATCCTTTCTCCATCAAGCACAAAATGAATTATAATCACATGAAATACAGTGGTACTTGCCCGGGTTAGAGCCCACAATCATCTACCAATGGATTGGATTATACAGTAGCTATCGTAGGTAAGTGATAAAAATCATCAAAAATCGTAACCAGCCCTGTCTTATGCAGGTCAAGTGGGCTCTCATTCCAAGTGACGTCACAGTGTGACATCTTTCTATACCGCTAATACGTGGCGTTTCCGCTTCAGGCATATTTAAACACCCGTGTTTAGCGAACACTAAACTTTTATGAGAGCTCTAGGCGTTTAACAACTTCTTTAAAATACTACAAGCTTAAAACGCTATCGTAGTTTAAATTTTATATGCATTATGAACTAGAGAAATATAAAACATTCGAGAATATTCCAAGAGCATTTCTATTATTTGTTATGTTTGTAAGTCTATAACATTATTTAAATTAACAGATTTTTAAACAATTATAAAGAACATTATAAACTGTAATATGCATTAGTGTAAGTATATATCATTGTAAAGTGGTTTGGGAGCTAGAGGAACAGAGTGTAAAGTTCCACATCCACCATTGAAAAGGGAGGATCCTCCGACCAGACGGGTGTTGTGTCTGGTGGGCTATTGCCCCCCGACGATTTTTGTCGGGTTCTTATATTTATGTTCAATCGCTCTGATAACTTTAATATCGCGATGTAGGATACGTCTGGTCATAGATCGTATGTGGCGAGATAGATGTCGCTACATCACTCCCCTCCGAGACCGGAGGTCGATAGCAGGTTGAGTCGTTCATATATCTTGTGATGCTTGCCGGGCCAGTGGAATGTTCCAGTGAGTCGGAACCAGATGCCGCATAGTTCACGGTGAGTCGGAACTGTCTGCGGAGATGCCCCAGTGAGTCGGGGTGATGCTGCAAATGCTCCAGTGAGTCGGAGTGGTGCAGTGCTGCGTGGTGGCTGGCTGCTGCGTCGACCAGGAGAGAATTGCGTCTCTGCTTGCTGACCGGCCGAACTGCAGTGTCCTGTGCCAAGGTCGCTGAGAAGGCTGTGGGTGATAACCAGGAATGCGCGTCCACTGCATGCTGGTGGTCAGGATAACCGCAGTAGCCGTGGATGCTGGCTGGCTGTATGACTCGCTGCTCGAAAGCAATGTCAAAATCAAATCGAAAGTGATGATGACGTCACGATGACGTAGTTTTTGCGAAGGCGGTGCTGACGATCACGTCGGGGTCACCAGTTTGGGAGCTAGAGGAACAGGGTGTAAAGTTCCACATCCACCATTGAAAAGGGAGGATCCTCCGACCAGACGGGTGTTGTGTCTGGTGGGCTACTGCCCCCCGACGATTTTTGTCGGGTTCTTATATTTATGTTCAATCGCTCTGATAACTTTAATATCGCGATGTAGGATACGTCTGGTCATAGTTCGTATGTGGCGAGATAGATGTCGCTACAGTGGTTTTATTTCACTCGGTGGTTGTCTATGGGCGTTGGTGCTCGTGCTGGCCATATGCTCGTGGTCATCATTTATTTATTTTTTATCGCTGGAAAAACGCCTTCCTCCACGTTTCCTCCACGTGAAGTGGATATGCTTATACAATATTAGTATTATCTGTCTGTAGCCAAAAGGTACTTATTCTATTATAAATATAACTGTGACTCACGGCTTCATTAGTAGAATTTTATTTGGATTATAGCTAAATGCATTTTTTAAAGTTGCCTTATTTAAATATTTCTTTGTCTAGATAAGCCGTCCATATAGTTTTAGTTGGTTAAAGTTAAAATTCAGTCAAACATATCAATATAGTTTAATAAATTAAAGTTACAGTTCTTGCAATAAACATAAATTTAAAAAATATCTCAAATTACCATAGACATATTATGACTTAAATAACTTAACCACTAAGCGTTGCCTCTCATTTATTTCAAGATGCAAGATAATACTCGTTTCTTCCTCATTATTTTTTTTTTATATTAAGGACCATCATCAGTCACTACACTTACACATGTAATAATATAAACATATTCAGACTTAATTTAAAGTGTGCGACTCTTTAGACGGCCACAACATGCAATTTAAGGTACAATAAAATATGTTTTTTTAATATTACTTATAATAACAGATTAAATATTAACAATAATTTTATATTACTAAAATACAAGTGAATGAGAATTCTGAGAATAAAACAACAAAATAACACCTATTATAATTAATGAGTGCAATTATATTTTTTATACATTGAAGTTATCATTGAATTAATCGAATATAAGTTATAGTTATAGGAAATATTAATAATTTAACTTAATGTTATAAATATTATGCTGGTATAAATTAATTAATTTATCACATTAAATACATTTAACAAATAATAACAACATCCAAGTAAATAGTAATAAATTAAGAAATAAATAAAAAGAAATGGAATAACAATTTAGTAATAATTTAGATTAAATAATAGATTGAATAAATTAAATAATAATATCTATGAACACATTTTCACATTAATATCTTAAAAACATGCAAACATTTTTTTAATTAAGATTCTAATAATAACTCCAGAATTTTTTTTTTGTATTTACTAATGGGATCATTGAAAATGTCAAGTGACATTGAGTATTTATTATAAGTTGTAGCTAATCTTACGAGAGGTGCATTTTGTCCTAGTATCGTTTTCGATGGTCTAATGTAAAATACACTTGTATTATATGTATATATGTCAAAGTAAGCCCATCATTTTGTTTATTTACTTTCATTAATTTTAAAATAGCGTTTTTTTTTTTAAGTTTACTTGGTGGTAGGGCTTTGTGCAAGCTCGTCTGGGTAGGTACCACCCACTCATCAGATATTCTACCGCAAAACATCAATACTTGCTATTGTTGGGTTCCGGTTTGAAGGGTGATTGAGCCAGTGTAATTACAGGCACAAGGGACATAGCATCTTAGTTCCCAAGGTTGGTGGTGTATTGGCGATGTAACCGATGGTTAACATCTCTTACAATGTAGATTTCTAGGGGCGTTGGTGACCATTTACCATCAGGTGAACGGGGTGGACCATATGCTCGTCCACCTTCCTATGCATTAAAAAAAAAAGTTTACATACAAAGAATGTACTATTTTTTTTTTTTTTTTTATGAAGTTGGGCTATTAGTAAGGTATGCAATTTTTATATTTAAGTTATTTAAAATTATACTTTAAAATAAGAAGCTAAGTTATAAACAGCGTTGGCATCCTATTTAACAAAAAATTAAATTAATAATGACCAAGGGTCTATTTTCCAAACACAAAACCTTTTTTCGAATAACCCTTCACGTTTTATATATCGAAATGACAATTCTATTAGATAAGACATTTGACATAATATACATATATACAAAATCATTAAGAACTTTTATATACTATCGCCCTCTTAAAAAATGCGAAACATTCACTAATTATATAATTCGTTAGCCGAGTGAATTCAAGATATGTTGATTTTTCATCGACCGATAAAGAAAAATGTGCTTTTTAAAACAGTTGGTTTATATTTTATTGCTTCTTTTTATATAATATAGGCTTAGTGATAAGAGGCTTTATAGCTTCCGCAATTAACAATTCATACCCTTCTATTTTCTATGACATGTTACATTTGTCCTCGTATGATACATACATAGCAGAATTTGGTATTGTAATTGTAGCTACAAGTATAAGGGACATTACAATACCTTAGCTTCCAAGGCCGGTGGCGCATTGAAGATGTAAGGATTGGTGGTTTAATGGCCAACGTCTATGTGCGATGTTGACCACTTATCAGGTGGCCTATTTGTCCGTTTGTATAACTAATTTATAAAAATAAAAAATACTTGTACAGGATGTTACTTGTGCACTATAATATGTCCTGCGCAGTTGACTAGTCTTTTGAAATTGGCCCCCCGCCGTGGGAAATATCGTTCTGGAAGGGCATTATTATTATTTTTGTGTAATTAATGAGTGGTATTTACCCAGAGCAGCTTGCACGAAGTTCTATCACCGAGACACATATGTTTCTACCTACTTTTGTTTTGTGTGCAACATGTTTGTTAGGCTTGCACATAACATGCCTTATTAATTAATGTTTTTTTTTTATATACTATCTTAAATTAATTAATCTATTACATGTACATCAGCTTCAACATCTGCCAATGCCCGTATTCCATAGAAGATACCCTTGATATGAAGAAGATAGGGCGTTCGCCACTCGACGCTGTCGGATATAAAGCGAAGTGCTGTGGCTGTGTACCCTTGAAGATAGCTACCATACTCATAGGAACGATCACTTTAGTGAGATTTTTCGTTATATTTCTTATCATTATCTGGGTAAGGCTTTGTGCAAACCCGTCTAGGCAGGTATCAGTCACTTATCACACAAAAATAATAATGTCCTCCAAACCGATTTCGCCCACGTCAGCCAATTATAAGATTAGCTAACTACACAGGGTATATTATAGTGCACAAGTGTGTGCGCAAACATAAGTGCACTGTCACCTCACTCTCATATTCCGATAGGACGGCAATCCGACACGGCCGGAAATAATTTAGGCGCAGGACCATAATTTCACCAGGCTTTACGTGCTTTCTGAGGCCAACGAGGCAGTCAGTTATCAAATAAACTAACGCCAAGCAGCAATACCATTGTTGTGTACTAGTTGGAAGAACGATTGAGTGGATGTCACTACAGGCACACAGGACAATATAACATCTTAGTACCTAAAGTTAGTAGCGCACCGTTGTAAGAGGTGCTTAATATTTCCTACAGCGCCACTATCTATGGGCAGTGGTCACCACTTACCATCTTTCACTATAAAAAAGCCAAAAATCTTCATTATTGAATTACTAAATTAAATTTATATGTGTGTATGATGAAATTTTACGTACAGTTGTCAGGGGTTCAGAAATGTGGTATCTAACGCCCCCCTTCCTACTCCCTGCTCATGCAGACAATGATTATGTAACCAATTACAATTGAATATTTAATTAAGTTTAATTAGTAATTCAATATTTTTCTCTTAAACCTTATAACTTATACTTAAATATAAAATATTTAATTAATCCTTTTAAATTTTAATTTATAATAATTTTAACAGATCTGGGCTGCGCTACAAATAGAGTCGGCGAATAAAATGATGGCTGATATAATACCGGATAAAAATAGTTCATTTTTCTACTACAGCAAATTGATATATTCGTGTACTGCTGCTTTTCTGATGTTAGCGTGTGGCATTCTATTATTGGGTGTAGTGATGGTAAGTTGATGGTATGGCTACCACATATAGAGAATAATGTAAAGGAAGAAATATTATCTTAATAATGTGACATAAACGCCATCGCCAATGCGCCACCAACCTTGGGAACTAAGATGATCCCTTTTCCCTGTCAATTCACCGGCTCACTCACCCAACAAACCGGAACACAACAATACCAAGTTCTGCTGTTTTGCGATAGAATATCTGATGAGTGGGTGGTACCTATCTAGACGAGCTTGCAAAAAGCTATACCACCAAGTCTTAATCCATCCAGTCGTTAAAATTTAATAACAACTACATTAATCATGTATAGAAAATCTAGTTAGTAGTTTAGTTCGTCTTATGTGCAGCCTTATTTTTGCAGTCAAAATCCATCATCATAAACATGTTCGTGTGGTACGCACTTATATTTAACGTTATTACAATTGCTTTGAACGTCACTGGTTTCATTCTGAAAGTGATTAAATTGGAAAACAAGGTATTGAAGCTTACATTGAGATTTGTAGTGTCGCTATTTTGGAATTTTCGTAAGTATATAAGGCAACAGGCTGTGAGTGTCCCACTGCTGAGCTAGGCCGCTGCACCAATGCGGGTTGGTGGAATACACATGTGGAAGAGTTTCAGTGAAATTAGTTGTTTTCCTAGCGATGTTTTCCTTCACCGTCAAGCAAGAGATGAATTACAAGCACAAATTAATCTCATGGTAATTCAGTGGTGCTTGCTCGGGTTTGATTCCACGATCATCGGTTAAGATTCACGCGTACTAGACCAACACGGTTAATATATAAAATAATATAAAGTAAGTACATATTATGTCTAAACAGTGACGTATATAATCTATGGCCAATCTATGGCTAATTGTGAATAATAAATGAACATAGAAAAACGACTTTTTTATAAACTAAAGTTTTAAAAAGTAAATTGAAGTAAAAAAAACAATAAGAACAATAATGACAAATAGAGTTTTTTAAGGCTTCTAAAAGTTAAGCAGATTTACGTTAAAGATATCTAAGACAAATAGGTATATACTTTTATTCTACTTTTATTTAAAAGGAGGGGAGACCCAGCAGTGGGATACTTACTGTTACTTTACTTTTTCATTTACTTTAATATAGTTTTCACTGTAAGTAATTTAATTTTTATTTTTAGTGTTCTTCTATTTCTTAATAATCGTGAACAGTTACAAAATAATGGCAATGTGGTCGTGACATATAAAACACTAATGGTACCATACTTACTTCATAAGGCATACGAATGTGTATGTAAAAGTATTATATCACTATGCCCTACGGCCGATGCAAAAAACATGAAGGTAAGGTAATTTTTTTTATTGTATTATTTAGGCAGACATGTTTACTTGGTGGTAGAGCTTTGTGCAAGCTCGTCTGGGTAGGTACCACCCACTCATCAGAAATTCTGCCGCAAAACAGCATTGTATTGCTGTGTTCCGGTTTGAAGGGTGAGTGAGCCAGTTTAATTGCAGGCACAAGGGACATAACATCTTAGTTCCCAAGGTTGGTGGCGCATTGGCGATGGCGAAGCGATGGTTAACATTTCTTACAATGTCATTGTCTATGGGCGTTGGTGACCACTTAACATCAGGTGACCCATATGCTCGTCCGCCGTCCTATGAAAAAAATATTTAAAAAAAACTATTTACTGTTGTAGTAAAGTGAGAACTTTCTTTCCTCATATATTTTCATTCGTTTACGTCTAAACGTTTTTAATTTGTATTCGATATTTTTTTCCACAGACAATACACGAATCTCAAACGAATAATGGTAACACTAATTCTAATTGTGGTTAAATTGACTTTTAATTTTTGAAACTTGCATCAAGTATGACGCTAATCCCTTATAAAATGTTATCATATGAAATGAACGAGCATTAGAAATGAAGAATGCTATACATTAATATTGGTTGAGTAAATGAAATTATATCCAGTATGTATGTCTTTTTCTATAATCGAAATACAACTGTGTTTTAACAGGCAAACAATGCTGTGTCTCCTTCTTACAAATATTATCATAATAATGATAGACAGAGATAAAGGCTTTAACCAAACAGTCGCTAAGCAAAAATATTTTAATAGCTTTGCCTTTGTTTTAAACGTTATTTAGGAAGTGCTTTGTTAAACAATGCTATGTCTTTTTCTTTCGAATGGCAAATCAATTATGACGGAAAGAGATAAATTAGTGTTGAACTTTGACTATAATTCCTTTGACCCAATATTTACGTAAATGAGATAATTTTCAACAATCGACAATTCTTAAATATATATTTTTTTGCAACTTATAATATCTTTAAAAAAGTCGAGGTTAATAAATAGTTGTTTGGAAATTTGTATTTATAATAATAAGTTTCATTTGTGTTGGCCTTACACTTTTTTCATACAAAAAATTACCCACAATCCTTGTGATATTAAAAATGTAGAATGAATTTGTAAGGTGAACAGTTAATGTCCGACTACTGGACTAAAGCCCTCTCCCATTGATGAGGAGGCTTGGAGCTAATTTCAACACTGCAAGCTGATTCATTTTAGAATACACATCCATTGACGAGTCGGTTGGCGTGGTTGGTAAGTTTTGTGGCCTTTCACGCCGCAAGGTCGTTGGTTCGATTCCCACCCAGGACAGACATTTGTGTGCATGAACATGTTTGATTGTCCTGAATCTGGGTGTAATTATCTATATAAGTATGTATTTACAAAAAGAAAAGTAGTATTCAGTTGTCTGGTTTCCATAGTACAAGCTCTGCTTAGTTTGGGATCAGATGGCCTTGCGTGGATAACGTCCCAGGGTATTTTATTATTCGAAATTAATGGTGGGTAACGCTTGAGTACAGTTAAGTACTTGCAAAAGTCTTATGTACATAAATTTATATATATTTAGTTTTATTAAGTCGTAAGCCGAGATGGCCGAGTGGTAAGAACGTGAATCTTAACCGACAATCGTGAGTTCAAACCCGAGTGGTGCTTCACCACTGAATTTCATGTGCTCCGTTTGTGATTGTAATTCATTTTGTGCTTGGCGGTTAAGGAAAACATCGTAAGGAAACCTGCGTCAAATTTCATTGAAATTCTGTCATATGTGTATTCCACCAATCCGTATTGGAGTAGCGTGGTGGAATAAGCCTTCAAACTTTCTCCTCAAAAAGAGGAGAAGAGGCCTTAGCCCAGCAGTGGGACATTTACAGGCCATTACTGGCTGACTGATTTATTTATTTGTTGTTAATAATATTTGCACATATATAAGCTATAGGAAAATAAATCAATGCCCACGTTCCCGTAGGTGGATTATGAGATATTTCTGAAATGTTATCAGGCACTTATTCATAATAAAAAAAAATCTAACAAATGAACCTATTTCTTGTTTACCGTCACTCTTGATTGTGGAACGCGTTCACAATTTGAATTGTTGCTCTTGACCTCACAGTTGTTAGCGGGCGACCGTTGTAACGAGCGCTCCTTAAGGGTTCACTTTTTGATGTTGGCATTATCGTTGTAATGTAAAATATTATTTAAACACTGTCTTGTGTTTTTACGTTCCTATGTGTGTGTTTGAGTGGATTTTAAAGATTCACTTTCTTATTATTTTCTGAGAGTATATTTTATATATTTATTTATAAAAATACATTTACGATAAACAAAATAACAATTATGTACAAGAATTACAGATTAAAATATGCATTAATACGCTAATCACGTTTCGTAAATCACGTAATTTAATTTTAAATAATACGATAATTCTTGTATTTAGTACATATAGTGGAAGGAGTTGATTTCGGAGTCGTTTTCGCGAAAACGATTATTTAACTATCTATATATATAAAAGAGATTTCCACGTATATACTCACTCATCACGATATCTCTGGAACCAGAAGGCGTAATGACTTGAAAATTGGTAGAAATATTCCTTTCGCCGAGTAGAGGTCAGCTAAGAACGGATTTTTGGAAATTCCACCCCTAAAGGGGCGAAACAAGGGATGAACCGTAGTATGTAAATCCGTCATTTTCAAAGTTAGAGCAATGATATTTTATACACAATTTACAGGTTAGGAATAAATAAGTACACAAACCAGAGTTTTCCAAAATTCACCATCTAAGAGGGTGAAATAGGGGTTGAAAGTTTATATGGGGAGGTCGTCATTTTTGATGTAAGAAGTATGAAATTTTATATACAAGCTTTTGGCTAGAAACAAATAAATATGTAAAAAAATATTTTTGTAAATTTACCCTCCAACAGGGTGAAATAGGGGTTGAAAGTTTGTATAGCGGGTCCGTCATTTTTGATGTAAGAAGCATGAAATTTTATATACAAGTCTCTGGTGAGAAGTAGATAAATACGTATTTCAGGGTTTGTGAAAATCTACCCCCAAGAGGGTAAAATAGAGGTTGAAAGTTTATATAGCGGGTTCGTCATTTTTAATGTAAGAAGCATGAAATTTTATATAATAGCTTTTGGTTAAAAATAAATAAATATGTAATTCAAGATTTTTGATAATTTACCCTCCAAGAGGATGAAATAGGGGTTGAAAGTTTGTATAGCGGGTCCGTCATTTTTGATGTTAGAAGCATGAAATTTATTATACAAGCCTCTGATTAGAAATAGATAATCTATATATATATATAGCAGCTAATAAAGCTGATTTTGTTCAACTTTCATCCAAAACAGATTTTTCACATAATATATCTTATCATTCACTTTATATATGGGAGAGCCCATACCAAACATCAATAACAGTTGTCATAGTAACCGATTTCATGATGTTTTTATTGATAAACTAGATGTTGCCCGCGGCTTCGTTCTTTAACTATAGTCATACATATTTTAAAGAGGTAATTTTTTTTTTGTATGTTTGTTTGTAAAATTTTTTTATAGTATAGTTAGGCGGACGAGCAAATGGGCCACCTGATGGTATGTGGTGACCAATGCCCTCCGGACCAATTTCGACCACGGCGGCCAATCTTAAGAAAGGTGTCCCAACTGCGCAGGACATTATAATGCACAAGTGTGTGCGCAAACACAGGTGCACTCTTTATTCTCTAACTCCCATAACCCGATGGGACGGCAAACCGACACTATTGGAAAGATTTCAGTTGCAAGACCGACGCACGGGGGTGTAAAAAAAAATTCAGAAATATGATTATTAAAAAAATACATATTAAGACACGTTTTTGGTAGATAAACTAGACTAAGCGTAGTACCTGCTGTTCGCTCCCGATATCTATGGTGGGCTTTTTGCTCACTTTATGCATGATTTCATGTACCAGTCCTTCTAAACGAAAGCTCAAATTCGAAGCATTTAAAAAGGAATTAACATGTGTATAATCAAATTGAAACTATTAAATTGCATAGGGATTCATGTCATGATAAGAATATCATCATCGTTCGTTTGTATTCTGTTTTTACTAATTTGAACAAAAAGCAATAATTGTGACCTAATTATAATAGCCTAATAAACAACTATATTTATTAATTTACATTAAAACCTTAACTAAATACAAATAACATTTAAAAATAATTATTATACAAGTCGTGACCGCGTGGAATGGTGGCAAGAATGCTAGCAGCATTTAATAGCCTTAGATATATAGATATATAGCCTCCCGATCTATTTTTTTGTTAAAGATAAGTAATATAAACATGTAGTACATTATTTTTAGTATCTCAAATAGTTTTCGTTTTTGTTTTTTTTTTCTATTTTTTTATAATCCTCATTTAGATAAATATGTTAATAATTTTTATTATATTTATTAATACCTTGGCCACTTAATATAGATTAAAATTGTCTATTACACTTATTTGAATGAATACTTTAGAAGATATTATGTTCATTAAACCAGAATCGATGGTAACATTGACAGGGATGTGAGGAACCGGATAAATGCAGGGTGGATGTAATGGCGACAGGTGGACGATTTGTGAATGCCCTTGAAGATCAAAGGGAAGATTTATAAGACCGTTATAATACCTGTCATGATGTATGGTTCTGAATGTTGGGCAGCCAAAGAAGATGATGTTAAAAGAATGCATGTGGCAGAGTTGCGAATATTCAGAGGGATGTGCGTTGTAACTAGAATAGACAATAATATAAGAAACGAGTATATCAAAGGAAGTCTGCAAGTAGCGTGGTATGGGCATGAGAAAGGATGAAAAACATGTTACTAGAAGGATGATCAGTTTGGAAGTTGATGGATATAAGGGAAGCCGAAGAAAGTGTGGATGGAATGTGTAAGAAAGGTGTACGAGTGACAGGAAGAAGTGAAAGAAAAATACATATCGTACCGACCCTACGTAGTAAGGTAAGGGCAGGAAAAAGAAGACTTTAGAAGATATAATCGATTCCTTAACATTTTCTTTAGTAGTTCTTTACAATGCCCTATACTGAACATACACGGTAATGAACGGGCGAATATATCGATAAGTGAACATTTAAACGTTATTGATTTAAAAAATGCACGGAATAAAATTCTTATTTTACCCGTACGAAGTCGGGACGGGCAGCTAGTTTACATATATAAGACTTAACATACATGTCACATAAATAAATACACATATACACACTTAACATAAATGTCTTATATGTACTTTATTAATTACTAGCTGTGCCCCGCGGTTTCAACCGCGTATAATTAATAAAAATATATTGAATAAAAATCAGCGTAGAGCCTTCCTCGATAAAAGGACTATACAACACAAATTTAAATTCGAACCAGTAGTTCCTGAGATGATGATGAGATGAGAATAAACTCTTCAGCTTTATGTATTAGTATAGATTTCATAAGTTGTTCGATCTGACTCCACTGACCGCTACGGATTTCAAAATAAAACCAATTTATTCAGCTCCAAATCAAAACACAAAATACATAAATGTAGAATGCTGAATAAAAACTTTCAATAAAACCTTTCGATATAAAAGTTTTAAGCCGTAGAAGTTTTAATAACTCTTTGAAGTCCTGTAATCTCATTCATATATACGAGTAATGGTCCCTTTTTATGTAATACATAAAACTCCATAATCATACGAAATGTTATCTTGAAAACGTCTGCAAATTTCAACAAGATTTATCGTAATTCGCGTTAAATTCATTGCATTCGATATGCAATATAGTTTCAAAATATTAAAATAATAATAACTTGTATATATCTTTCAATATAATGTTTTCTTTCATAGTTTTACTAATTGGTAGCCTTTAAATCCTTCCTGTAAAGCTGTAAAACCTGTACTTTCTGTTAAGCATGTAAAGCTTTGCTATAACATCACAGGAAAGCTTAGAGCTTATTCCAACACGCTGTTCCAATGCGGTCCGTTTGATGTTTTGACGTATGCATACATTATGTTTTTTGAATGAACTATTAATACAAAACATTAAGCACAAAAAAAAACTGAATTTCATTTGAATTCTAAAGTAGGATTTAAGATAACAAGACTTTTTTTAAATTGGTATCATTTATATTAAAAACTTTCTAAAATTTTACACACTAAGAATTACTTATATTGTGAGCACTTTGAAACATTTTACAAGATTAAATTAAAAATGTAAAACTAACTGGTCTAAGTATTTTAGTTGAAGTGTAAAAATAAACAATTTACGTATTTACTAGATAATGCCTTTTATTATTTAATTTTGGTAGAAAACACAAAAGATCTTTGAACATACTCTTTAAAGTAATAAAAAAAAAGTCTTCGAAATTGTAAGTTCAAATGAATTTTAGACAACTTTAGACTTTGAACAATGCTGTAATTTTGTTGATTACATATTTGTCTAATCACTAGCGAATTAACTTTAATCAAATATAATTCAATTAGAGAGTATTGTACAATTATACGGTTTCGTTGAATTATTTATTACATCTTAAAAACTATAAAAGTATAACAACTGCAAGGAATCACTTCATTACTGATGCTTCTGCACTGCCTCGTTGGTCTAGTGGCTTGATATAAGGCCAGACTCGGTGGTCCTGGGTTCAATTCCCAGGTCGGACCAGTAAACAGTTATTGGGGTTTCCTGTCAGAAAAATCTCAGTGCCTCGGAAAGCACGTTAAGCCGTTGGTCCTGCGCCTGAACTCTTTCCGGTCGTGTCGGATTGCCATCCCATCGGATTATGAGAGCTAAGGAAAAGATAGTGCACCTGTGTTTGCACACACACTTTTGCTCTAGAGAGATTGGCCGCCGTGGCCGAAGTCGGTCTGGAGGACTTTATGGTTCTGCACTTCATTTCACGGATGAGTGAAATGTTGACAAAAGACTTATTTATTTATTAGAACACCAACAAAATACACACTTAAAACATTCCAGATACATGAATAAAAATAAGACTAGTGGTATCTTACTTATAGGCGATAACAGCATGCACAAAATAAAAGTGATATATTATTTTGATGCGTGTATTCTTGAAATGTTATAATTATAGTGTCAATGTCGTATATCATTTTCTAACACCACGACAGTTATCTGCGGTGATTTTCGAGTTTGTTCCTACGAAATAGTCCTACTGGTGCTGGGTGCACTTTGCTGTGGAAGCTAGTCTCGAGATTTTCTGCCAAAAATTCTCAGTAGTAACGCGCAGTCTGAAAGTTGGAAGAGTGTACACTCCCGTGCCTCGGAAAGCACGTTGAAGGGTCGCTCCCTCGCTCTTCAACGTGCTTTCCGATGTTAAGATACAAGGGACAACGTCATCAACGTCAACGTAAGCGTCAGATGACGTCAAATCGTACGCTGACGTCATCTGACGCTTACTCGTCTGACACTTGAAGTCTTAGTAAGCATGTGCGGTGTATCGAGCATTGTGTTATTTACACATCAACGAACATTTTACATTGTATATTTGTCCTTCAATGTAACCGTTTTATATAGACCCTTATACTACCCCTGTGGACTTCCCGGATTAGCTACCTTATAAATTAAATGAAAAAGACAAGAGTGAATCTCCTGTCGTTAACGAGACTTAAACCGCAGTCCGCTTTTCACTCCGACCGTTGAACACAAAGTAATGAGGCCGGGAGGTGGATAAGCTAACACCTTTGTCGTGAAATACTTTTCTATATTAAACATACCTTCGAATACTTTATATATTACTAGAGTTTTGCCCGCGGTTTCACTCGCGGAGTTCCCGTTCCTGTGGGAATTCGGGGACAAAATATAGCCTATGTTACTCGCTGATAATGTAGCTTTCCATTGGTGAAAGAATTTTTAAAATCGATTTAGTGGTGTAGGCTTGAAAGCGTAACAAACAAACTTACATTCGCATTTATAATATTAGTAAGGATTAAGCGTTGATACCGCAATGGTTTGCCAAGCGATGTAAAAATTCGCTGGGTCGGTCTTGATTCTTTGGGCTGTCGTCCCCACTCTTAACAGAAGCTTGCTTATGCTATGCTTAGAGAGTTATTAAGAGGATAAAGAAGCTATCGCCTATCGAGTATCGCACTTGGTTGAGTGACATGCGGCGTATATTTATCTCTCCTAAGTATTGTGTTTTTAATAAATATGGTCCAGCTATATCGTCTCAACAGTAAATGTCCCACTGATGGGCAAACGTGTATTCCACTTTTTGAGTTTGGTTTGGAGCTTACTCCATCACGCTGCTCTGATTCTAGTGAATATTTGGCAGATTTATTATATTTAAATTCTGTGTCGTTAATATTGATCTTTTTTATCTTTTTATATGTTTATTAGTAAATATAAATAGTATCCCGATGATAAGTTTCAAAGGCACGTTTACATAAGTTACAGTTCCCTGAACCAATTACATTTCTTTTCGGGCAACAAAACAGAGGAATCTATCACTTTGAAAAGCGACCACGATGACACTAATAGTCGCATTTTTCTTCACTTCTAACAAGAAAGCCGGCGACACTTTTAACGGGATAAACGATACAATGAATCCTACTGAATTATAGTTAAACATTTTCAGGCTTTAGATTAATATATCAATGTCAAATTCTTAGTCTGTATTAAATTTTTCAACATTAAGCCCATGACAAGTAGATCGAACAGGAGGATGCGTTTTTTTCTTGATTTAAAATCTGTAGGATGACTGACAATTGGGCCATACGATGGTAAGTAGACGTTATCGTCCATGAAATTAGTACTGTATAAATTATTAATAATCCCCTGACATCGTCAATGCACCACCAAGTTTTGCAACTAAAAAGTCAACTCCCTTGTGCCTGTAGTAGCGACACGTAACGATATGTTACATAATTGGCTGTAATTTTCAATCCACTTGGTGGTAGGCTTATGTTAAAATCCGTCTAGGTAGGTCGGTCGGTCGGACGGACGGATTAGGAAGCACGTATCACATTTTCTACCGCCAAACAGTAAAAAGCATCGCTGTATTCCGGTTTGAAGTGTGAGTGAGTCAGTTAAACATGCAAGGAACAGAATATAGTACAGAACAGAACAGACTAGTTAATATTTACAGCAACACTATCTAATGGTGGTGCTAACCACTAACTATAAGGTGGACCATTTGTCCGTCCAGTTGTAATTTAATTTAAGTAAATGTCCGTCTCACTGTAATCTACATAAAAATTTGGAAAGGGCTTATAAGAACCTACTTTGATTATATGTAACTATACCAAAGACAATGAACTAACTGTAACCGCTTTATAGTAGCAAAGATTTCACAAAATGTATGTAAATTAAATGAGACTCGCAGCGCTGAACATCTCTAGCTTCGTGAAAACTTTGTTACGTTGAAATTAATTTACCTTAAGTTATAGTCTACCCCACTCTCATCAGATATGAAATGTCAATTGTAGTGACCCAATATTACAAGCAAAGGAAATAATTAAAAAATAACATTTTAAATAGTCACCAACTTTGGGAACTAAATGTTAGTATGTCTATGTTCAAGCTGGCTCACTCACCCCTCATACCAGAACAAAACAATACTACATGTGATGATTGGGTACATACCCAGGCGGGCTTGCACGAAGCTCTACCACCAAAAATCGATATAATCGGTAGATGTATATGTGTATATATATGGAATCCCTGATTGACAGTTAAATGGTATTTCTATTATCAGTCTCGACAACACGCACACATACACATATTTCACATGCATAAATCGTATTATTAATATTAAACAATGAAATTTCCAATCTCTCATCATTTATAAGTCAATCAGAACTAAATTTACCTTAATATAACAATACCGAGCAACTAAAGTCTCCTACATGCCATAAAGTGATTTTACGTTCACTTGTCTATGTGTGCGACATAATATGATAGAGTGATCTACAGAATAAGAATTTATTGAGGAAATGCGACGATCTCATTTAAATAAAATACTATGTTATGTTAAACCTATAGCCTATTCCAACGACAACAGGAATAAACATAAATAAACAAATTTGACACTGAATTAATGCGATATCATTGGTCATCGATACCAATTGACGCTATGTCATTGGTCGACATCTTGAATAATCTATGAAGTTCACTATGGATACGCGAAAAGATGGCGTTATCAATGTCTGCGAAGTTGTATTCGGAACTTTGGAAGTTAAATTAATGTGGTTATAACCAGTTAATTGGAATAGTGTTGTATTATGAATAAGGGTAAATTAATCAAGAACTGTTTACAGTGCATAATAATGCAGAACGATTTGACAATCGCATGCAATTTGTTAATCTACGGTGTGTTTACATTTATTTCTATTCCCATTGGAATAGGGTATATATTGACGCGCTTTGTAGCCTAGTCGTATGCCAAGACGGTAAGCGGTATAGTCACTTCCGTGTTGTGTTGCGGTTAGAAGCGTGAGTGAGCTAGTGTAATTACAGGCACAAGGGACATAACATCTTAGTTCCCAAGGTTGCTAGCGCATTGGCGATGTAAGCGATGGTTAACATCTCTAACAATGCCAATGTCTACGGGCGTTGGTGACCAGTTACCAGCAGGTGGCCAATATGCTCGTCCTTACATAAGCGTTTAGTCATTATTGTAAGCCATACATTCGACTAAAACATAAAAAACAATTAATTACATATTCAGATTAATTTACTTTTGTGAGTTTTAGTTATTAAGTGGATGTGATTTGTATGTCCTATACGAAGTCATTATTATTTGTTTATTATACATTTTTAAAATAAAAACCACATATTCAATTCAAGTGATTTAGTTAAAAAATTATATACCATTTCCACGGTATGTATTTTCTAAGGTTTAATTACTTAAGTTAAAATGTCAGAGGCACAGATGAAATATAGGCGAAGGGCAGAAAAGTCAGTCTGCCCTTGAGTATTTAAAAATTGTTTATATAGTCTGTCCCGATTTCGCAAAAATCCACTTTAGACCTTTTTCATTGTGTTTTTTCATATTTATATATGAAACATGAAAGTTTGATTGTATCAAATAAGTTCCTACAACATATTGCAATTGAGTTAAAACAAGTTGATACTTGCAGTCGGTTCATACTAACGTTGCCAACGTCTTGAGTGATGAGTGAGTTATCGAATAATTAGGGAATTTAAAAGATTTTAGAGGTCAAACTTGAACTAAATACTTATTTAATTATTTTACAACAGCCACTACCTTCAAGGGTCCTTTTTTGTAGTGGATACCTTCAGAAAGGTACTAGGCCCTTGACAGAGAACAGGGTTATGTGTTATTGTCAGGTTACCATCTAAAAACCACAGCGATGGCCGTCTCAAAGAAAGAGCGAGGGGCTGCGAGATCGTGTCGAGGTTGTTTAGCTTGGGTTAGCTATATATGATGGCCGTAGTAAAATTCACACATTCTAAATTTGAAAAAAAAGATCTCATTAAAATTACTTATGGGAAAAACATATAATAAATATCTGAGAAAAATCCTTGATTGATATTTCCAGTATTTGGTTCGAAAATATTTTCATTTCTTGTTGGGGAAATAGATAATAAATAAAAACGAAAAACGCCACCCGCGTCGGAAATCGAATCTTTCCTTGATGATATTCAATATTCATTATTTATATACTGATACTAATATTATAAATGCGCAACTACGGACTTTTATGTAGATACTCTGAAATTATTCACTAAGCCGCTGAATCCATACTTGTATTATTTTCTAAAAGAATCTATTTCGGAGAAAGTTAAACTTACTTAACACCCGAAGGGGGCATATAGAAATCTATGTGGGTGTCTAAAGGGAATGTAAGCTCATTGTTTGTGATTGTCTGATGACTTTTTTATTGTATTTGTTACCCCCACAGACGTGATGTTTGAGCCTTCGATGTATTTTGGTTTTAATTATTTTTTTTTGCATTTTTATAACCGGACACCATCACAATTAGTATGCCAGTATTTATTTGCAAACGAAATAGGTTTGCATTTTACGTTATAAAGTCCAGATGACTTCATCATAAAGATACACATTTCGAAATGTTGATTCTACCGGGAAGAACCGCCAATAAACTTACTTGATACTATTTTTCTCATATGAAATACATATTTTAAATACCTATATAAATAAAATTAATGTTTCATACTTTATTATTTATAAAATACATACAAGCATTTATAAAATTAAAAGATTCACAAATTAATTTATTCTATAAAAGTTTTGTAATATTTCTAAACCAGAATGATTTAAATTATTTCGCCCTCTGGGCGAACTAATACTTTATATTGCTGTATTAGGTTGGATTGACGAGACAGTGTAATTACAAACACAAGATACATACTAGGCTCCGTGGTTTAAGAACTTTACCGATAAAACTTTAAAAATATATATATCAATACAAATAACTACTATTGGCAGACGAACAAGTTTCAAATTAAAAATACATTTATATAAAAAATTGTAATAAGTTGAATTTAATAAAAATAACTAATTAAGTAAAACCGACTTTTCTCTAAAGGATGATTGGCCATTTCTTTATTGCTATGTTTGTGACTCAAGATTTTTTAATTATCTTCAATTTTAATTCGACATGAACGAAAGTACTTTGTAAAAAGTGAGTAATTCAATGGAAACCTTTACAGTATAACCTTTTACATTTAAATTTTCAAATAGACAAAATTAATTTTGATATTATATTGCGAAATTGGTGTAACGCAAAAACGTCGACGATATTATATTTAATACGACATCATTTTAATAAGAAAGAAGCAATATAAAATTGTATTACACATCGACTTGTTATATATTGCGGTTTTACACGTGAAATTCCCTTAATTATGAGAAAAATATTTCTATCTATACTAATATTATTAATTAGCGAAAGTAATTTTGTCTGTAAGGCTTTGACGGTTTAAACCACTTACGTGTGAAATTTGAATCAAATTTAATTTCCAATAGAACTCAAAACAATGGTTGATTGAATTTTTGTCTGTTAGTCTTTGCGTTTGTACGCTCTAATCTTAGATACGGCTTAACTGATCTGAGAGCAGTTTTAACTAATGTATAGTTGTTTACCTCACTTAAGATTTTGTGTTTGTTTTGACGAGCCCGTTGGCGTGATTGGTAAGACACTTGCTTTTCACGCCGCAGGTCGTGGGTTCGATTCCCACCCAGGACAGACATTTGTGTGCATGAACATGTCTGTTTGTCCTGAGTCTGGGTGTAATTATCTATATAAGTATGTATTTACGAAAGAAAAAGTAGTATATGTAGTATATCAGTTGTCTGGTTTCCATAGTACAAGCTCTGCTTAGTTTGGGATCAGATGGCCGTGTGTGAATAATGTCCCAAGATATTATTTCAATCGGTTCATAAATACCTAATAAAGTTATGTCAATTTAATTAATCACGTCGAATTTTTATTCATAACTGAATTTTGAATATAACTGTTCAGTTGAATTGGCTGAAACTTTAGCTAACTACCTATAAATTATAGTCTGTATTCTGTAAAATGATGCTTAGGTATTGAAAGTTTATAGGAACAAAACAAAAGAAAAAAACATACAGACGAATCGATAACCTCCTCCTTTTTTGAAGTCGGTTAAAAATGGAGTTTCTGATTTGATTCTGATTCTGTACGGTTGATTCTTCCAATGTAAGTTAAGCACATAGCTATATGATCAATCATATCAATTAGGGTTCAGCTTATGCTGGTCATCGTCTGTTAAACGCGTCGACTGCCGCGCTGTTGCCTAAACTCTAAAGTATTGAGTCTCAGCGCTCTCTAAGCCTGGTAATATTACGGATTAATAAAATTATAAAAAATTATGTAATAGACATTTTGTTTTTTAATACTATACATTTAACCAGCTATTACCCGCGGCTTCGTTCGCGCGTAAGTATAGGTAAAAGATAAAAATTATATTAAAGTCTGTGATTTTGCGATAGTTGCCAAGACGCCATAAGCAGCGAGAATGTCTTACCGAACGCGGATGACTCTAATCCTGGTGATGGTGCGAGTGTCTTATGTACCAAAAGAGCATAAGTAATGAGAATAGAAAACGAAATAAACATAAAGGTACTGAAATCAAGGTAGCCCCTGTTAGAAAGAAGGAAACGCTACGCCCCTGCTTTTGGCGTTCTGTCAATCATATTATAATGATGTCATATTACGAAGTTAACATAGCACTCTTTTATATAATTTAGTACTTTTTAAGAATTGCACAGCTTTGTGCATACATGCAGGTACCCTCACATTCTTACTTTATCGTCTAACACGGTATATATTATACAAGCACATGAAATCTCAGTAGTGCTGTTTAGTTTTCTTCGGGTAAAATTCACGTCTATTTACTTGTTTATAATAAATTATTTACTTTAATATACATATTACAATATTTACTTCAACAATATAAATTAAAAACATTAAAGATACCTATACAATATGTTTATTTAACTAAACAAACAAAACAATCCGATTGAAAAATGAATGAATGAATGAAAGAAAGAATATAGATATAAGTTATGATAATTTAATTCGAGAGAGTTCGACTTTCGTACCGAGTAACATGAGAAGTATTTTTATTTAATGGATCTTTAAGTATATTAGATTGAAAGTTGTTTTCAGAGTTTGTGAGTCATAATGCATAAACACCAATAAGTAACAAGTTTAACTTTTATTTTTTGTATTTTTGCAAAAACATCAAGATCTACACACATAGGGTTTATTATTTTATTTTTAATCTATGCTACAATATATAACATTAATAAGTTTGATTTGAGATGATAAATTTATTTTAAGCACGTGAATTTAGTTTTTATTTGAATCGTCGCTGGCAGACTTTACCAGTAGGTTTTAATCTAGTTTCGAAATCTGGCTTCTACGTTAAAAAAAGTTGGATCAATGTAAATCGACCTTAAGGGCAACCGGCCTAGACCCTGTTCATGCATAGCTTACATATTGTCAAATACTTCTCTTATTATAGATAGTAAGACAATCGTATAAGCCGCAGTTACGTCAACGTTTTACTTGGTGGTAGGTTTTTGTGCTAGCTTGTCTTCGTGGGTACCACCCAGTCATCAGATATTCTAACGCAAAACAGCAGTACTTGGTATTGTTGATCCGGTTTGCAGGGTGAGTGAGCCAGAGTAAATACAGGCACATAACATCTTAATCCCCAAGGTTGGTGGCGCATTGGCGATGTAAGCGGTGGTTAACATCTCTTACAATGTCAATTTCTATGGGCTTCAGTGACCACTCACTATGAGGTGGCCCATATGATGGTCTACCTTTTTTATTTATTATCTTTCAATCACACAAGAAAAATTGTAAATTAACACTCATAAAAAACATGCAAAAAAACCCACTGAGGTTTGTCTTGCATGCTATTAATGCCTGCATCGATGTTTGCTTCTACTATAAATTAAACACTATAATATAAATTTAACCTACTTACCTATAATGTAAAAAAAACTTTGGGCTAAATAAAAATTACTAACACCGGTTATTCTTGGTACTTGTCATTAAGCTATTGTAATTGCCTGAAATGTATGAAAATTCTTTACTAATAAATGGCCTAACATCAACTAAAATTTGGCAAAAGTTGTCATTCACGTGTCATAGTAATTAAAAAATAAAAATACAACCAAACTTCGAATACATATTTTATTCATAGCAGCTGATATGTAAAGCGATAACTAGTTATTTACAAGTAAATAAAATCCATAATTCTCAACGTACAAACGAACCTATTAACATGATCTCGAACAAAATCCAATCATTCTAATTCGATTGATTTCAGTTCACTCTTCATTCGTTTCGTACTCGGGGACGATGGTACTTCCTCCGTCGACACATTCGTTCGTTTTCTCTTCAAAGCTTTGGCGTCTCTCGAACTATCAATACTACTGAGCCTAACGCTGCACTCCGAGTCGCTGGATATTCCACTCGTCGCGTTCTTTATTATCAGCAGGTCTTTCTCTATTTCCGTCAATTCTCTTGGTTTGTTCGGTCTTCCGACTCTGTTTTTCGGTTTCGTCCGGCTCGTCGTTGGCGAGTCCTCGATCTGTTTACGCTTTTTGTACGTACGCTTTGTTGTTGCTATTTTATTTTTCTTTGGTTGATCATCCTGCATAGAAAAAATAGTCAATTTTATTAGTGTTATATTATATGTATGTTTTATTTTACATTACGGTAATTTTTTATACAAACCCGTGAAACTCTGCAGGCACAAAGTGCCATCATAGTTTCCAAGGTTGGTCGACAAGGTTTTCACTTGGTGAAGGTGGTAGAGCTTTGTGCAGGCTCGTCTGGGTAGGTACCACCCACTCATCAGATATTCTACCTCAAAACAGCAGTACTTGGTACTACATCTTAGTTCCCAAGGTTGGTTGCGCATTGGCAATGTAAGCGATGGTTAATCTCTTACAATGCCAATTTCCAAGGGCGTTGGTGACCACTTTCCATCACGTGGCCCATATGCTCGTCCGCCTACCTATACTACAAAAAAAATTGTTAATAATCAACGTTAGCTGGTTCGTCTACTGTACGGGTACTGGTCGTCTGTTACAATTTCACTCTCAACAACAATTGGAGCCATTTAGTTCTTACGTTAAGTACGAGTATATGTTTATACCTGTTTTGGCTTTGCTCCTATATATCCCGAACAACGCTTCGCACCACACATACATCTCTTCTTCTCAATACCGGCCGATTCTAAATTGTAGTTGAACGTTAGTTCGCTATTCTGTAAATAAATAAATAAAAAATAAGTTTTTCTTATACGTCAGAGTTATCAATCGCCTCAAACGCGTGCAAAGCCACGGGCGGACGTTAGTTCAACAATAATACTTACAGCGGGTATATCGTAAAGCGCAAACAGACCGACACGTATATCACCGAGCACCGTCCACTTCTGCGTCTCGCAGTTCGGCTCACAGGAATGATTCATGAACCTAAAACATATTAAATACCTTAGCGATTGTACGATTTTCGTGATGTTGATTTATTTATTTATTTATTTATTCTTTATTGCACACACTACAATAACATAGAATAACATAGAAAGAACAAGTTTTACATAAAAAAAAAGTATGCAAAGGCGGCCTTATCACTTACAGTGATCTCTTCCAGGCAACCTTTATAACAAAATAATATTTTGCCCGGAGAATTGATCGGGTATAGTGTGCGAACTGATACATACAATATATATAAAATATTATATATAATATCGATACATAAAATATATATGACATAATTACATAAATACTCTTATATATATATATAGATATGTTCATACATATGCACTTATACATACATAAATATTTAGATATAGAAATAAATATACTTATACAGTAAATACATACTTATCTTGATAAATAATAATTATGTAAACGACTTTTAAAAATGTGTATGGACTCAGCTTGACGAATACCATGAGGCAAGGAATTCCAAAGTCTGACAGCTTTTTATTTATTTATAGCTTACTAGTATAACACTGGCGTTAAGGCGTTGTCCTGTACACATATACCTCGCTATCGTTTCGAGGGTATACAAGTTGTCGCGCTGCGGCGCCATCTAGCGGCGAGTTACAACAATTCGGTATAAAAATCTTCACCGTGATAAAACTTTCATGGTAATCGGTTAAACGGAATCGAAGTTATATTATTAATCTAACATAATATATAAAATTCATTTGTTTATATGTTATACAACATTAATAATTAATTTAAGTATTTGATTTCTATAAATTATAAACAGTATAATATATATATATATGGTGTTCTCCTGAACACAATCACGTGATTTCGGCCACGGGATCGATTAGCAAAGGAAAATGACCGAGGATGAAGGAGTTCACAATTACAAGTGCTATTAGAAGTCATCAAGTACTAACAAAACATGACTTCTCTAGTTTTGATTGAACAATTTATTTGTTTCCGATAAATACATATAATACTTATTAAATGAAATAAAATAACAGATATATAATCGCTTCTAAATATATTGAATAAAAACAGACTTATATATGTTACACTGGTTTCTTAAATAAATATAAAATCGATCGAAGCAATATAAATATTTCAATTCAAAGGTAACTAACCTTGCAAAGTTCCCTTTCGGACCGGCATCAATCATCCTCTCCTTGTCCAATGTCAAGAAATAAAAGTTCTCGTCTCGGACCTCGTGTTTCCTGCGCATGCGTCGCTGGAATTCATCTTCATCGATCAGCTCACCGACGTACTCGATAACGAATTGACCTTAAAAGTAACAGCGATAGTTTTATGCTATACACAATTATAAATAATTAGTTTATAGTTTTAGATATATAAATATGATGGTGAGTGGTCAATATATAGACCACCACATCCAAACCATAAGATCTGAGATGCAACACGTAATATTTCCTAAATCCTAATATATTTTAATAAAAAAGTTTAAATTGCTATCATTCGAAGCTGTATTCATTGTAGATTTTAACTTATATTTTAGTTAAAACATTTGTAGTTTTTTTTTTTAAATAGTATGTCATTAATGTCTTTCGTCTCATTTCTCAATAATTCTTCAAAGTTCCAAATAATCAAGCACTCCGGATATAGATTAAAGTTGCAATTGCAAATAATACCAAGTAAAGCGGCACATGTACTATATGCAATACCTGCTTTAATATCGACGAGAGTCTTCAACCCCCAGCCCCTGTGGGGAGTCCGGTAGGGTGTCATCTTCGGGTACAGACGTTTCTCGAACGCTCTGTTATTGCAACGATCCCCCGCGCGACACGTCGGTCCGCACTCGGTCAGTAACATTCTGTAACACGAAAACACAATTTGCATTATGATCGTTATACCAAGACGCTACCACATACTATATTACTAGGGTATCATAACCCATTATGATAGAATAGTCATTGTTAAGCAATATCTTTTAATGTTTTATCATAACGGATAGAGATATGTTATTGACATTGAGATATATAATGACGTCCTTATACACACCAGACTCTTGGCGAATGTGAGCTTGTCCAAAAAGAAATGTATAACTTCGACCATTACTACACTTGTGCTAGAATTAATGTGTATACATGTCTGACGAATTTTCTTAAATGTTATCTAAAATCTAAATTAACAACAACATCACATATACCCTATTCCAATGGGAATATAAATAAATGTAAACACACTGTAGATTCACAAATTGCATGCGATTGTCAAATCGTTCTGCATTATTATGCACTGCAAACAGTTCTTGATTAATTTACCCTTATTCATAATTCCAATTAACTAGTTATAACCACATTAATTTAACTTTCAAAGTTCCGAATACAACTTCGCGGACATTGAAAACGCCATCTTTTCGCGTATCCATAGTGAATGTCATAGATTATTCAAGATGTCGACCAATGAGATCGCGTCAATTGATATCGATGACCAATGATATCGCATTAATCCGGTGTCAAATTTGTTTATTTATGTTTATTCCTGTTGTGTTTGAAATAGGCTATAAATTTACATGAGTACGATATAATAGTAACCTGATGATTAAGCAAGCCTGCTTAGGCAAACAAGATAAGCAGATACTTACTTCTTTCAGTAACCGTAAATATAAATTGGTACATAAGTTTTCAACTATATTAAAAAAATAAACTTACTTTGTATGAATTTTATACCTACAAAGTCAGGACAGACAAGTAGTTATATTATCTAAAAAATCCCTGAGTTTTTTCTTGTTCTAAATTTAATAAGCCGATTGGATAAAAACTGCGGTGGTTTTATAAGTAAGATTCAATTAAAATGGAAATTTAAAATGTTTGATAACATAAGAGTACGCTATTCACTAGAGCTTATATTAAAGGAATATTCTAGATATTTATTTAATTACTTTTGTACTAGGACAGTATGAGTCTGGTAGAATTTTTTTATAGACGGTATATAACCTATTGAGACACTGCGTGTAGAGCCCGCACGGGTCCGCGTCGCCGGGGTCGCACTCGCACTGCGTGAGCGAGCTCTCCTCGAGGTCCACCTTCCGGCCGCACAGCGAGCCGCACGGCTTGTTGACGCGCAGCTTCACGTAGTGCGGCGGCAGCAGGGACGACGCTATGTCGATCGACTCCTCTTCGTTGGGCGACGCGGCTGGAAATTAATGAATTTATAAATTTGATTTTTTTTATTTCATAGGAAGGCCGACGAGCGTATGAGCCACCTGTATCATGGTAAGTGGTCACCGACGCCCATAGACAATGGCATTGTAAGAGATGTTAACCATCGCTTACATCGCCAATGCGCCACCAACCTTGGGAACTAAGATGATATGTCCCTTGTGTCTGTAATTACACTGGCTCACTCACCCTTCAAACCGGAACACAACAATACCGAGTACTGCTGTTTTGCGGTAGAATATCTGATGAGTGGGTGGTACCTACCCAGACGAGCTTGCACAAAGCTCTACCACCAAGTTCTAATTAAACTATTTCAATAAATAAAAAAATATTTAAGTCTAAATATACATATTTAGTTTAAACAATGTCTAAAAATAAACATGAATTTATGATAATTATGTTATCAATGTATTTCTTACTTTTAAGTATTTCACATGCCCTTTGAGCGTGCTCCATCGCCATTGTGAAATCTGCATCGATTTTCGACTTCTGACTAGACACTTTCCCAGAATCACCTAAAAAAAAAATGACTAGATTAACATCACACATCACTTACTTAACAGAATAATGACATTATTACAAAATAAGATCTTAAGATCAATCTTTATTAAAATTAAATTACCGCTGTAGAATATTTTTACATCAAAAACATTACATAAAAAATCCATTGTTAATTTATATATAAAATTAATTTAAACAAAATGAATTAGAACGGAACTGAATTTAACTAGGCTGTAAGCTTTGATCATAAAATTAAAAAAAAAAGTAGATTACACATATATATCCTCACCTTCTTGAAAGGGAAACACGCGGCCCCTATTCACCCAATAGTGATCATACTGTCCGAAGAAACGTACCACAAACTCTCCTTGGGTGTGCTTAACTGCTAATATGTTATGTGGTATTTCTGACGGGTGTAGAATTATACCTGGCCACCATCTGCAAGAGAGATTCGATTTTATAATCATAGCAATAGAGTATATTTCAGATAAAAGACCATAAAATAGCTTGTACTTTTTATTCAAGGTACAATAGTGAATTACTATAACATCAAGTGTTAGTGTCATAGTGAGTCTGTATAATTAGATTTCCGGGGCACAATCTCTGTGTAACAGCTTAATTCATAGTACATGCTTTGTGCCAGCCCATCTGGGTATTTTGTTTTATTTTATATAAATTTAACTATGATTTTCATGAACACACGTAAAATACAGTGTTAATGAAATAAAATAAATAATATGCCTCACCTATAGTGTCCCAATTTCACCCACACCATTTCACCGTACAAAGGCAACCGTCCAGTTTCACAATCTTCACACATGTAACCACCTAAGAAATATAACATACATTGTTAATAAATTTTTTTTCATACTTGTGAACAATTAAGTTGAATAAAGGAACAAAAGAGATAATCTGTGGATATTAATTGTCTTATAAGCATTGCTAAGCTGGTGCTCAGTTATACACTAATTTATCTTTTTCTGTCATTATTGATTTGATTATCTATTAGATAGATAGATAGATTGATTTGACATTCGACAGAAGAAGACACATTATTTACTTAGTAACCCATATCCATTAATTAATTAAAATTTGAATTGGCTTATTTTGAATTATAAAAATACAGAATAACATACAGAACAGAATATAAAATGTATAAAAATTTAAGCATTTATAAGTTAAGACAATAATAAAATTAAATTTGACATGATTATGTGTCTTTGTAAATAACAAATAATTAGAAGATATAAGGTTTAGTGTCTTTGCACTTACCTTCAGGTGGTTTAATATTAAGGCACTCAGCGTGGAAGGAAGTTGGACAGTACTCGCAGCATATCAACGAACCACCCAAAGCGCATATGAAACACCAGCCGGTATTCACGTGACATGGAACTTTACCGGGCCTGAAACATTAAAATATAATGATAATTTAAATTGTTTATTAAGGTTTCTTAAATAGTAATATGGATGTTTTAAACATAAATACAAGCATCTTAAGTTTTATTTAACATAAGCCATTAAGGTTGTTGAACCTATGTAAAAATAATATTATATATTATTTCACTTTAATATACCTTTTTAAATTTTCATCAGTGTTAGAATGTATTGTACATACTAAACAACACATTTAATGGTTGAAAAATTTTTTACACTAAATATTTATAACAAATTTACATGTGAAAACAATTAAAAACAAATTAAAAAATACTCATCTAATCTCGTTATCTTTACTAATAGTATGCGAAAGATATGCTATGTATGCGAAAGTGAGTTTGTTCGTTTGCTTGTTACGCTATCACGTCTAACTTATGACATAATAATGAAGTATTGCATTCATGTTGTCCCTACCTTGTACCTAACAGACCTCAACATAAACTAGTTGACAATAACAGACATAACAATCTAAGTCCCATGGTTGAAATAGTTGTAAACTAAATATCTATAGGTGAATATAACCACTTACAATAAGGAGGAAAATAAAAAACTAAAAAATAACAAAAAATAACCCTCACCTATGCTCATAATGTCTGGGACAAATAATATGCGAGCCAGTTAAAATCTGTGTACCCGCTGGAAGACATTTGGTGAATGTATGGTATGTAGCGGGGCATCTGATGCATCTAGCCAACTTATCCCCACTAAATCTCGTTTTGCACCCCCTAGGATCATCACAGACACATGTATGACACACATGTCTTGGACACGACAATGTCTCACAGTATTCATTACTTTTATTCGTTCTAGAAATTTCGCCTGCGTTGAATTGCGTTTGGGGCCAGTGGTCCAAACATTGTAGATGATAGTACTTTTGACAGTGCGCTACTTGACACCGCTGTCTATGTTCTGCTTTATCTTTAGGAGAGATAGATGATTTACAAACAAAACAAATTGGTATATCGTATTTTAAACAGTTATAGCATTTAAAATCTGAATAATCAAGATTTTCTTCTCGATCTTTTCGACGAGGTTTTATGTCTACTATTTTACATTCTCCGACATCAATGTCACTCCAATCGTTTTCATCGTTCGAATAAGAATCATAATCCAATTCATCTGGCGTTTCAAGGATTTCTTTCATTTTTGCAGAGAGCTGCGCTTCGAATATGTCCGCGTCAGCTATTATATGAGATTCTTCTTCATCGATGGACGTATTTTGGATTTCGTCGGACACATTTGCATCCTGAGATTTTTCGTCACTCTGACTTTCAGAATCTAGACTATTTATATCTTCTTTTGCCTTCCTTCCTCTTTTCTTCTTCTTCTTCCTTCCGCCTTTAATAGGTGCAGTAACTTCGATGATCTCTGTCTGTTTTTTATCACAATCTGCATGAAACATACAATGACATCCTTTACATTTCACAAGATTGCCAACTCTTTCACAGATTTCACAAACTTTTTCTCTTATTAAACCTTTAAATAAATTAGGCTTGGGCGCAGTTAGTTGTCTAAAATATTCTTCAACTTGATCAATTTCATCTTGTCCCATTTCTTCTTCATATTCATTGCTTGTGAAATCATTTTGGTAGTTTTCATTTGTAACGGGTTCATTCAAACTATCAATCGGCTTCCGTGCTTTTTGTTTTATTTTAAATATGTCAAAATATTCAACTTCATCTTCTGCATCCGAAAAATCTTCTTTATAATATGGTCGTATAATTCTTCGTTTAGATTTTTCTTTTTGGACATTTTCTTTTTTCTCAAAGTTTGGTTCTTTATCTTCTTCTTTGTCGACTTTTGTCTTCTTACGAATCTTCTTCAGAATGATCTTGTCTTGGTTTAGACCTTTGACTAAATTTGCTTGATCCATGTCATCTGCTTTCTTTGTGTCTGTTTTCAAATTCTCTTCATAGAGCCATGTGTTGTACAGATATTTGGTGATATCGTCTAGGGAAAGTTCTGGATGTTCGTCCATTACTGCATCTTGTCTTAGCTCTAAATACTTTAAAAAGTCTGGTTCTTCAAATTTTTTTTTATCTTGTTTATCTTTCATGCGTTGTTTTTTTTTACCTAGTGAAACGTCACTGTCCTCTGGCATTCCTAACCTACTATCTGGTTCTTTTTCAACTGTTTCTAGTTCATTTTTGTCACAAGCATCTGTATCGTTTCTTTCAATTGCATCATTAGGAACAGATATACAAGTATTTATTCCTAGCTCGTATGGCGATATCTCTTCATTATCATCTATAAAATTGGTGTCAATAAAAAAATCGTCTTCATTACAGGTATTTTTTTTAACATCACTTTGGTTTTGTTCAGATTTTTTGGCTATATCAATGTTTTCTATAATGTCATTTGTCTCGTGATATCCATTCCATTTAATAGAATTGCTTTCCGTTTGTAATGGCTGTATCTCATAATTAGAAATATCCATACTATTTTTAGTTTTGTCTTTAACTTGAAAATCTATTTCATCATTGTGATTATTTGGATTAAACTCTGTAACGTCATTCGTTTGTGGATCAGCGCTTGAAATAAGTTTCACATTTTCCACAGTTTGAATATTATCATGGTCAATAAAACCATTTTGAGTTATGATTGTACCTTCTAATGTTACTAGTTCTAAGCTACTAACAGAATCTAAGCTTATAATATTATCGTCAGAGATTAAACAGTTTTTGTTGTGAACATTTTTTGCTTTATTTTCACTAGGTTTGACTACATTGGCATTTTCAGTTTTTTTTTTTAATGTGTCCGATATATTTAAAATTGAGTCACTTGTTTTATCAGCAGACTTGTTAAGCGATAAATTATATTTTTTTGGGCTTTTTAATTTTGGAATAGTAGCAGAAGGTCCCTCCACTTCATTATCTGATAGAACATGTTCGTCATCACACAGACCATTTTCTTTTATTTGTTTTTTGTTAACAAATTGTTTTTTTAATTCTAACATAAATAATTCACTTTCTTCAGCTGCTTTAACTGTATCATTAGATCTTTCCTTATTATTTACACCTTCTTGAGTACGATTATCTTCAATTTTCTCATGGGCAACATTATTGTCAACATTTACACTTATATTGTTTAATTTTGAAATTTCCAAACTATCTTCACTCGCACTTTCTACATTAATTTTATTATTTTTTGAATCAATAACTTTAAACACTTTCGATAGTTCTTTATTCCGATTTTTTCTTTCAGCTTGTTTCTTTTTTAATTTTTTTTTTAGATCTTTTTGTTGTAAAATATTTATATTTGTACTGCATTCTTCATTGATAACTTTGGGGTTGTTGACTCTTGAAGAAATACAAAAGGTATTAATTAATTTTAATTCATTATTAAGTATTTCATTCATATTATTAGATTCAATATCTGAATGCAATTCACTCACTTCCATGCATTCTTCACCCCCATCTGTACTTAAAACATTATTACTTGGTTCACCACACTTAACTTCTATAACTAATTCCTTATTATTAATAATTGCACTTTCTAATGAATTTTCATTTATACCTTCATTAGTGCTGTCATCGATTTCAATCACTTCAGCATTTACAATTTCAGTTTGGATTTGCTTTTCTACTTCTATTTCTTTTATTTTTTTTGAATTTTCGAGTTCTTGTTCTGAAGTTGAATCTATATGTATGTCACTGGACAAATCACTTGTACTATCTAATTGTTCATTGATATCATTACCAATTTCATTTTCAGCATTTGCTTTAGAAATAATAATTCCATCATTAACAACTGACATTTTCATATCATCTTCATTTTTATCAATAGGTTCCTTATGACAAAGAGTCTCAACTTTGGAAATAATACCTATGCCGGAACCAGGTTCAAGTGAATCTGTTGTAAAGATTTCCGCATTCTCATATTCGATTTCGACATCATCTAAAATGACAGGACTATTACGCTCACAATAATGTTGACTATAATTATGTTCATTATGGTGTGAAGTCAATTTATTTTCAATTTCTGATTGAGATTCAATGCTGGATTTACGAATGCGTCGAACCATTTTGGATTGTGATTCTCTAGGTAGCTTTTTTTTTGTTTTGGCACTATTCGATTTACTACTGTGAGATTTGAGATGAGTTTTTTCAGGGGTTTTTGACTTGGCTTTCTGCAGCCACCTGTCCATGTGTGATTGTCTTTGAATCTTAGTTATGCCTGTTTTAGCAGCCATATTGTCAAGACAAGCGGTAACAACCTCTGACACATTTAAGGATCTATTTCTGCTTTTACTTCTCGATCTTTCTGAATCATTTGTTCTAGAGTCATCTTCAGAAAATAGTGTATCATACAAACTTTCACTTAAAGATACATCACTATTTGTTCTGGTAATTTTCTTACTTTTTTCTTGTTTGGGAGTACCTTTGACTACTCGAGATTTTTCAAGCATATCATTTAAGATGTCGATTCTCAATCTTTTTGGTTCTCTTAATAGTGACTCTGCCTCTTCGACTGATACTTGCCATGATGATAATTTTTTATCTGATATGAAGAAAGCAGAGTATAGCCTGGGATCCTTCTTTTTAGCCTGAATAAAAAAGTTATATAAGCTATTAAACATAAAATTATACTACTCGATAATTTTTTTATTTAAAATCTACTTATACATTCTTTGTAATACAGAAATATTTACTCAAAATTGTAGTAATAATTATATAATATTATATATAATTATATATATATTAATCTAAAAATGAAATAAAAAATCATTTGATAATAACATCAGCATATCTAGCTTTCAGCTTTACTTTTAAAATTCACTTCATTCTGACATTATAATATGTTGGTAAAATAGAAAATTGTATTATGTACTAGTAACTAAGATAGGCCCTGAAATAATTTAAAAGGGATACTAAAATAAACATGGGTTACTGTTTTTAAAAATGGTAAACCTCGGGTGTGAAATTTATGCGTGCTGCTTCAAACTCGAGCTGGCCAAGGAACTTTCTCAACATGCTATCCACGATCCAGCCGCGGCGCCCGTTGTCTCCAAAGAATGTCACATGTAAGACATCCCGCTCAATACGTCCAAACACTGAAATAGCATACAAACTTTATAATATCATTTTATAATAAATATTATTATCACAAGAATTTATATGTCCAATAAAGGTCTTTCACCATTGTTCTTTTATATTTCATATATTCGAGAATTATAATTTTAAATGAAAGAATTGCTTTAATTTGATTAAAATATCTTTTAAAATTTTAATTTCTACTTCAAATTTAATACTATTTTCATGTTATTTGACAAATATTATATATATTTCTTTTTTTAAATTATTTTTAAGTTATAAGTTTCATATAGAATTATGATATACATTACATAATTTTCTTATAGAGAATAGTTTTAAAAAACAAATACTTACACTTTTTCTTAACAAACATTTCACTTAACGGATCTCTAGTTACAATACATGGCCAAAAAGGATACGTCCCCATCCTCGCCCAAGCCAAGTCACCGACTTGGTACTCGCTCTTGGCCTCCATTTCAAACAATTCACTTATAGAGAAACCCATCTTTAACTCTACATTCTTTTTTTTCTTACTTCCACCAAAATCTAATGTTTTTACAACAGAATTTAAATGTCCATTCGATGCTTTTTTTGTGGTGTGTGAATTATACTTCTCTGTATCATCTAAGCTATTTAAATAATTGGATGTTTTTTTACTATTACTCGGGGAAAACATATTTTTTATAAGAACTACAGTATCATCAGAGTCTTTATCTTTAGTTTGTATAAGGTCTTTTCGTATGTATACTTTAGGATATTTCTTTGTTGATGATTTACATTTCTTTTCTTCAGAACCAAAACGACTCAGAGAAATGTTTTCAGTATATATACTCTCTATCGTAGTATCCAAGGAGTTTTCTGAATGCTTTGGTGTTTCAATTCTGATTGGAGAATTGGAAGCATGCATTTTATATACAGGAGACTGTATAGTATAAGGCGATTTATCGAGCTTAGCGTTTGGAGATTTTGTATTTTTAGTTACCGTTTTCTCATTATCGCAAAATTCATTATCAGTTTTAATTCTGCGAGCTCTGCCATAACGACTGGTGCTGCTTAAATCAGAATTTGTTATAGGTGAAGTTACTCTCGCCGTTAAATTCGTTTCCAATTCGCGTTCAACTAATGATCGTTTTTTTGGCTTAACTCGGGCAGTTAAAGGACTATTATCATACCTTATGTCTTCTGAGCTCATGTTGTCCTCAGATTCCTCCATTTTGTATCCCAACAATAACTCATTCGACCGCTGCTCACTGACGTAATGCTATCTTTCGAAGTTAATTCGAAAATGTCGGTATTAAAATTCGCCAATTATTTCTATATCACCATGGCTATGTCAATATAAAAAATGTAAACGCAATGTCAATAAACAATAAACGACTTCAGACACTTAGAAATAATCTAGGTCCCAACACTGAAACAAAAAAATCGAAATAAAGTTATTCATTCATTCAACTAGGTTAGTCAAATTTTTTTCGCAAAAATTAAATCCTTTATTTAGTGTTAAACCATTAATTTAATAAAAAACTGGATATAACAATCTAGTCATATTAAAAGGTCTTTGTTACAATTGCCATATTGTGCACAAAAGCGAAATATAAGATACGTTCTCCTACATAGAATAGCTGAGCTATAGAATCGAAAACTTAATTTTCTTTTTTACGGAACACTTTTCACATCTAAAAATGACTTATTCATTATTTTACAAAGAGAAAATCACACAGGTCCAGGAAAATTAATTATAAACACACAACGCCTAAATATTAAACGACCAAAGTCCTATTTAGATACGAGTAGGGTTCAACCATAGCCGTCATCCACACGCCATCACAATTTCAATATTCTCAAAAAAGTTAAACGCTCTCTTAATAAGTGATTAAAGATATTTCTACTAACGTCAATAATTATTACCTTAACTTCAAAACAATAATAAATAACTATTATCACTTGATCTATATTATTCAAAAGAAATTAAGTTCAACGACGCTTAGTGCCGCGAAAACCACCATGAAAATAGTTTGAATGTGTGTGTCATCGGCGTTTATTCGGTATGTATTCTAATTTTACACACACATACAAAAAAGTTCATTGGCATGTTATAATTATTTAGTTATCTTTTTAAAAATGTGTCTTTGAATTAAATAAAAAACTTTAAAATAGGTAAGTATGTAAGTCAGCCTTTGATTTTAATATTTTTATATATTAAAATTTGCTTTATGATATGGTCAATATTTTAAATTGTTTTGTTTAAATTAGAAAATTATAACCAACCATTTAAAACTTATTTGAGTTAATACACCGTAGCAATTGCGGCGCAGTACATACAAAATACAATAATAAACTTTATAAATTCACAATGATTGTTTTTAATTTGTTGATTGTATTACGCTGGGCAACAATCAAGTGAAAGAAGTCGTCAGTGTCACTGTCATAATTTATTTGACAAAAGAATTGTCAGTTTTAACTTGTGAGTTGTGACTTGAGCTTGTGAGTGTGACAATTAATATTTTGCTGACACTATATCAATTTCAATTATTAAATTGAAGAATTATATATTTTTAGCATGTCGTCATCTAAAGCAAAAGATCCAAAACTGGAACCAGTAGTTTATAGTGAAGCTGCACTCAGAAACAATGTTGTAGTTGTAGAATACTGTCGAACTTCTATGGCCGCATTATCAGGATCCACGGCTGGTAATTACAATTGTTTTACTTTAAAAAGTTAAAATTTCATCAGCGTAGTGATGTAGTTTATTAGTAATATTTTGCATATAAATTGAATTGCGTTCCCAAATATTATATACAAAAGGTGGTGACTACATAAATTACTTTTTGGTTTTCAGGGATTCTTGGACTGACTGGACTGAACGGTTTTGCCTTCTACGTATTTGCCGTTGTCAGTCTGTGGGCTATGTTTTTGATAAAAACTGGCCCAAATTGGCATAAATACTATGTATCGAGACAGAGTGTCTTAACAAATGGTTTCTTTGGGGCACTATTTACTTATGTACTATTTTGGACTTTTATATATGGAATGGTCCATGTGTATTAGTTAAATATGTGGTGTGAGGTTGCTAGTAATAAATAAACACCTGTGTTTCTATATTGGTTGGCACGAATTTGATGTGAAAATGTGTTGTATCTAGTAGAGCTTTGTGCTGATAATAGACATATGTACTCACATGAAACGGAAATGCACTATTTTTGGGAAAACTAAGAAAAACATTTATAAGCTCGAAATGTTTGATATCAAATAAATGTTACTGTCATTTACTGTAAACACAACATAGATAAAAAATAACAGTCAATTTTGTAAACTTGCTATAAAGACGTAAACTTCTATTGTTTATAATTATGTTATTATTAAAACCGAATTGGAAACCGAATTTGATTTGTTACGCAAAGGCAAAGGGGCTGCACCTTTCCACAGTGCAGAAGCCGGCCCAATTCAAAATTTTGGCAATAAATGTAATTTTGAGGTTAATTTTATGTGAGTTATTTTTTTCCCATGAATGGATCATTTCCGTTTTATAAGAGGTGTTTGGAATAGGAGACTAACCCCCCTCTCCCGCGCAAAATTCGTGCCAAGCAATATCACACTAACCAAATAAACAATAATAAATAAACAATTTTAATTAAATTTGTAAAAAACATTTATAAATTACTAAAGATAAATTTTCATATGTATATAAAGATATGTAACAATATATTCAAATACATATTTAAATCTTGTCTGTTTGTAAAATCTGGTAAACTTAAATGGTTTAAATTAAAAAGGTGACAAAAATATGTATATTGTTATTAGGTTAAGGGAAATGCAAAACATTGTATGAAAGTTTGGTTAGGCATTTAATTACTTTATATTATATCACATGACCATATGAATGTAGGAGTAAATATTTAAATGGTAACTAAAATATTTAAACGTTTTTTGTATTTACTTTTTTTTTGTTATTTGCAGTACAAAATGAAATATCTCCAAAATTTAAAAAATTAAATTGAAACAAACTTTTTTTTATTACATATGTTTTATTTGATTCATAATTATGTGTAAAGTATAATTTATTGTATCTGTGTGTTCTTTGTTGATTATAATTATTTAATAAAAAAAATGCAAATATATATGTTTTTATGTAGTTAACCACCAATTAAGGCAATAAATACAACTAATTCTTTATTTTCATTTCTTTTATGAGAAACCATTTTAAAAATTGATGAAGTTTTCAGCTACAGTTTGAACGTCGTTTTTTTTTATTTTGGCGTTTGTTATGCCGATTCATGTTGTTCTAAGACATACATTACGCTCTATAGATTGATCATTATTGTAAATGTGTTGCATGTCTGCTTACCTATTACAAAAAAAAGTATTACCTCGTTGGTCTATGTAACCATAGATATAAGCCGATAAAATGTCTGTTAGTGTTGCCTGTAGAAAATTATCAGTAGGAGCTCGGAGTCTGGAAGTTAGAAGTGTGTACACTACCGTGCCTCGGAAAGCTAATAGAACCGCCTGCGCCTGAACTCTTTCCGGTCGTGTCGGTTCGTCCCACCGGTTTATGAAAATGAGGGAATAGAGTGCTGTGTTGAATAAAATACTGTCTTATAGGCATTTATTTTTGTTCCGAAACTTTTATTATATTTTATCTTAGACGAGATGCCTGTCGTGGGCAAAAGTCGTACATATTTACCTACCCCTACCATTTCCTTTCTTGCTTCAAAAATGCTTACGTTAAACATATTTTTCGTACGTGGATATAAAAGGCGAACATTCTAGAATCTAGACTCACTAGTCTGGACTGAATGTTGTTAGTCAGAAATTAGTAAGGTATAATATTCATTCAATTCGTAATTAGATCTTGTTTATCTTTTTTGAAGATTATAATAATAAATGCTCTGTTGATCAGCGATTTAGCTTTAGTTAAAAATAAACATTTTGATCTTCAAAAAAGTAAAGTAAGTTAGTTATCATTACAATCTTAATAATTTGTAACATATAATATTATAGAAATATTCAATCCATCCATATAAATACACTGAACAAATTAAAGATAGAAAGAAAGCAAACGTTCAGTAGGTACAAATAAGTACCTACCTCATGCACACAAAAGAAATACTACAAAAAAGAAATGAGATAGCTATGTTCTGAAACAAGTTCTCTGTCTTCTTGTCTGAAAAAACAAAAAAAATAAGTTTCGCGAAATGGGTGGCCTTGACTAGCGAGGCACTTTGAGGAATGAAAGTAGAATTAAGCGTTCTTCCGGCGTCCGATTAGCAATAAGCTGAATAAGCAAGAATAGAGCTATTTTATAAAGATTATAAAACCGCTACGTTTTATATTCTGTAAGGACAAATTCGGAACACGAATAATTACAATATTTCATTTGATGTGTCCTTCATTATAGGCTACCTTATTAATTATTGCAAAATACTTAGCACTTCGTGTAATACTGATATTATAAATTACTTATAATGTACCTACATACAACCATTTGCACATCCTTAGACCTTACTAATATTATAAATGTGAATGTGACTTTGTTTGTTTGTTACTTTCGCGTCTAAACCACTTATACCCAATTCATTGACGAACGGGAAGCTACATTATCAGCGAATAACATAGGGGAGTACATTTTGTCGCCGTATTTCCACGGGAACTACGTGGGCGAAACAGCGGGAAAAACACTAGTATATTCATACAATACAGTATAATTTATTCAGGATGAATCGACTAAGCGGCGCCAAGCGATATCCACGCTTCATAACGATAAAGGGCAAAGGATCGGTGCTGTTCCTAAGTAGCTACTTCCTGAAGCTCATGTGTTATTTATAGATTAATAGATCCTTAACAAGCCGTGATGACACACATAACCGTGTTATCGCTTAACGTAGCATCGAGTAGCCTGTTTTACGTAATAATCAGTTCTTTAGACTGCAAGACCGGTTCCCGAAGTTCATGGTATTTCTTTTACTAAAATTCGTATTAGACTATGTTTGAGAATATGGCATAATGTCACAGCGTGAGAGCTTGTAGGAGACAAGGTGGACCAACCTATATTGTAAGGGTCGCGAGAAGCCGTTGGATCTGGATAGCGAAAGCAAACCATCGAAAAAAAGAAAAAGGGAAGAAACAGAGGTGTTGACATATAAAAAACCCGTGTTAAACAACATAGGGTACTTTTTGATTATATTATAGATACTGGGTTTTGGAGTTAATAAATAATGACCTACTCATATGTGAAAGGCTTAATGCTACACATATAGCTAGTTATTTATCAAACAACCCAATTATTTATCATACAAAAAATGTGCCGATGATCACACTACTTTATATTATTTACTATTGATATACAAAATAGAACATGATTTGACTGATATGAGGTAAGAACGCGTGACTCTTAACCAATGATCGTGGATTCAATCCCAGGTAGGACCCACTAATTTTTCATGTACTTAATAGCTATATATTATAATTCATGTCGTGCTTGGCGGTGAAGGAAAGCGTCGTGAGGAAACCTGCATGTGTCAAATTTCACTGAAATTCTGTTACATGTATATTCCACCATCATGCATTGGAGCAGCGTGGTGGAATAAGCTTGAAACCTTCTCCTCAAAGAGAAGAAGAGGCCTTAGCCCAACAGTGGGAAATTCACAGATTGTTGCTGAAATAACTAAGAAATTAGATATCGTACGCTAGTCGTATCGTAAAGATGAAAAATATCCTTGCTTCAGTAAACTGGGCCTTAAGCGTTTAACTAAACGGGTTATCTAAGGCTATTAGCGAGCCATCCCGATAGCTTATATATGACACGTTTATTAAAGTCTAAAACTCTGTTACAAAATAAATTGCTTTGAAATCGGATAATTATAAATAAATAATTTTAGCTAGCGGAAATTCCTCTGGAAAGTTTTCTAACTGTAAATTATGAAGCTTTAAATGCAAGCACAAGATATACAACGTAAGTATCATTGTTTATTTTTTCTATTTCATATAGATAGTCAGACTGGCAAATGCTACCTGATATAAGTAGTCCTTTCACAGCCTATACACAGCCGCTGTAAGAAATATTAACTATCTCGCACGTCACCGATAGGCGATACGCCACCAACTTTGGGAACTAAGGCACTGGCTTACTTACCCTTCAAACCGGAATACAATAGAATAGGTATCTTATGAGTGTGTAGTACCCAGGCGAGCACAGAGCCCTACAATCAAGTAAATTGGATCTTAAATGTTTTACATAGTTCATCATAATCGATGTCGCATATCACTTTCTGACTTTCGAGTTTGTTCTTACAGTGACGCCCGTGGCTGGTTGGCCTCTAAGCCAGTGCTGCTGCTGAAGGTTTTACGAGTAGTTTTTGACGTATTTTAAAACCGTTAAAACATTTGAAAAACAAAAACAAATATAGACCTATTAACATTCTATTACGTAATAGAAGTAACATACCAAAGTAAACATTAATTCATTATATAGAAAATTTTCTCCGTTCGACGTTCACGAAAGTAAGACCTTAGCACATTATTTTCTTTTAAAATATAAGTCTCACTCCGCTCGCGCTGGAAAATAAACTAACGTAACTAAAACGAGTTTTAAGCCCGTCTCAATTCTAGATAGCAATTAACGGAAAATCTAAAATGTGGACATTGTCCAATCCGAATGTCCCAGCTGTTTGTACAGCAATGCTAACATCCTCGACTATTTGTTTTTTAACTTCAGACCATTCTATATTTTTACTTTATAGCAGTTAGAATTTTAATTGAAAAGCGTATATTTATTTTTATAATCGTCCAGCAATTTAACAATAATAAATATTATTATAAGTCAGTGTATTCAAAAACTAAGATTTATTTTATAATTATATATAATGACAATATTATATCGTGACATGATATAATTATAAAAAATAAACAAAAACCGACTTTAAAGTAAAAACAAATTAATATGCACTAAAAAGTAAAATTTTATTTTGACGTGACAACGTCTTATAAATTGGTTTGCCGGGTGACACTTCAAGAAACTGCGTTACGCTCCGCTCACGTTATGCGCTCACAATGAGAGCGAGTGAGAGGCACGCGTCCCTTCCACTCGGGCATGGTTAGCCCGCCTAAGAGCGAGAGAGACAGACATAAAAAGTGAAAGGCACGCGTCCCTTCTAAGTATAAATACGTATGTATGTGTAAAGGTAAAAATAAAATTTTGTTAATATGAAATTCAGTGCGAGATTCTTTGTATAAATTAATGTTTTAAATATAATTCTTTGTATAAATAAATGTTTTAAATTGTTACTATTATTTCATCCTTCTTCCTACTATACGAATGAATATTCACATTAAAATTATTTTACCACTCAAAGTCGTTGTCACGTAAAACTTTCGCCCGTATACCGACTTTACAGGCAACCAATTTATTTTTTTAATAATTTGAAATAGAACCAAAGGTTGAAGTTATAAGGGTAAAATATTATTAAAAATAACTGTAGAGTTTTATTAAATAAAGATTTTAAAGTTAACTTCTTTCAGAAAATAGTTAACTGGATACTATAGTTTAAATAGTTTTGTGGACATAGATAATATTAAAAACACGAGCTTAAAGGTTTTTTAAGTCCTTAATCTATGTTTGGCAGCCATTTTGTGATAATAATTAAAATAATTTGTCAATAGCACATCCACGGAGTAAATTAGTCTGTAATAAGGACTTTTGCTAATTTTAATTAATTTTACACTCGAATAAGAGTAAATTTAAAACGACTCTTGATTTATGAGATCTAACTGACTTTGTAAGATTGAAGTAGATTATAAAGTTTCAACAAACTTATAGAGTGTCACTCCGAATTATGTAAGTATTTGAATATTTTGCCCTTATTTTATACTTACATAAATAATAATAATAAGTACACTTCATTAATGTACAATTAATCCTGAGGTTTAGGTTCTGAGGTAACTCTTGGTCGGATCAAGGCTCCACGTCAGAGCCGTTTCATTTCTTGCTATCATTATCTCATTAAAAATAAAAATGACAACAACATGGCATATCTTATCTGTGCACGATATATTTAAATTAAATTCATATTCGTGGTAATTTATATCCAAAAACTTTGTCTATAGATTACGCACCATTAAACACTAGCCTCCATTTTCTGAATTTATCAGGAATGTTAAAGTAACTAATTTGCCTTTCATCTGTATTTTCATTGGTCGGTCTCACCCGATGACGCAATAGGCGGCCAATGAGCGTTCCGTATTAAGACAGATTTACTAATCTGTCTTAATACGGAACGCTCATTCTGACTCTGACATCTGATTCTGAATCTGACTTTGACAGTTCCAACATGCAAGTGTATTTGGTACAATAATACAATTCAATCATTTGATCATAACATAGAGTCTGCACAAAAGTCTGCTGTAAAAACAGTGGATACTAATTATTTCTAAAATCAAACCTCGCAGATATTGTTTATAAATATCTCATATATCCTCGCAGATATTGTTTATAATAATCTCAAAAAAGAAATATGTAATGATCTGTATATTTTTTTCAATCTAGGGCAAAATATATCTTATTTATTTAATTAATGGAGGATTTGTTTTAGTTACGCAGTAGGTGGGGAAGGGTGAAATCGGGTGGGCCATTGTGATAAATAGCTGTAATAAATTATGGTCGACGTGTGTCGTACATCGGCTTTGTTTCAGGTAGTTTATACATGGTGTATATTATTTATTTTTTACAAAAAACGGAGTTTCAGGGCAAAAAATGTATTAGAAAACTCTTTTCTCTGCACTTTTATATAGCCTAAGTGATATTTTTTATTAGAGATGATAAATATTTGATTTAGTAAAAATAATTTGATAGAGATTAGACGTGCACATGACTTTGAATACGTAATCATTTTGATATCTGCTCGCTGCAACTACCCGCCTAAATTTATGGATCTGCCATTTCAGTGATTGATGCGCGGTTTGGCGTGGCGTGTCACATCACGAACGAAGCTGACGAGCCCCAAGTCTGGTTTGTCATAAAGACGTGGTCTTACGATGATCCATAGAAGACTTTTAACTGTAACTACTATGGCCGCATTAAGCGTACAGCACCTTTCAAAATAATTGTTTGATAAGAAAATAGTCGCCTACTATTAGAATAAGTTATATTACACGAATAATAAAACTCGTTGTTTATTTAGTTTCAAGCAATAAACACATAGTTATCCCATTCACACATTCACATAATACGTATGTTTTACCTCCAAAAGTAGGTTTATAATAGTAAGTACTTATATACTGCTAGCTGATACCCGCGACTTCTTGAAACTTTAATAACTTTTTATTAAATGACGACATCGCAATCACTTTTTCTTTTGATAAGGGCCAAGCGTCTAAGAAATAAAATTTAGAAAATTTCATCGAAATCTATCCCGTAGTTTTTCCGTGATGCGCGCACAATTGCAGACTAACATTTTATTTTGTAGATTAAGGGGGTGACGTATTGTGTCTTGGTATATGCGAAATTTCATGATGAATGATTGAGCAGTTTAATCCTGAAAGCGTAACAAACATACAAACTCACTTCCGTATTTACTCAACACAAGGATAAGAACCTTTAAATTATAATAGTAGATAAAAATATCCTTAAAAGTTGCTAAATTAGCTAATTGAATAGGTTTTTTGGTAAAAAATATATTTGTAACCAGTTTTTTCGAATCCTACATACATATTATTATATATTTTTTCTACACCACAACACAATATAAGAGTAACAATATTAGAGTATAAATGTTGAATGGTGTATAAATAAAACTTCAGAAATACTGAAAACCGCGCGTTAATCTTTTAAACAATTTGTTTGGAAGCGGAAGTTCGTAAGAGAAATTCAACTTGCAGTTGATTTCAATTGCGGCTGTTTTTAATTAAAACCGTGAAACAAACAAAATATAAATACAAATTGCGAACAAGTCAAGACAGAACTTATAATTCATACTGAGATAAGTTGCATATTAATACATATAGAGGTGCCTCTAGGGGCCACCCACATTGGGTATGGCCGCAATCCATAATCATCATCAAAACTATTAAGGTTTTCCAGAACGCAGAATATCCAGAGAGTAGAAGTTCGCAGTGATTATACTCCCGTATCTTGTAAAACACAAAGCCGTTTGTGTAGTATAATAATTACCCAACGAAATCATTGACAAGCTTTTATATAATGGGTAAAAAAATGGCAACTTGACAGTAAGTGGTCACCACACACATAGATCACACACAAAGACATGTTCTGTAAGATATATGAACCGTTAGTTACATCGCCAATGGGCCGCCATCAACTAAGATGTTATATCCCTTGTGCCTAAAGTCATACTGACTCACCCTTAAAACCGGAACACCACAATACTCTGTACTGCTACTTAGCGGTAGAATAGGTATGTGCTGAGTGGATATTACTTACCGTGAGGTTGGTACATACTACATAGCCGTACCACCAAAAAGCTACTTGCTATTTCAAAAGTACTTTTTCTATAATAATATTTTCGAAATATTAAATATACAATCTTATTTAATAAAACTAAGACAGAACTAATTTCACCAACATTTAGTATGTACGCTTCATAAATCTTTCTCGAAGCGTTTTCACATTTTCCGACATTTTTCGTTCCGTAACGATATCCGGTGTTAGTGTCTATATTAAAACAGATGACCTTAATCTTAAAGTCGAAATATAAAATGTTGATATTTTGTTGCACGAAACACTTAAGAGGCATTGTGATCTTCAGAATTACAGTCGCAAACCTCTATAAGTTTAAGAGCGAAATGAGAAACGGATATCGTTCGAAAATAAATTATGGAAAAGCAAAACTGAAATCGTATCGCAGACGTTAATCATCTCTTCTTCAAAGTTTTACTGTTATAAAATAAATTATAATATTTTCTTATGAAAAGAAGGCAAAACAAAAAGTAAATATTACTTTACAAGCTCTTAATTTACTTAATTTTCTCCTGAAATTTTATATTTGCTTCATGGAGCGTTCACTCTCGTTTCACTCGTCGCCACTCTCATGAGAGCTTCATGGAGCCATGATCGGAGAGCATGGAAGAGGCGTATGATGATTCCCATCTGTAAAAAAAGCTTTACATAGCATTAGTGTGACCAAGATAACAACATCGACATGCAGTTATAATCTGGGCCAAGGGTTAGAATACGTATATTTTAATTAAAAATACATTAAAACCTAAATACAAATAAAAATAACAAATAGTTATTATACAAGTCGTGACCGCGTGGAATGGTGGCAAGAATGCTAGCAGCATTTCCCCTTTGAATCGCAATTCCGATTCTCTGGGCGAAAAATTAACCAGCCCTCCTGTCACCAGTGGAGGTAATAAGACGGAGAGTAATATTTTGGATGAATTTTTATATTATCATAACTATAATATAACTAAAAATTGTTATTTCAAATCCCAACAAGGATCACTGTTCTTTGAATATATTTTTTTTTTATATTCAAAACTTTTACTGACCAGCGTCTGATACTGAAGTCGTATCTGATAATGTAACGGAGATCCAACTTTATTTCATGATTTTGTCCTTATATTGTCATCAAGGACTTAAGGCATTTTCCGGCGGATGCGCTTATGAGATACTGGTCGACATGCGATCTTTTCGGTAAAGAAAACTTAGTAAAAGCTATCATTCTTTAACGTTTTGAACTCAAAATAATTTCCATTAAAAATCCAACTTATAGTATAATGTTCTGATGTGTTTTATATTTAGAAATTATATAAGAATAATCTTATAAGTCCATAAAGAAACTTGTCGTGCTATGTGTATAACACAAAGTATTAGGTATTATACAAAATATTATTAAGCAATTTATATTTATTATTTATATATATGTTCTGAAACTTAGATTGGAGTTTTTGACGTGACGACGTCTAATAAATCGATGAACGCGGGCTGCATAAACGAAAAATTGTCCCGTTACGCTCATTGTCTCGTTACGCTCATTGTCCCGTTACGCTGATTGTACGCTTGCGCCGCATCTATCTCTCTTTCACTCGATTGCAGTCATTTCGTCAATGTTTTGTTAATACGTTGTCACGTTAAACTATCGTCCGTAAACCGACTTTACAGACAACCATTTTTTTTTTAGTGTAGAAGAATACCTATACCTAGTGTATCTCAGCATCACGATATAATCGTATACCATCGTTAAGATCTACAAGAGGAAATGCGGGAAACTTGTTTAGAAATAAAATGGACATCTACTTTTTCAAGTTTAAGTGCTATTCCGGAATGTCCTAACGGATCTTCATTTGTCTTTTATTATCATTTGAAGTGGAGCACTTTCCGATTCGGACGACTTTTTACGACTGATTCACGATAACATCTTAATGAAGATTTAGTATTATCATACTTAGGTTTTTCTGAATTAGTTATAACTTGAGCAGATACCACTAAACTAAACAATCCGACAGATCCAACAAAGGCAGATGAAATAAGATGCGATTAAATATCCTTTAAAAAAGTGCTAGCATTCTGGCCACAATTTTTATTTTTATATATTCAACCTTTTAATATAATCTTTAGAAAACAACCTTTTCTTTTTATATAAAGACATCGGCAATCATAACTATAATATACATATAAGAAAATAATGTAATTAGTTTCTTAGATTGAAGAAAATAATGTAGTTTCTTGTGTAAGTGAACTTTTGTTCTTTATAAGAAAAAAAACCTTAATTGGTGAACAAACAACAACGAATTACACAAAACAAGTCAGAAAAAGCAAAAGCATGTGAAACTTTTCACATCAATTTGTTGACTAGAGCTGGTTTAAAATTCAGTTACAATGTATTACGTCAAATTAAATAATATCTAGTATAAATGACATGTAACGCTCACATTCATAAACAGAGTCCGATATTGTTTGGGGTTAATAGCACATGCATAGCAAACGATGAGATCTTAGCTGTTATGTCCCTCGGTTCAACTTAGTTCACTCACCTTTCTGACCTAAGCCAGGTGTCAGGCTTTAGCTTTTCATTGTAGTGTACGGACAAATACTCGTCTTTACGTGCCAGGTCTATCAGGCTTCTGTAAGGATTTTTGTAATTGTAACAGTCGTAATTGTAAAAAGCCGAGATGGCCCAGTGGTAAGAACGCGTGAATCGTGAATTAACCGATGATCGTGGGTTCAAACCCGGGCAAGCACCACTGAACTTCATGTGCTTAATTTGTGATTATAATTCATCTCGTGCTTGACGGTGAAGGAAAACATCGTGAGGAAACCTGCATGTGTCAAATTTCATTGAAATTCTGTCACATGTATATTCCACCAACCCGCCTTGGAGCAGCGTGGTGGAATAAGCTCCAAAAACCTTCTCCTCACAAAGAGAAGGAGAGGCCTTAGCCCAGCAGTGGGACATTCACAGGCTGTTACCTGAACAGTCTGCGCCCAAAGGGTGAACAATAAATCCGACTTTTATTTATAAAAGTTATGTTCCAAATTTAAAAGCATAGCATCGAATATTTATAAATAAGTATAGTTTGTCCAACATTGAACCCAACATTTTTAGACTAATTTTCGAGCTATTTACAAAACACTACTTCTAACAAACTAGAAAGTACTTTATCGTTATAAATTGCTTAAAACGTGTATTTAAATACGTCCGATTTTAAATGATCAGAAAATAAATTACGGCAGTAAATAGTGTTCATATCTTACGTGTCTAAAGTGAGCTTATACAATTTCCTAATCTGGATATTTCAATCCTAAAGCTATGTATCCATTAAAGGTATTGTGCTTATGCAGATTGATAGTTTTTCTCACATTGTTTCACTTGAGTGGGTTAAGGATATAAGAGTGGTACTAATTACGTCACAAGGCACAAAATACATATTACCAGTCTTGACGGCAAAATATTTTTTAAACCATTTTAAGACGTTTTAACTCTAGAGTTTACCATTAAAATATTATGTATAAGCAAACACAGGTGCGTTGTAAATTCCATCGCTGCTATAATACGATAATATCGCAATAACTTTTTGATGTCCCGCCTCGAATTCGAATCCAGGAACTTTTATTTTGTCGTTTTATAAACTGGATAAAACTGGTTAATACCGGTTAATATAAATTTGTTATCTTATATTGTCTATTATTAAAAACTAAATCATGCTAAAATAAGCAATTATTACAAAGTTAAACACGAGTATATTATACTCGACATAATAACTAGAAGCCGTAATAATAAGTAGTCGAAATAAAAAGCGACTCAAATTGCGAAACTCAGCCACTTATGTACATATATATAACATAAAATTATATGCTATATGTATATATACTCTGTATACTATATACAAATATATGGAAACTTCAATATAAGTTGTCTTTGGAGTTACGCCACCTCATTGTTTATAAGTATGGGATAGATTATACCTTATGATATCTGAAATTAACAAATTTAACAATAAACTTATTTATATTGCTTTAGCTTAGCCTAATGTTAGTATATAGTAATGTGAATGAACCCTTACTAAGTAACAAACTTGATACTAGGTGTCAATAGATTTGGAGACCCGCAAATGATTAGGGTTAGACAATTTGGACGTTATCATCTCATTCCACATCACTGTTACTCAGACGTGTTCACTCATAACCCTTATCACTTCAACTTAAGGTTCAATTTGATATGTTTATATTTTGGATCATTTTTTTTTCATATACAGTATTGATTCTTGTGTCAAGTGAATAAGGTTTAAAATACGGCGTAGGTTTTTCAATTTTAGCTTTTAGGTCAGTCGTGGATTGGTGATTATTTTGAGTGGTTCAATAGATATTGTCAAGAGAGGCTTTATATCAAAAACAAATTTAGTTTTTGTTCAACTTTTGTTTTTCCTATTCATTGATAATATGTTAAGGAGATTTTTTTATAGCATAGGTAGGCGAAAGAATATATGGGCCACCTGATGGTAAGTGGTCACCAACACCCATAGAAATTGGCATTGTAAGAGACGCTAACCATAGCTTACATCGCCAATGCGCCAACCTTGGGAACTAAGGTGTTATGCCCCTTGTGCCTGTAATTACACACACCATTTAAAGCGGAACACAACCGGAATACAAAGTACTGCTGTTTTGCGGTAGATTATCTGGTGAGTGGGTTGTATCTACCCAGACGAGCCGAGACGAGAGTAAATAAAATTAGCCCTTTGAAATCTTTATTTCGACCTATTAACGTCTGTGTTCCTTTATTTAAAATAACATGTATACATATAGTCGAAAAAATGTATATATACCATTGTTTTCGAAAAGCGTTACATGTTCTAAGGCCCTAGCCAAGTTGATATTCTACAATCGTAAACGCTAATAGGAAACTAAACAAATGTATGAGAATGACATCTCTCAACGATAATTCACGTGGTCATTCTCATACAATTTTTAGTTTTCTATTAGCGTTTACGATTGTAGAATATCAACTTGGCTAGCGCCTCTGCTAATTTTTTTTCAGTATTTTACATCGGATAGGTATAGTTATACGTAGTTTTCAATTACGCATTATAAAATGACGTCTCCTTATTTATAAGTATAGATTATATCAAAATGAACGAATTTAATATTTATTCCCGATTTTTATGTATACAGGTAATAATAGTGATTGGTAAATATAAAGTAAACAGAATTATATGAAAATTAATTCAGACAAATAGCGTGTTTCTGCGTAAGAATGCTTTAATTTTCTATTACTAAGCTAATGTGCGAATTGATGTCACCTACACAACGTAATGGCACTTCCCAGACACTAACTTAAGACAAATAGGCACTAAATAGTGCGCTGCCACACACAAGGAGCCATCCGTCAAGACTATTGTACGGAGCTCCTATTTCCCTATAATATAATTGAATCTTATATGCTTTAACGCGAAGACAACTCAGTTTAATGCTCGTATTTAAGCGTTACTTCTCTATGTTACTTTTATTAGACACAATAGAAACGCAAAATTGTTTCAACTCTGTCATGTAGGTACGAGCACTTTTATTTATTTTTTAATATCGGCAGATTTCATTACATGTTTTTTTTTTATATATATAATAAAACATCATGCATTAATAAGCTAATTAGTATATTATTTTAAAAAAAAATGTCTCCATCGTATTTATTTAACTGTTGGAAAAAAATATCACAGAATGTTAACATAATAAAATAATTAAATATCAATAGCTACTATAACTACTATTTACTAATAGCATAGCTTGTATTGAATAATGCCATAGTGGAATTGATCAATTAGACGTATACCTTAATTGAAATAAGACATTACAAATTGCCTTTTAAATTAAATCTGTATGAATTCTGAGATGAAAACCAAAGATCTGTAATTAGATTCCAGTAACAATAAGCAGAATGATTTTTACGTGTCACAAACCAAAAGTCTTTTGTTTTTTTTTTCAGACTGAATTCTAATTAATATTATTAATGCGAAAGTCAGTTCGTTTGTCACGCTTTCTCGTCTACACGACAGATCAAAATGATTTTTTTACATATACGTTTTTCGTGGGTTACAGAAAATGATATAGAGATACCACCTGTCTAATACTATAATGATTACTATAATTACTTGTTTGTTTAAGATTTTTTGTGATGACTATGCAACATATTCAAAAAAAATAAAATAAATGAAAATGTTATTAATAAAATAGATTTTTCGGATTACTTTTGAATTGACATGCTTTATCACCGCACGTTAGCTGCTCGTCACGGATAAAATGAGTAAATTTTATTATTTTTTTTCAATTTTTTTTTTATTTTTTTTAAGTTCTTTTGAATAACTGGAATCTAGCAGCACCTATCTGGTCTAAACCCACACAAAAGCGCAAATCATATAATTTCGACAAAACCGCTCCAGCCCTCCAGGAGTTCATACACGTACTAAATCTTTGTATAGATATATAATATATATAAAGGTATAATATAATGCTAGTACATATGCATAACAAAGTGATTGATTGTTTATTTTGAGGTGACAATTTTGATTAACCTACACATACACACACACACACATACACACACTGGTAAGACTAATGACGGTGATAAAGTTCACACCATCTTTGTGAATATTTTCAGAGTAATGAAATTACATATTCATAAATTCCATCAAATAAAAGAAGCCCCGAGACGGCTCTTTGTCATGTAGAACTTGGAAAAGTGAATTAATTCTAGTTTCCTTTAATTTTCAATACAATGAACAACGCACAATGAATATACGACGCGGAACATTCGTGTTGTTTGTTTTTTGTCGTCAGTCACAGATACGGACATACATAATGACCGTTGTCTAATAAGACCATTGACTCATGCCTCGTTGCTCTAGTGGCTAGATATAAGGCTGCAAGCCCGGTGGTCCTGAGTTCAATTACCAGGTCAGGCCAATAAATTGTTATTGGGTTTTTCTGTCAGAAAATTATCAGTAGCAGCCCGGAGTCTGGTAGTTGGAAGTGTGTGAGTTTTGACTTTTGTATATAACGTATAAATATCTTACACACAATCTTTTTATTTTATTTTGTTGTGGATGCAACAAAATCAATCAAAAATAGCAATTATAATATTTATAATAGTTTCCAAATTTACTGAGTTATTTATTTTTACTTACAATCAACAGCGTTTTTTAGAATGGTTGTACAGTTATTACTAATGAGTAAGTAGATAAGGCCGATATTACAGTTTAAAAATAACAATAAAAACAAAATTTTCATACTTTATATTAACGTGAGAAGATCGTATACGTGTGTGTGCTCGTTCTTTGTTTGTGTGTGTGTGTGTGTGTGTGTGTGTGTGTGTGTGTGTGAGTGTGCGCTCTATTTTTTAATTCTTTAATTGTATTACTTTACAATATTTCTTTACAAATGACGTATACGAATGCCTATGGTAATTAGTAATGGAATTATAAATATATTTTATGCGTATAAAACACATAAATACTTGGTTGCATTTTGTGTAGTAAATATTAATATAGACAATAATGGTACCAAGTATACGTAGATCTTTTTTGTATAAAGGACTTTGTAGTAATATCGTTCATTTCTTTGAACCCCATGATTCAATCAGTCGATTTTGCACTATGTGTATTGATCACTTTTGCTTTTGGTTCCATTCTGCTTTTTGTATTGATAGTTTCCGATTCAAATATCACGTGATACTTAAATAACGGCGTCTCAAATAATTTAGTTCCACTTCATATTTGAATGACGTTTCAGTATTCAGCCGTTAAAGACAAGTATACATTGAATGAAGACTTTACATCTGTCCGTCATACATATAAAGGTACGTCTTACAACAATTTTACACCTTCGAGCACAGGATTAAACACTAATTGAACACAAGAAACCTTATTTGAGGTTACCCAGATTTGAACCTGTAATCGTTTAAGATTGACCACTGAGCCGTCTCGGTTTTGGCTATAAACGATATTTTTAGATGCCTATCAAAGTGCCTTTCAGTATGTGTACGTGTTACATTATCGTCTTAAATCAACCACAACATTTGGCAGAACCCAAGAGACGATAACGTTAGTTTCAAGAACACGTGCTGTTTATTAACACTATACAATCGTCCTTGTATCCATAATTTGATAATCTAATAGTACATATATATTTTACATAAGTACATCGCTATAGAAATAGGTTATGTATTTATTCCCTTTAATTAGCTGTAGAAATTTACGATTCAAAAGTACATGTTAGGTATTTGATTTGATTACACATTTTAATAAAATATTTATAGTAATATTTAACTGTCCCACTGCTGGGCTAAAGTCTTTTATGGAAAAGATGTGACGCCTAATGCACTGCGCTACTCCAGTGTGAGTGAGAATTTGGATGCATATATGGCAGATTTCCTTTCAACTAATGTTTGACACCACTTGATAATTAAGTATTGCATGATTGGGGTTAACCAGAAGACCGTATTTCGCATACAAATCCTTCTATTAATTCCGCTATAATTGATCTATAATAGCTTTAGCTTGATTCATGATCCGTTATTATTTTATTTGTAAAAATAATATCACTAAAATACCCTTATTTAAACTCTCTCTCTTTCATTCATATTTTTAATACATCAGTCTGTCTCTGTCACGCAACTAAAGCTTTTCATTTTAGACACATAATGTTGTGACAGCGGCTTAGCTTACGTGCAATTCGTACCATCTGTTTAATCAGGACTTCAACCATTCTCTCGTTCCAAATTATTTGTATATCAAACAGGACGAATGACACAGATTAATTTAGTACAGAGAAATTTTCATTAACAAAATATCAGTAAAAACATATGAATAGAATTGTCGTTTCGTGTTTGACTATAATAAATTTTGATCGCGTGTCTCTATGTCCACTATTACATTACATGTCTCGATCTGTAAAGTGCTTGTAATCATTATCCTTTGAAATTTAGATGTAATTTCAACGTCTTCATTGACTAGACGTTTCTTGCTTTTTAATTTTGTTGGTTAATGAACTTTAAATTGTTTTCGCAATTCGAAAGAGCGAAGTGCTAAGAACGAGGCGTACTTTTACGATTATTAACAGTTAACGTTCGAGGTGTGAGAATTATGTAAACATGAATCGAATTTATTACCAATATAAATTATATCGAGCTGATGTGTAAGGTCCGATCTCTCATAGGTTTAAATACGCAAGCACCAGTCCGGTTTAATGTTCGAACATCTTGAGATCGCTAATTTGAAAACATATGTTTCTAGTAAGTAACATGTACATAATAATACATAAAGATAATGTAATATATTGCTAGTAAATCTTGTATGAATGAGGATACTTTACATTTTAATGTCTAACTGAAAAAAATAACAAACCTCAATATACGTACATAATAAAAACTTATACAGAAACATGCAGCGCATGCAGTTTTGGAGAAGATTGTATATAATATTATTATATAAGCGAAGAACATAGGCTACTTTTTATACCTAATACGTAGGTACTAATTGTCTCACCCAAACACTGAAGGGGAACTACAGGTGAAAACATATAAAAAACAACACAAGCTAACTAAACGTAACAACTGCAATGACTTTATTAAATACTAGCTGATACCCGCGACTTCGTCCACGTTGCTTGATATATCAAAAAGATCGCAAGCAAAAATATACTTTGTTCAAACATACATCACTGAACACGCAGTGCATATACAAATCGTTGTTTCTTGAAACTTTAATAACTTTTTATTAAATGAAGATATCGCAATCATTTTTTGATAAGAGCCAAGTGTCTAAGAAATAAAAAATTTAGAAAATTTCATTGAAATCTATCCAGTAGATTTTCCGTGATGCGCGCACAACTGCAGGCCTCTATCATTTTATTTAATTATATAGATTTACATAACTTTGTCGTTACAAAATAAATCCACAAATAACTGGAAACAAAACTAGACTAATACATTGAAAGCAAAACACAACCCCGTTTGATTGATGGCTGATTGATGGGTTGCGGGCGATGTTTCCCATCAACACGTACGTTGGGTAATATTTACCGCAGCTTTGAACTTTTGGTTGCTGTTTTTAACCAAACAACGCGAATTAAATAACGATTTGTATACAAATAAATCAATATATATATAAACGATTTGTACGATATAACTATAACATAATATATATAAATAATATTATATATAAATAACTTTTTTTATAGTAGATAAGCTTAATTGGAAGAACACGATCTTCCTGAGTGGTTTAGATAGCGGAGTCGAGGGATACTAGGCAGTAGAGTTGTGCTTATAATATTTGGTAATCCAAGTTTCTTTATAATATATATTTTTTATTGTATAGGAAGGCGGACGAGCATATGGACCACCTGATGGTAAATTGTCACCAATGCCCATAGGCATTGGCATTGTAAGAGATGTTACCCTCACTTACATCGCCAATGCGCTACCATCCTTGGGAACTAAGATGTTATGTCCCTTGTGCCTGTAAATACACTGGCTCACTCACCCTTAATACCGGAATACAACAATAGCAAGTACTGCTGTTTTGCGGTAGAATATCTGATGAGTGGGTGGTACCTACCCAGACGAGCTTAAACAAAGCCCTACCACCAAGTGTAGTGTATATAACATGTAACTAAAACCAAAATAGTATAACATAATGCAATGCAAAAGTGTGAAACTACATGTGTAAATTATAATCATCCGATGATGAATCAAAAGATTGAAGATGGCGCTTTTCGAGGTACGATAATGTAATCACTGCCAACTTCCAAGCCCCAAGCTTATGCTATGAATTTATTAATTTCTTAGGGAAACATACAATGATATTATACTAGTAACAGCCTGTGAATATCCCACTGCCGGTCTAAGGCCTCTTTTCCTGTTTGAGGAGAAGGTTTGGAGCTTATTCCACTACGCTGCTCCAATACGGGTTGGTGGAAAACACATGTGACAGAATTTCGTTGAAATTGAACACATGGAGATTTCCTCACGATGTTTTCCTTCACCGTAAAAAACGAGATGAATTATAATCACAAATTAAGCACATGAACATTCAGTGGTGCTTGCCCGGGTTTGAACCCACGATCATCGGTTAAGATATGATACTTAAAGGATAATAATATACCATAGAACAAATCAGCTAAGTTCATAATAATTACTCAATCACTATAATTTGACAAAGACAAACTTGATTGCATAAATTCACATTATGCAATCAAGTGAGAGCTATAAAGGCTACCACTGACTGCCTCGTTGGTCTAGTGGCTTGATATAAGGCCGCAGACGCGGTGGTCCTGGGTTCAATTCCCAGGTCGGGCCAATATATAGTTATTGGGGTTTTCTCTCAGAAAATTCTCAGTAGCAGCCCGGAGTCTGGAAGTTGGAAGTGTGTACACTCCCGTGCCTCGGAAAGCACGTTAAGCCGTTGGTCCTGCGCCTGAACTTTTTCCGGTCGTGTCGGATTGCCGTCCCATCGGATTATGAGAGCTAAGGAAAAGAGAGTGCACCTGTGTTTGCGCACACACTTGTGCACTATAATATCTCCTGCGCAGTTGGCTAATCTCTCTTAAGATTGGCCGCCGTGGCCGAAATCGGTCTGGAGGACCTTATATTATATAAAGGCTACATTGACCAATTTATAAGAGACTAAAAGTCTGTTTCAAATTAAATGTATATTAAATTAAAAATAATGAAATATAATATAATAGGTCGATACATCTATGTATTTATGAAATTTATCTTATTTTTAAAACAATTTTTATTTGTATTTATTTAAGGTTTTAATGTAAATACATTTTATTATTTATACTGTATACTATTTTATCGACCCAAAAAACGAATAACTATTTAATGGCCCAAAGTATAAACCTAGTACCTCGGGGTCTACAGCTTCACAAACTAGCCACTAGACCAACAATCATAATGTTTGAACTTTATAAAATAATCAACATTTTAATAAAGACGTGCCTGCTGTAGTTAATCACGTTAATTAAAAAAAATTATGTATAATGTAATCTAAATCTAAATCTTGCAAATCGTGGCCTTGTTTTATTTAAATTATGCCTTTAATACCTTTTATGCTTGAAACGTAATTAAAACATGTATATTTTCGCAATTTTTTTTTATTTATTTAGTAAAATATAAGCAGGTAGGTAATAAGAATAATCTAATAATTATGTGTTTAAAAAAACAAAACCCAATGAGATAAAATTCGACCTTTTAAAATATTTAATTCCCTATTTTTTAAGCTTTAATATGGAACCTAACGGAATAATAGTATAGGATACCTTAAATATGTTTTCAAATCAGTTTTTAAATGACGAAGTTTTCAAGTAATAAATAAAAAGAAATACAACCGAATTCGGAGCCTTCTTGAAGTAGGTTAAAATATATTAAATACCAATGATAAATAAAGCCTTCATAAATTAACAATATAATAGCAATGGAATTTCATAATTTAATATTTTCCTAAAGACATTAAAAATATATTTAGTAAACATATGTATATGGTTAATACATGCTTATTTTTCTTTAGTCGTTAACGCGTCGTAGGAAGTCTACCTAGCATTTATTAATTATGTAAGTCAAATGCCATTATATTAATTATTAAGTATGAATCAATATTTTTTAACAATAAAATTAAATTGTGTATTATTTTTCATATTTTTAATAAACTATAAATTTATAATAATTGAATGAATGAATTATTTTCATTTATTTTGGTATATTTAAACTTTTTGTTGTTCTCGCTATATTAAAATTAATTTAAATTTTAAATAGTTTTAAAGTCGTGCAAGTAAATGGTAACGGATTTTTATTTTTTAAACAATTTATAAGTTGTGTTTAAAGTTATTGTAACGATCAATTTGAATATAAGTTTGGAATCTAAACAAGCAAAGGTCAAATTGTTATCAAGGCTGTAGAGGAGTTCCCCTAAAGCCAGAGTTAAGTTGATATTGTTTATTCTGCTTAACTTTTTGAATTCCTAATTTTGAGGTTAACAAATCTATTGGAAGCGTTATTTATTTATTTTAATACTTTATTGTACACCACAAATTGAACAGATTAGCCTTATAGTAAGTACACATAAAGAAAAGATGGTACAATCGGCGGTCTTATCGCTTTAAAACGATTTCTTCCAGACAACCGAGGTGATATGGAGTAGTAGCCAACAGAGAGATGGTAGGTGGTGTAAAATAGACTACATACATAGATACAAATAATATAATACATACATAAACTACTACATACATATAGCTAGGTACATAAATACATTTAAACATACATATATACATATCATTAGAATTTGAAATAAAATACTATAACGGTTATAGTAGCTTTTTTTCAAAGATTTTTTATTACAAGAAAATAATTAACTCTATAGGTAAGCAAATGGGTCAAATCTCAAATGAGTTACCTAACTTTATTTATATATAAAGAAAAACGATAATAACTACACAAAAGATTAATGACTTTGGTCGCAGGTACCTGTTGGTTCTGAGTTCAATCCCCAGGTCGGTTATTAGGTTATTCTGTAAATTCTCAGTAGCAGTCTGGAGTCTGGAAGTTGGAAATGTGTACACTCCCGTGCCTCGGAAAGCACGTACCGGTAAACCGTTGGTCCTGCGCCTGAACTCTTTCCGGAAAGAAAGGAAGGGATAGAGAGTGCTTCTGTGTTTGCGCACACACTTGTGCACTATAATATCTCCTGCGCAGTTGGCTAATCTCCATTGAGATTGGCCGCAGTGGCCGAAATCGGTCTGGAGGACCCATTACCTCTGAATCAAATATAATTAACGCCACCGGTTATGACTTTAGATTCTATCGAGAAGAACCGGCGAGAATCTTAAAAGTTACTCTTTGTATAAATCATAATACATGTATATTCTAATTCTATTATGTAAGTGAAACTGTAATAGGTGTAATCATAGGTTTAGAGTGGTTTGTTTTTAAGCAATTCAAATGATAGTAAAAGCAAATGAAGGAAGTATTTGTGTAGCGTTGTATGCAATAAGCATAATACGCTGCATTAATGCGATAAAAATAAAACTTTTGTTTATGAAACGTTTGCGTCTCGGCCGTCCGCCATTGCTGTCTTATGTCAATAACGAAAAGCGGGAAAACGCGATCACACAGATTATATATTTTTTTAAGTGAAACTTTTTTGAAGGCGGTGAGAAGGCAGTGAGCATATAGTACGAATATGAAATAAGGGCCTAGCTTTGACTTCAGTCAAACCGTGTGACATACAATATAACATGTCATATATTTTGAGTTGTTTTTCACTTTCCAGCATATTATCTGTTATTTTTCGAGGTTTATTTAAAATTTTATACAAATTATAAAAACACAAAATCATAACAAATTCAGAAACGTATAAAAAATAGAATAAAGGATCATATGCATTAATAAATCAATTAAGTAATTAAAAGTTCGTTAATTATTTTTTTATCAAATCGCCGTATCTTATAATTTGCGCATGTTGTTTATGAATATGGCGCCTAAATTTTCGGGACACGCATCCCGCGAGCTCTTTAAAATATTACGATAATTTGCGTATAAACTGCGAGCTATATTTAAATTATTTACGTTTCTCGTTGTGATTTAATTTGTTGTACAAATTAATATTTCGAATTATTTGTCTTAATTATTTATTTTCATGGTATGGATACACGAATACTAATTAGTTTTGTTGTGTTCCGGTTAAAAGGGTGGGTAAGCCAGTGTAATTGCAGACAAGAGAGAAAATTTTACCGCGGATTTTTCTTAATAAGCAAAGCTATTATTAATATGCCTACAATGAATAAGAAACATAATGTTTTGTTGGTTTTACTCTTATTTCATTTAAATGGACGAATTAAATGTAATTTATGGGCATCTTTGGATAAAAACAGGTTTCAGCCGTCGTAATTTCTTTTTTTTCCACTTTCGCCCTTTCATAGCCAAACCCACCGCTACTTGGATAGCTGACGTCTTGCTTATTAGCTATAGAAGACTAAATATCTATGTCAACATCAACCGGCTTACCATTTTGTATTTGCAACGCTACCTCCCTGACCATAATGTATATGAATATTGCCGGCACTGGCCATTAATAAATACATAAGAACATAGTCTATATTATTAATAATAAATTTAATTATTAAAAATAAATAAAATGGTACTGGCGAATGTAAGTACATCTTTTCTCTTAGTCCATTGAAATGTTACATTTTTTAGGCCTTACCTTGCGTTTTTAGAGGACGCAATTTTATTTTTTTGATGTGTAGGGGGGGTTATTATAAAGCTAAAACCAAGTTTGTGGGGTCGCCACCCTTGTTCCACGGCCGCCATCTTGAAAATAGGGGTTGAAATTGTTTTTACGATATATCTCTTAAACTATTTATCTGATAAAAAAAAATTGTTAACATTTTTTGTTGCAAATTCAATTCTCTACAACTTAGATCCAGTAACTTTTTGTCGTGGAACTATAAATAAAAAAGTTATAAGCGAAAATCTTCAGAAATTCGAGAAAAAAATTTATATTCTTCGATATAACCTTTTTTTAATCATTTTACGAAAAAATGATATCAGACCATTTTTGTATATAGTTTTTTGGTATGGTTTTACAGCGCTCCGAAGTGAGTACTATTTTTTAGTACTCTTAACCAGGGATGTTGCGGATGCCGATTTTTTCACATCCGCGGATGCGGATGCGGATGCGGATTTTTGAAGGCTCACATCCGCGGATGCGGATGCGGATGTTTAAGATCTTATGTAAATATAGTATATGAATGAAGATTTAAAACAATGTTAAAGAAATTATTAACATTTTTATTAATAAAAACTAGTATTAAGTATAATGCTACATTTTTTATATAAGTATTTAAAAAAAGACGAAGTTAAAAATAGGAGCATTATACTTAATAAAAAGTAGTATTGCCGCCCTTCCTCATGTTCTTTTCTTGTCACTTATTCTTTTTTAATATTCCATTCAGAAAGCATCGTGTTAAATTCTTCGGAAATTATGTCACCAGTGTGACGGCCGTCGAATATCTCGCATTTCAATATAATCGATGATCTATCAAAGTTTTCTGCGATACCATGGCAAGTCAGACTAAGCAAAGAAGCATTTGAGCTTGTAACCGACCAAATGTCAGACGAAAACGACATGTAATCACATTTTCGATTAATTTTTGTCGTTGTTAATTTGACGAGGTGGTTCAGCCCTTGCCTGAGTAGTTTTTATTGCATATTTTACAATCAGCCTTATCATGGGCCTCTTTATTTGGTTCAAAATAATTCCATATAGTACTTTGTGTCGGTTAATTAATTTGTTTTTAATTTAACAATAACGGGTTCTTGTCCACCTAATTTTTCATTGTCACGTCCGAACGGCACGCGCCACTCGGCAGCCCCACCCATTTCTTTCTTGTCACAACTTGTATGACATCCGCATCCGCGTGAAAATCCGCATTGATTATTGCGGATGCGGATGCGGATGCGGATGTCCAAATCTGTGCGGATGTTCCGCATTTGCGGATGCGGATGCGAATATTCGCAACATCCCTGCTCTTAACTATACATATGTATATTATACGTGTGTACTAATAATGTGTCATCAGTTATTGTTTTTTTTTTTTATTTTGTTATTATATTTTTTTTAATTAATAAAAAAAATAAAATTGGGTCCTTTAAAAAACGCAACGCCAACTAACTTTTCAATGGATTATCTGAATATAACAAATAGCATACGTTATTGTGACGGCTGACGTAACGTGAAACATATTCCACCTATTAAGGAGGAATTGAAATGGCTTCAATTCGCTTGGGCCTACTTACCTTCTAAGCTTTATTATTCAATGACAAATAGTATATAATATATATTTAAGAAAAACGTTATATAAAGTACGATTTCACTATGAGATATATTGTTCGCTGACACAAATATAATTGCTTTAACTTCAAAACCGTTTTCCCTAAAAGATTCAGTTATAGCACTTAAGCAGAAAATGAAAAGGTCAAGACACGTACTAATACAAAAAATCAATTATAATTCATGCTCGATATAATATACTATAACTCAATATATTTTTATCGTCCTGGCATTTGATACTTATATACATATATACAGATAAATTACTTTATTTTGAACTATTTTAAATTCCAAAGGTTTTTGACGTGACAACGTCTAATAAATCGGTGAACGCTGGCTGCATGCCTCAAAAAGGATGAGTCATTGTCCCGTTACGCTGATTGTACGCTTGCGCCGCATCTATCTATCGTCCGTAAACCGACTCTACAGACAACCATTTTTATTAACACCTACATAATATCAACTAAACAACTGTTTATGGCGAACTACAACTGCATTGAGTCAACACACAAAAACACGTCATAAAATTATTATGATGTTAAAATATATGCGGCCCGTGACACCATGACTGACACGTGTTTGTGGGCTATAAAGAAATGGTTGAGTATCGCTACACTAGAACAATATTTGCCTAAAGCACCATGACCTCACAATTCACAAATCAATAACAAAAATAGACTTTACATATTTTTTATATATGACGGTGAGACTGTACATACTGTACATGACGGTGAGTATCTACATACTTTTTGGCTGGTATGTCACTCTGGCCGAACGTCAAACAGACAGGCATATGCCCATATATCATGGTTGGCATCGACATCACACGACACGAATCGCCGCTAAATTATAATAAAATTGTAATAAAGATGATTATACCCCATCCGGCTAATCTCAGAAACTACTGGTTCGAATTAAAAAAATAAAGTGTTGTATAGTCCTTTTATCGAGGAAGGTTCTAGGCTGATTTTTATTCACAATATTTTTATTAATTATACGCGAGTGAAATCGCAGAGCACATCTAGTATTATATATAATTAAACCTCTTTTTATACCTAATATGAAATATCGCAGTTAATTTTCCAGAACTTCGTAGCCTATTAAACATAATCGTATTTTAAAATTGAAACCATTTAACTTCGTGAAGGAGTTACGACCTTTCAAATGAGGCATGAACATCTTTCAGAATATAAATATGCAGTAAAATAAGTTTCATTCAGTATAATAATTAAAATCAAAACGTATTAAGTGCTTATAATTTTATACCGTTTTAAACATATTTACTGTTTTCATAATTATTGTAACGCTTTTATTATTTTATTATCAATTTTGTTTTTATTATTTCACCATTCATAAAGAAAGTTAAATTTTAAATTAAAATGTTTTCTTGGTTAAGCTTTTTGCCATTAATACAGTAACAGCCTGTGAATGTCTCACTGCTGGGCCAAGGGTTTTGGTACTTATTCCACCACGCCGCTCCAGTGCGGGTTGGTGGAATTCACATGTGGCGGAATTTCAGTGAAATTAGACACATGCAGGTTTCCTCGCGATGTTTCCTTCGCCGTCAAGTACGGCATGAGTAAAAATACAAATTAAGCACGTGAAAATTCAGTGGTGCTTACCCGGATTTAAACCCACGATCATCGGTTAAGATTCACGCGTTCTGACCAGCATTAAAAGCATGAAAATGATTAATTATTTTTAGAGTCCGACCGAAACTGGTTTTCCGGCCGAAACCGAAACCGAAACCGAATATTCGGTTAATAACCTCTAAATTGACTAAGTTGTGTTGCTACAGAGCTATCCGAATGGCGCACGACAATTCCCAAACAGGGCCGCCAGCGTCCGCCAAAGCGTTGCCGCGAGAAACGAAGTTAGGCACGCGTGTACGACAACTTCTGAAATCAGTTTCGGTTTCGGCAAAAGTTTCGGCCAATTTTGGACACTAATTATTTTAGAGAATTACCTGAAATGTCAAGCACGTTCTAATAGCGAGAACAAAAATAACCAATGGCTTTGAATCGTCCGTTTTAAAACACTATGCAACTTGTATAATTGTTTGTTGTATTCGGATGTATGTATATATATATATATATATATATATATATATATATATATATATATATATGTATATATCTGGGTAATCTACCCTCCGTACTTATCAGATATTGTCTCGCTAAACAGCAACGCTTAGTGTTGTTGCGTTTCGGTTAGGAGAGTGAAGGCCAGATCTCTCGCTGCCGAGCGTGATTAACGCCATGCTCGACAGCGAGAGGTGCTGGTTAGAAATGTGTCATATGTGTCATATCGCAGAAGGAGGCCGCGGAGCGGCAGCGCGAGAAAAATGCCTCCGCTGATTCAATCCGTTGAAGAAGACCGGGGAGGAGGCGTAGGCGCTATGCGCACCTCCTCCCCCCGCCTTAATAGCCGCCGGGGCTAAGGGGGTTCCCTGTATCCGGGAATCCCCTGAGAAATGGAGGCCCGCATAGGCGGGCCGACCGTCGGGGCGTCACGATAGCATGCGCAAGCGATCCCGTGGCGCCCCCCGCCCAGACGGAGAGGGTACCGCTGGTTTTTTAGTGGGTATGCTGGCGCTGTCAGCGCCGGTGAGCCCCACATACCCCCCACTTCAAGTGGGGGAAACGCGTAAGGGCGTTTTTCCAGCGAAAAAGAAAAAAAGGAGAGTGAAGGCCATTGTAATTACTGGCACAAGGGACATAATATCTTAGTTCCGGAGGTTGGTGGCGGCGCATTGGCGATGTGAGAAATGGTTAATTTCTTACTAATGTCTATCGGCGGTAGTTACCACTTACCATCAGGTGACCCATTTTCTCGTCCATTGAGATTAGCTGCAATGGTCAAATATCAATAATCATTATTATCTAAGTACCTACGAAGAAAAACCTCAGACCTAAAAATTGAAAGGACTAGGTTATACTCAGAAATAAGACGGGACTTCAATTAATATATTATTTGCTATCATAAAATCCTTATATATGATTTGGCGCGCAACGCTCGTAAGATATTTTATAAGTGAATTCGTTTCCCACCAAAAAGAGAACCTGTTATTGTTCTTGCTTACAGATTAAAAATGTAGAATATTGTTGTTTAAAATGACACACACTTCAGTAATATGTAATAATAATACGTATTATGTTCAATATATATATCAAAATATTATTGACGCTTACATAATAATGTAAAGAATCTCACAAATATGTTTAAGCAAAAATGTCTTCAGCGAGTATTCTTCAAAACCTTCTAAGAGCTTATGATCATGTTCAAATCATTATCCTAATATATACAGTGAAGTGTCTTAAAGCTGAGTCTCTCAAAAGTTCACGTGATTTTCGTCGAATATAATCCTAAATTATGCGTTCATAAGGCTCACATTTCCACTCTCCACGACGTAGTTACATTTAAGACCCTCGTAATGTAAGTTAAAAGTTGAAAAGGTATCGTTAAGAAGTTCCTATTTTAGGGTACGAAAATTTTTGATTAAACATTGATAATATTTTTTATTAGTTTTTCGAAGTGAAACTTCATTGGTTGCGTTGAGACTAATGCCTAACTTCCGGTACGTCCAGTGAAAATATTAAAAGTAATTGAATACTCCGTACAATTAAGAAAAAGAGAGAAGGAGTCACTAATAGTTAATTTTAAGTTAATTTTTTATTTTTATATTTTTTCTACGTCATAAATTAACTTAAACTCTGTGTTACTTTTGTCATTTCTTTTTTATCTTCTTATTTGTACTCATGTGGTGTGATCCAAATAAAGACTTTATCTATCTATCTATCTAATATTTATACTATACCCACAAAGTTAATCGTAAAGTTTGTGTTAGGAAGAGGTATGATAATGACTAAAAGAGAAGCTGACTCTTTTAGTCATTATCATACCTCTTGTGTATCAATCAAAAATCGATATTCAATATAGAAGCGTTAAACTTGCTTATTGATTGTCATAAATCTACCACCGGTTCGGAAATAAACACCTCAGATCTCTATGCGGCCCATATATCATAAAGCTATTAAGGCTTCATTTAAAACACTGACTGCCTCGTTGGTCTAGTGGCTTGATATAAAGCCGCAGACTCGGTGGTCCTGGGTTCAATTCTCAGGTCGGGCCAATAAATAGTTATTGGGGTTTTGCTGTCAGAAAACTCTCAGTAGCAGTCTGGAGTCTGGAAGTTGGAAGTGTGTACACTCCCGTGCCCCGGATAGCACGTTAAGCCGTTGGTCCTGCGCCTGAACTCTTTCCGGTCGTGTTGGATTGCCGTCCCATCGGATTATGAGAGCTAAGAAAAAGAGAGTGCACAAGTGTTTGCGCACATACTTGTGCACTATAATATCTCCTGCGCAGTTGGCTAGTCTCTCATGAGATTGGCCGCCGTGGCCGAAATCGTTCTGGAGGACCTTAGTTAAAACAAGTAGGCAGACTGACAAATGCGCTACCTGATGAGCAGCAGTCACCACCGCCTTATACATATCCTTATATATCCTTGTTTCTGTAAATACACTGGCTCACTCAACCTTCAAACCGGTACGCAACAATACTAAGTATTAATGTTTGGCGGTAGAATATGTGATAAGTGGGTGTGTATCTACCTTAACATGCATGCACAGAACCTTACTACCAAGTTAATATTAAGCATTCTTAAATAAGCTTTTAAGCTTTGAGCCAACCCACCTTGCTGATGTCGCAGAATAGATTAAGCATTTCAATAATAAGCAAATTGAAACTCATTGCGAGTTAAAATATAACGCTGCGATCCTTTTTGGCAACATATTGTTACACATATTGTTAGTCGTAGGAGTTTGTGCAAGTCCATCTATGTACTAACCCCCTTATCACATAATCGATGTAAAATAACGAATTTTAATTTAATTTAAATAGTTTGTTCACTTAAGATTTATTCGTTGATAAAAGTAATATATAATATTAATGTCAACATTTTAATATTTACAGCTAATTAAGCGGAGTTTTCGGAGAAAAACCGGACGCTTTCTGGCGGAGGGAAACTTGAACGGAAATTTGTCGAATTTGAATTCTTCCATAAATATTTTTAAACGGCTATATTTTAGGTATTTAGTGAATAAGTTACATTTTCTCTAAAGTGTAAAACAAGGAAGTAAGTAAGACCGATTAATTAATGTGTAAACAATATTAATAAAAACCTGAGACAATATTAAAAAACATCTTGTGCGGTCGGGGACGAGCCTCCCGTCAGGAACGAAGATTATTCATTGCGATATTTTTTTGACTCAAATCGTGTTTTAAAAGTGTAGATTTTAATTGATTATATTACTGTGTTTTTGTCTGCTAAAAAGCACCAACATCCCTTATGCAACTCTCTCAAATCAAAGATTAAGCATAGATTTAAATTTTCCCGCTTTTAAGGAATTTACTAATATTTTTTCACAGACTGTTACTTGTCAATGTTGTTGAACTAAAAAATCTGCATACTTGCAATATCCTCATATACGAAATTTACAATTACCGCTGGCAGCCCTTATCATTATTTACACTGAAAATGTTATTAAGTGACTCTGATTAGTTAATTTAGATTACAATGACTTTAAATAATATAGTATAGTTATGAGAGGGATTTCCGTTGAGTATAATCACGAATAAATTATGGATTAATATTGCATGAATTTTATGCTGCGATATTTGTTGTAAATTTAATAGTCTGTATATGTCCCACTGCTGGGCAAAAGTCTGCCTTCTCTTTAGGTGGCTTGTAGTTTATTTCACCATAATGCCCCAATTCCCGGAACATATTTGTGGAAGAAAATCATCAAAAACATGCTGATTCCAAGACGTGATAATCAGAAGTGCTGTTCTTTAAACCGGCAATCTTTAATTAATATTCACATAATTTAGCCACTTAAGCATCCATCCCTATTTTGTGGAAACCAATACATAACTAGCAAAATAACAAGTTACAAAGCGAATCGTATATAAGTTTTAATGGATTTGGTTATGAAAATTATTGACGAAATTGGTTAGAGAAATTATACTTGATGAATAGAATAAGTACTTATATCCGATAATCTACGGCCGTAACTTCTCTTGGCGTGCTAAATTTTATCTATAAAAATCAACTTATAGGTAGTATTTATAGCCGTAATCTGGCCATAGTCCGAAAACTCCATAACTTAGGTGAAAAAATATTGATGCTCCATTTACGATTGCTTTTAGCTAAGTCATCATTATATAAGGGCGTTTGACCTTTGATATGAAGCTAGACTAGCTATAATATAGCTCTGGTTTTTACAATTTTCTATTCGGACAACCGGCAACCGTTGGTTGCCTGGACCTTATATTTATTTATTTATTTACTTTTCCACATACCGAAAAAAACATTACAGTTGCCCAAGTCGTCTTTTTCGGGTTATTAACAATAGGAATACACAAAATTAAAAAAAAAAAAAAATACAATAATACAATAATACAAAAAATATAAAAATACAACAATACAAAATATAATACCATAAAACATAAGTAAAATAAAACAATATATTTTAAACTACCTAAGCTTACTATCTAACAAAAAAGTTATAGTATTTTTGAACTTAGCTGGTGGCGTATGAAACACATCAAGTTCCGGACACTCATGAGTGAGATCATTGAGCAAGCGCAGCTATTGCGATAAGGTCGTCAAAGTTCTATGCTGCTCATAATTAGGTTGTATTCCCGTTTTGTATTTTTTTATATCTTCGGTAGACTATATAAAATAACATTACTGACGAAGCCGGTTGGCGTGATTGGTAAATATCTGCCTTTCGCACTGCAGGTCGTGGGTTCGATGGATCCATTCAGGACAGACATTTGTGTGCATGAACATGACTGTTTGTCCTGAGTCTGGTTGTAATTATCTATATAAGTAAGTATTTACAAAAGAAAAGTAGTATATGTAGTATACCAGTTGTCTGGTTTTCATAGTACAAGCTCTGCTTAGTTAGAGATCAGTGCCATGGCTGAATAATGTCCCAGGATATTATTATTATTATTTAAACACTAGTTTTCGAAATGTGGGGCACACGATATCCGTTAGCAACAAATACGCTGGAACAATACACCGACTGGAATTCCTTTACCGTGATTAGTTGGCAAACTAACCACAAATAAATTGAACTTGGACCTGCGGCACGACACAAACCGCTCAACCCTCAAGATGAATTCGGTCTTGACCTGATACTCTTCAATGCTGGGTATTTGTAATTAAACTGAAACATGTTACAGTTTATCAAACCGGACAGTAAATAAAAAAACTGACAGTTTATTTAATTTTATCTATCTGTATACGTTGATAAAATTAAATAAACTGTTGTATGTTTTCTTTGATACGATTGTGATGAAAATTTCATGAATAAGCTCAAGAAGGTTAAGAAAATAAAAATATTTTCTTATATCGTATATTATGTTTTTCTTTTAAAAGTTTCAGCTGGAGCAGTACATTGTATTAGTAGATAGTTGTGTTTATTTTCTTTATATAAACGTTTTAACTGTTTTCTTATTGTAATTGTATAAACGAGTTCTGTCACTTTAATAAATAAATAAATTATTATTATTATTAAATATATATTTCTATTTGAATTTTATTCTAGGTGTGATAAGCCGAGTTTGTCTTATAAAAATAACCAGTAGAAATACATCTAAAACAGATTCATAATTATAGGTTTTATATTCATAATTAATAATAGCTTTTCCACTTCGTCACCCGCTGTCTTCTCTGTGTTCGAGTAAATGTGGTGGTACGCAGATAACCTGCATATCCATTATATATCCTTGATAACATATATAAAATTTCATGACACACGGTTGAGCAGATAAGCCGTAAAAGCGAAACAAACAAACTCACATTCACTTTTAACTTCCAATTCGAATAATAAATCTTTTAAATCGCTTATGATATTCGGTGGACGGTGATCACAAGAACCATATATATTTTTTTACTTCCCGGTCAAGGTGTATTGAACATACGAATTTATTGTGTCGTAAATGTATTTACGTTTTATGAACTTTTGACTGGGTCTCAGATCTTTAGGTATAAGCTTTTTTGAGGAGTAAACCCTTTGATTGTATCGCTGATTTATTGGTGATTAATTTTCCATGAACATAATTGCCTTGCTTCATTCGATCTATCGTTAATTCCATTTAATACTAACAAAGAATACGCACGCTAAAATCTACTCGTAATCTAGATCACAAGAATATTTTATACTCGAGCTTGTAAAACTCGTAAGGTTAGCCGAGATGGCCCAGTGGTAATTACATGTACTTAATTAGTGATTATAATTCATCTCGTGCTTGACAGTGAAGGAAAACATCGTCAGGAAACCTGCATCTGTCTAATTTCACTGAAATTCTGCCACATGTGTACCTATTCTTATATGGCTCGATATCTTCTCAAAAAAAAGGGGAAGAGGCCTTAGCTCAGCAGTGGGACAGGCTGTCACTTTAATCAATAATATATAATAGTCTATATCCAAACCAAAACATAATAATAAATCAACAGTTATACGTTTACTATAGATTAGATATTGTTGTCTATGGTTTCATCTTAATATAATAATTGACAGAAGGTCATGACAGGCTACGGTCTATAACAGATTTTAAGCCTTTGTCATAATTAAAACGTAAATGTATGAATTGTTAGATAAACAAGACCAAAAGGCGAAGTCAAATAATTCTTTATTTTAATAAAGGCATTTTGTTTTTATTTATTTTTCTTCATATTAATTCGTTTTCATTACATTCTAAGCGTACTATAGCTTCCAAGCGTACCATAAAGACGGAATATTTTAAAATAATTTTTAAGTAGATATTTACATACACAATAATGAAGAGCACACATTTCGGTTAATGCGTTGAGACAGATAAAATGTTTAATCAAAATATAATAGCACAGTGCTTCACCTCAAACGTCGTAAACGATAGCAATCTTGGTTGATCGCCATCTTTTCACGAGCTGGAATCAAAGACGCCTCGTAAACTAAGAAGTGTTGGACTGGCTAACGCGAATATGATATCTCGTATAATATGTTGAGTTGAATCGATGTATCGATATCAATCGAATCAAAGGAATATTAATTGTTTCTTTCAAGAAAAACTTGGCTTTTTTTATAGGATAGGTAGGCGGACGAGTGGTTTTTTATAAGATATGTACTAGACTTCGACAGTGTAAGAAATGTTAACTATCGCTTACATCTATAAATATAGGTCTTACAAAAATCGATTTTCTAACTTTTTTGAAACAATCGAGTCGACTGCGAGTAAAAATACTGATTAATTTGAGACAATCCATCACTAAACCACGAGCATTGAGTACACCTGACTATGTACTAAAATCTTACCAACGTATATAAAATCTGGCGTCTGTCTGTAATAGAATAAGTATTACCAAGATTTACGCTTCTTGTAGATATTTTTCTGGAATATTCGTCGATTAGGACATCGATTTTACTTATATGATTTTAATACCAAATAAAATAATATACAAATTATATTAACATTGTGATATTTAAAAGAAATATATTAAAAAAAAGTTTTATATTTATTTTTCTGTAGTTTCATAATGACAATTTTCATAATAAAGAAATTCGAAAATTTTCGATGAATTTGAATTTGGAATGTCAAAAAATCTCTTTAATATAAGGTATTGTACTCGACATCAAAGTTATTTTCATTTAAAAAGATGTAGATTTTACGTTTATAATATATGTGAAGCTGCTCTTTTTATGTTTAAATTAAAAAAATACAACATTCAATTATTTTATTCAGCCTTTCTTTCTGCCAGCTAAATTTAACTATTGAAAATGATATATCATAATACATATCTTTTAATTTTTATGTACATTAATCTACTAAAGATGTTATTTTCTTAAATACAAAGAGGTCAAACGTAGACTGAATAGCGATGACTCAAACTTGCCTAATAATAAAAAAAAAGTGTTGGAAAAATTTAGCGGCAAAAATGTGCGCCAATAAAATTATATTGAACTAACTTTGAGAGGGTTGCGAGGAAAAAAAGTTGCGATAATTCATTTTAGAATTGGTGTTACCATCTTATTTAAGGAGCCGCTGCTTTGTCTGCAATAAATATGATTTATATTTGTCTGAATATTAAAAATAAACCAACTTTAATAGAACTAGTTTCAGATGTCTGTTTTTACTTTTTAAATAATAAAAATGTCTGCTAAGTTAGAGTCACCATTATAACCCACATATAATATAATTCGGTGGTAGAGCTCCGAGATGGCCTAGTGGTAAGACCGCGTGAATCTTAACCGATGATCGTGGGTTCAAACCCGGGCAGGCACCGCTGAAATTCATGTGCTTAATTTGTGATTATAATTCACCTCGTGCTTAGCGGTGAAGGAAAACATCGTGAGGAAACCTGCATGTGTCAAATTTCACCGAAATTCTGTCACATGTGTATTCCACCAACCCGCATTGGAGCAGCGTGGTGGAATAGGCTCCAAACCTTCTCCTCAAAAAGAGGAGAAGAGGCCTTAGCCCAGCAGTGGGACATTCACAGGCTGTTATTATTTTACTTATTATTATATTAGAGCTTTGTGCAAGCTCGTCTGGGTAAGTACCACTCGCTCATCAAATATTCTACCGCAGCTGTATTTGGTATTGTTGTGTTCCGGTTTAAAGGGTGAGTGTGCCAGTGTAATTACAGGCACAAGGGACGTAATATCTTAGTTTCCAAGGTTGGTGGCGCATTGGCGATGTAAGAGACAGTTAACATCTCTTATAATGCCTATGTCTATGGGCGTTGGTGACCACTTACCATCAGGTGCCCCATACGCTCGCCCGCATTCCTAAGCAATAAAAAAAATATATGAGTACAGGTAATTAAAACAGATTATAGAAATTTCTGTCTATGTAATATTTTAAATTTCTAATTAATTTTTTCTTTACCATTTTTATGACTGCCTCGTTGGTCTATTAGCTAGATATAAGGCCAGAGATCCCGAGTTGGGTCATTAGGTTGTTGTGTTGAAGGTTCTTGGTAGCAGCAAAAAGTCGTAGGTCCTGCACCTGAACTCTATCCGTCTTGTCTCGGTGCTATTGGATTGCATCAGTATTTGCGCACACACTTATGTACTAAAATAAGGTCCTCCAGACCGATTTCGGCCACGGCGGCCAATGTCAAGAGAGATTAGCCAACTGCGCAGGAGATATTAGTGCACAAGCGTGTGCGCACAAACACAGGTGCACTCTCTTTTCCTTAGCTCTCATTATCAAATGGGACGGCAATCAGACACGACCGGAAAGAGTTCAGGCGCAGGACCAACGGCTTAACGTGCTTTCCGAGGCACGGGAGTGTACACACTTCCAACTTCCAGACTCCGGGCTAGTGAGAATTTTCTGACAGAAAGACCCAATAACTATTTATTGCCCCGACCTGGAAATATAACCCAAGACCACCGAGTCTGCGGCCTTAAATCTAGCAACTAGACCAACGAGGCAGTCATAGTGCCACTTATGCACTACAATATGTTCAGTGCAGTTGACGTGCCGTGGCCGACACCGGTCAGAAGGATATCACCCTTGTCATTATAATAATAATTATAAAAAATGTCTATTCTTTTGCAGCTAATTTGAATAAAGCGCTATCTAGCTGTTACTAGATTCGTCTAGTTCGGATTTTCAATCTGTCGCCTTGACCTCCGTCTGGTAAATAACCGGGCATCATCCTAAACAAACTAAATATCTATTCATTTACATATATATATCTTTACGTATTGTGATGCGGGCGTTAAAGTTAAAATTATATAGAGTAATAATATTTTATTTTAAGTCTTTAACTCATGGTTATAAAAATATTTAATCGAAACTTATATAATGGTTCTTAATTATTAAATAATTTATTATTATATAAATAAATTTTATTACACTACCCACGATACAATTATATAACCAATTAAAACTTTATTGAAGTTATAATATTATTATTTAATACCTTCAGTAAGTGAATCAAAATCTTTAAACTTACACTGTTTATGGATAATAAATTGAAATGAGGTTATAATAAAATTATTTCAAGTTTTTATCTTAAATTGTTTATGGCATGTGAAAGTCTGGATAGATGCGACATTTGTATAAACATGTAAAGAAAATTATATTTTATTTAAATAAAATTGGTTGTATGTTTAATCTGTTATTTAGACATACAATACAGATTAAAAATAAATATTTAAAGCGCTTACAGACACAACTTTTATTTTAAACGACATGATAATTGAAACGGCGAGGCTGCAGTGAAATTATAAGGTAACAATAAAGAGACAACTTCAGTTTATTCTAATTCGAATACAGCACCACTCACTCATGAGATATGTTCGCGCTAAGCAGCAATACTTAGTTATTTTGTGTCCACTTCATGGAACGGGAGTCAGTGTAACCTCAGGCACAAGGGATATTTAGTTCCCAAGGCTGGTAACATTTTGGTTATGAAAGCAATGGATAATATATCTCAAATCGTTAATATATATGGACGGTGACCACTTACCATCAGATCATTCGCCAGTCCGCCTACCTATATCACTAAAACTCCAAGTTATCTGTTGGTTTCCCTTAACTTTGATGTTTTATGGCGAAATGTAACTGCCATGTTTTTTTTTAATTGTTCGTTACATTCTAAAATTTCCGCGATCAAACAAACAAATTTTACAAACTTCAGCGTTATGTTATTAAAAACAAGACGATTTCGTAACAGACAGTAAATCCCTTGACAATATTTCATCGAGTATACAAAATATAAAAGAGATTTAGATCGTTGTAAAAACGACAAGACGAAATTGACGATCGCTGTAAACGCTTTTATCAAAAATAATTATTTTTGTTTAATTTCAAAAAAGCGTAAAAACATTATGTTATTTATGTCATATGACATTTATACTTTGAGGCTCCCTTTGTTGTTTTTATTATAAAATTTTCAATAATAATTTACATTTACTAATTCGTTTTTGTGACATGATCGCGTGGGAATAGCTTGTAGAACTCTCATAATTTAGTAAAGTGTTTATTGTTTCTATGAAGTAAAATCGAAATATATTATAATTATTTTAAACTGACAACACTTTTTCATTACAAGTAAGCTTTAAAATACATAAAATATATTCGTAAATGTGTTATATTAATAGTTGTTTTTATGTTCACAGATAATAAATTTAAATCAAAATTACATTGTATCGTAATACCTCGTTTACGCGTGTTATATTTTTACCCATCTACGAGTACCACTCACCATTTCTTCCACCATACTGTTACCGTCTTCCAGTTTGAAAGGTGAGTAAGGTAATTGACGAACTGGTTGGCGTGGTTGGTAGATACTTGCCTTTCGCGCCGCAGGTAGTGGGTTCGATTCCCACCCAGGACAGATATTTGATATTTGTATTTGTTTGTATTTGTGACACCGAGAACATTAGAATACCCACTAAAAAAACTCGCTTCGGATCGCTTGCGCATTCAACCGTGAACCTACCAACGTACCTTTTATTTTTTTCTCGCTGGAAAAACGCATTACGCGCTTCCCCCGCTGGTAACACGAAGGGGGGGGGGTGTATGGGGCTCGCCGTATGTCCAGAGCGCCGAGTGCATCCCGGACATCGGAATACCCACTAAAAAACCCAGCGGTACCCTTCCCGTCTTAAGGGGAGCGCCACGGGATCGCTTGCGTATTCAACAGTGAACCTACCTACGTACCTACGACAAGCACGTCCACAATTGCACGTTGCACAAATATATCTTGAACTCTATCACCAATTGAATTCTCAGATATGTCTGATATGTATTTTTACGTAAAAAGAAACGTCGAACCAGAGAAAATTCCCTCATTTTAACATTCCCTCGTTAAAATTAGCTCGGCCATAAATAATATTCACCGCTAACGATGGTTATTTATCGTCGAGGACTGATTTCGTATACACACTATTTGTTGGTGAAGATTTAGCGGCTGTCGTGAACGATAAATGGGGAATTAGGTAATTCATTAACCACATATCTTATCTTTATGTGTTCAGCTTTATTTATTATTGTTTTCGCCTGCGGTTTTGCTCGTGTATCAGGGTGAGGGGGTTGCGGTGTTAGGTATAAAAAGCAGCCTATTTCTTTCATTGCATTCCAGTTTGCTTCATACAAAATTTCATCAAAATCTGTTCAGTAGTTTAGCCGTGAAAGTGAGTTTGTTTGTTAGGCTTTCTAGCCTTCACCAATTATCCGACTTTAAAAAATGTACATTAACTTTAGAAAGCTATATTATCAGCGAGTAATATAGACTACATTTTGTCCCCGTATTCCCACGGGAACGGGAACTATGCCGGTGAAAACGCGGACAAAACGCTAGCAGACAATTTAGTTCTTTGATCTAACAAAGTGCTTCCACGAACTGACTTAGATTTAACGTTAAATAATGGCTTACGTTGGAACATAATGTTTGAAAAATCTGTTGATAATATCCGTGTTGACAACATTATCGGTGCGGCTATAAATTTTTCTTTTTTAATCTCGCCGGTATGTCTGTTCGCGTATAACATGAAAGTTAATAACTGGATCGATTCGAATAAAAGTCAACATTTTTTTTAATGTTTTTATTTATGCTCCACTGTCTAAGCCATCTTGTTCTATCATATCTATTCTTGTCGAAATATAAAAACGTATATTACACGAATTCACTTTCATATCGGGCAGCACAGCACAAAAGTCCCTGGGATCAAACCTGGGCCGGATAAAAAAAAACAGGTTTTCTGTCGAGAAACCATAATAACTGCTCTAAATCTGAAAGTTGATATCATTTACACTTCCATGATACTGAAAACACATAAAACCATCCCACTTGATATCTCATCTATCGAGTCGGATTGCCGTCCATTTATCTTGGCCGGCAACGCAAGCCCTCGGGTGTTGCAGATGTCCTTGTTCGGTGGTAGTCACTTTCCATCAGGTGAGACGTTTGCCCCCTCATACATTAAAAAAAAAAAACAAAAGCTTCTAAGTTTAAAAAATCAAGAGCAAATGTGTATTTTTTTATATACTCATCTACTTCTATCCAAATAAACTCTTTTATTAGTTTGTACGTAGAAACTAGAAACTAAAACTTAAAATCACTTTGAACACAACTTTCAGAAACATTCGGTACATAATAAAATGTCTTTAAGGGTCTGTAATCAATAGGTAACGACTCAAGTTGGTTTCTTCGTGTTTATTGCCAACAATTGCAGTTGTAAAATCTTATCTTTTTGTAATTGACCCTTGTTCAAACTTAGACGATTTAATCCTGCTCTCTAAGAAACAAGTGCGACACTCGATGCGAACGTAAAATGTTGTAAATCGACTTACGGTGATACGCTATTTCGATCCGTAAGTGATGATGATCCTGTGAATGTCCCACTGCTGGGCTAAGGCCTCCTCTCCTTTTTTGTGGAGAAGGTTTGGAGCTAATTCGGTGGTAGGGTTTTATGCAAGCTCGTCTGGGTAGGTTCCACGGTCCACCCACTCATCAGATATTCTACCGCAAAACAGCAGTGCTTTGTATTTTTGTGTTCCGGTTCTAAGGGTTTGTAACCCAGTTTATTTACAGGCGCATTGACAATGAAAGCGATGGTTAACATCTCTTACAAAGCCAATGTCTATGGGCGTTGGTGACCATTTACCATCAGGTCGCCAATATGCTTGTCCGCATATCTATACAATGTAAAAAAACTTGCTGCTCAAATGCGGGTTGGTGGAATACACATGTGGCAGAATTTCAGTGAAATCACACATGCAGGTATGCAAGCATGAATTATAAACACAAATGAAGCACATGAAAATTCAGTGGTGCTTGCCCAGGTTTGATCATACGATCATCGTCTAAGATTCACACGGTCTAACCACTCGGCCATCTCGTCTAATATTGATCTGTATATATTTTAAATTAAATAATTGTTATAGTATGCGTCGCATATTACCCGCTGTTGCGCGATTGTATTCTGCGGTTAGTTCGAAGTTAGTTCTAGAAGTAGTTCTTAGTAGTAGAAATATATATTTCGAATTAATGATTGTCATTTATTCTGTCTGTATGTAAGACTATTCAAAGTTTCAACTGAACTTATGCAAAATATACAATTATAAATATTTAATACTTGTTAGAGATATGAAAAGTTTCTTTGGCATTGCCCTTTAGAAACTTACTTTAGAAAGTTTAAAGTTTTTCTATTGACTTTAATTCACGTCAGATATCAGTTTAATTTTTATATTTACGGTATTAAAATTAAATACTTACGGCCCCATACTGAAACGTCATTCAAATATTAAATGTAACTTAATTATTTGAGACGCCGTTAATTTCAAACTTCACATACTAATTTAGGAGCTTCTCAATGTTAAGTAGCGTTTAACTTTGAGGGACGTTTCAGTATTCGGCCGTTAAACTATAACATCATAAATGTATCAACTAAACATAACTGCATCCTTCCTACTAATATAATGTATGCGAAAGTGGGTTTATTTGTTTCTTTGTTACTATATTACGTAGTAACTTTTGTTTACAAAATTGCGGATGGAGAGATGGTATACCTGATGGTATGTGGTCACCACTGATCATAAACATTGGCACTGTCAGAAATATTAAATATGTCTTACATACTAAGATTTCATTTTTCTTGTGCCTGTAGTCAGTCTGGCTCACTCACCCTTCAAACTGTAGGGGAAACCGTCTGGGTAGGTACCACCCACTCGTGAGATATTCTACTGCAAAACAGCAGTCCTTGATATAGTTGTGTTGCGGTTTGAAGGGTGAGTGAGCCAGTGTTATTACAGGCACAAGGGACATAACATCTTAGTTCCCAAGATTGGTAGCGCATTGGCGATGTAAGCGATGGTTAACATCTCTTACAAAGCCAATGTCTATGGGCGTTGGTGACCACTTACCATCAGGTGGCCCATACGCTCGTCCACCAACCTATACAATAAAAAAAAAACAAAAATTCTTTAGAAAAAGATCATTTAATTACAAAATTGCTCAAAATATATACAAAAAAACACTCGAAATAATGAAAGGAAACACGCTTAACTCATAATTAATGATAATAAATGAAAGTACTCCATTTTATAAGTACGAGTCGTTATTTTAAAATGAGGATTATCAATCATTCTATAAGTGTATTATCGCGGAACTATTCTACTGGTATTATTAAGCGGGAAAGCTTGCTGATTGAGAAAAATAGCCCAGGCCGAGGAATTACATTGACCTCTTCGTGATAGGGATGAGCAATTATATCGACTACATTGAAAACTTTAACAATTATCAGTTAAGTATTATCATTATTGAACTAAGTCTATATTCGTACCACATAATATATAGTTAGGAGACTCCTTGGTCCATAGTCCATACAACAGCGTTGTTAAAAAATAAAGAAGCGCGCTAATTTAAAACCGCCGCCATCTTGTGTTCATAGCAAGGTAAAGTAATTAAATCATAATTGGCACGACTTGTGATTTCTGATGTGTTCAAATGCGTTATCTGGATATTAGTAAAACAATAAAAGTACGAAGCTTGCTGTCTTTATTAGTTTAACAGACGCCAAATCGATAATAGACATAATGACATAAAGGAAAAAATCGAACTCACTTACCTTTTAATTTTGTCTCGTGATTCGGATTTTCATATGCCATTTAGCTAATAATGTTACATGTTTACATTCAATTAGGGAACTATTATAGCAATTATGTTTATTTAATTACCGCAGTAGTTGATTGTTTAATTTAAAATCATATCCTCATAAATACCGTACCACCCAATTACCGACTATTATATTTGTCGATAGCAACACGTGTACATCACTAGGCACTCTTAAATTGAATCTCAGTATATAATGGCGGTGGCTGGCACGCCAATGCGTGAAAAAAAGACTGCTAATGTAATACTGAACGGACAATTTTATTTTCATCCTGTTAGTGGGATACTTACAAAAACACATTCGTTATTATTCTTATACCATACTACCGTGCCCCGCGGTTTCACCCGCGTATAATTAATAAAAATATAATTAATAGAAATCAGCCTAGAACCTTGATAAAAGAACTATACAATAAAAAAATAATTTTTAAATTCGAAACAGTAGTTCCTGAGATTAGTCGGATCATAAACAAACAAACTCTTCAGCTTTATATATTAGTATAGATATAGATTTTGACTGTCAACTATTTTTTTTTAAATATAAACCCCTTTTTATCTACGAAGAATTAAAGCGTAATCATGATAAATGGGAACCAATAAGGCATAGATATGTTTTTTTCAGTATCTCAGATTTTACTTCGTATTTAAATTGATATACAACTGCTTCTATCAATCATTAATTAAATACACATTCGCATAATAAAATTACTACGTACTGGCTGACTATAAGTCCGATTTATTTTTATTGTTGGATTAGAGCACGTTCACATTATATTCATATGACATTTTATTTAAATTATAGGGAAGCAGATTGGCAAATGGCGATAATCTTCGTCGACCACCATTCGACCACCTTGAATACAACAAAACCATTTAAAGCTGTTTGACATTAGAATAACTGATGAGACATGAATAATTATAACATTTTAATAATACACGCGTAAAGTGTATCACTATAAGTCGATTGTGAATATTACCTGGGTGAGTATTAAAGTGAGTTTTTACACCTGCACTGCTAGTAATATGAGTTTTAACCCCTAACAAGACAGATAAAAATATATTATAATATATGTATCTTGTAATGTTACACTTGCTTTTATATCACAATATGTTGTAATGCTAAACAGACTGTTAACCCTGCACGTGACAATCTACGTTATATCTTAAATACGGGACAGTGGAGACAAAACTCATATAGCGTAACTTTACGTAACAATTCTTACTACGAGTATCGTTTATATAATAATTCATGTACTTCGTGGGTTGTAGGATTTGGTATGGCTTTGTGCAAGTACATCTGGATATGTAATCAATCATCACTTATCTTATTGCCAAACAGCAATAGTTAGTATTGTTGTGTCCCGGTTTTGAAGGGTGAGCCAGTGTAATTACAGGCACAGTATCATGAACTCTTCGTTCCCAAGATCAGTAGCGCATATGGAATATTTGAAAGCTTACAGTGTCAATGTCTATGAGCGATTAACCTTCAGGTGGTCCATTTGCTTGTTTGCCTTTCTATCTATTAGTTCTATCTCCAGCAAAATTTATCCTCTAAATTTGACGAGCCGGTTGGCGTGGTTGGTAAGATACTTGTCTTTCACGCCGCAGGTCGTGGGTTCGAAACCCATCAAGGACAGACATTTGTGTACATGAACATGTCTGTTTGTCCCCAGTCTGGGTGTAATTAATAATTATCTATATAAGTATTTATTTACAAAAGACAAGTAGTATATGAGTTGTCTGGTTTCCATAGTACAAGCTCTGCTTAGTTTGAGATCAGATGATCTTGTGTGAATAATGTCCCAGGATATTATTATTATAAAAACGAATTATGTTAAAAGATTTAATCTTGCTTTGTTCAATGGAAATATCATCACGTTGATATGATATTATAGGCGTTATATAATATCGTATTCCCAAAGTTTTAGCACATATATACAGCACGTGTTTATGTAGTTAGTTTATTACGATTGTTCTGACGTGTCATAAGTTATACATATTTCTATCTGATAGTGAAGTTTTTTTATCGTGATCGCTTGTGTTTTGTTTTCGTCAATAGTTCGCGAAGATAGTTATATAAATAATAAGATAGTGTATACGAATAAAGCAGTCAATTCTACTAAAAAAATGTTACTTTATCGCAATCGAATCGAAGCTTGATCGTTGACGTTTATCCGTTTTCTTATTCTATAATTTAATTATCGACTATTGGCATATAAGTTAAACATTAAGTTTGATTTTGATATAACTGTTTTCGTTAACATCATATTGATTTGGGTCATAGTTGGATTGGAATTGGAACGTATCGTAATCGTTAGAGATTAGTGGAATTATTGTGGATATCATTTACAAATATCAAGTTGAATTAAAAACTCGAATACAATTCCAATTCACTTCACTTGGTGGTAGAGCTTTGTGCAAGCTCGTCTGGGTAGGTACCACCCACTCATCTGATATTCTACCGCAAAACAGCAGTACTCGGTACTGTTGTGTTCCGGTTTGAAAGGTGAGTGAGCCAGTGTAATTCCAGGCTCAAGGGACATAACATCTTAGTTCCCAAGGTTGGTGGCGCATTGGTGATGTAAGTGTTGGTTAACATCTCTTACGATGCCAATTTCTATGGGCGTTGGTGACCACTTACCATCAGGTGGCCCATATGCACGTCCGCCTTCCTATGCAATAAAAAAAAATTAATCACACAATGTCCGATTAATATGGAACAGTCTACTAAGATTACTTTCAAGGCTCGTCTACGAGAGCATAATTTGTCAGAAAGCCGCTAGTTCTTGTCGTCTTATGACATAATATGTAACATTGTACAATTAGGTCCATATCATAATCTTTGGTCCATACAACAGCGTTGTTAAAAAAAAAAGAAGCGCGCTAATTTTAAGCCCCGCCATCTTGTTAATGCACATAAAGGTAAATTAATTAATTCATTATTGGCGCGACTTGTGACTTGTTCAAATGTGTTATTTGGATTTAAAGAGTAATTGAGTGAGTAATTTACATTTTATATAATTAGGTGTTCCATTTATAAATACACTAATTCGAGGTTCTTATAAAATCAGTTTTCACTTCTGGATGCTAAATGTATAATATTATTTATATTTTTTTCACTATATATAATATAATTCTGCATATATTTCGTATTATATATGCATGCATATATATTGTTGTGTACATAATACTACTACATCAGTATTTCCATACAAGTGGCTCAAATTCACCTTCAAATCAAATCAAATCAAATATCTTTATTCAATGTTGAAGTGTTACACTTTTTTATTGATTGTCATAAATCTACCACCGGTTCGGAAATAAACCTCAGACCTGAGAAGAACCGGCGAAAGAAACTTAGCGGGATTTATTTTTCAGCTCATATTTTACAATATTTATATAATATTATATAATAACAATACAATAATAATATTCTTCTTTATTTGAAACAACCTGGAGGCGATCGTTTCATTCCCAGGGTGTGCAATCATCTAAAAAGTCATTGATTGTATAATAACCTTTAGCACACAAGCGATCCTTAACACTCCTTTTAAATTTCGCAATTGAATATTTTTGAACGCTTTCTGGGATCCTGTTGTAAAAGCGTATACATTGTCCTATAAAAGACTAACCCTGTGTAATCTAGTAAAGTTTAAACTTGTTCCTAGTGTTAACAGTATGTACGTCAAAATTTCTGGGAAAATCCTTTATGTTTTTGCGTACATACATAACATTATCAAATAATTACCCGACTTCAAAAACTACCCGACATTTCGCTCAGGTTTAGCTAAATAGTGTCAATTATGTTCCAACTAAAAGTCTCATTGTAGTTAAAATGATATTACTTCGTCACGTTCTCGTGTAAATCGGGTCTTATTTAAAAGGCTGTTCCCCTCGCGTCACAGTACGTGATCCATACAAGAGAATGTAAGCTTTTGTTCCATTTAAATTATAATCATAACCTTATTTTATGGTTCAAGGCGGAACGACAATGGAGCGTACACAAGATATCGTTTTAATGTCTATGGAAAAATAATATTCGTTCCTTGAATTCAAAAAATTAGAAATAAAATATCTGCTTTTATATAAAAAAGAGTCAAAATCGTTTATTGGATATAAAAAAGAGTCATTGGATATAATGTGAATTAATATTATTTTTAAGAGAAAATATGCCGAGATGGCCTAGTGGTTAGAACGCTTAAATTTTAACCGATGATCGAGAGGTTCAATCCCGGGCAAGCACCAATAATTTTCATGTGTGTGTGTGTTTCATTTGTGCTTATAATTCATCTCATGCTTGACGGCGAAGGAAAATATCGTGAGGAAACCTGCACGTGGGTAATTTCATTGAAATATATCTGAATAAGCTCCAAACCTTCTTCTCAAAAAGGAGAAGAGACCTTAGCCCAGCAGTGGAACTTTCACAGGCTGCTACCTTAAGAGGAGATCGCGGGTTACATTCCAAGAACAATGAGTTTTAAGATGCTTTGCACACACAATGCTTTGCGAGATAAACAACAGCTGCAGCAGCATATGGAATTCTACCACGTATAGACGCACTAAGTCAGAGTAGGACAGTGTTCTCGAATATGCTTCAAGCTTTCCTCTTCATATTATATGAGGTGTTAACTTAATAATAAAATTTACGCTGATATTATTTTAAAAGTAAAGATCTCCACGACTGTCTTTAATTAGTCATTCACTATCGAAATAATCAAATGAGAAGCATTTTGATTTTCAGGACGAAAAGTAACGAAAAATACAAATAATTCAGAAGGCTTTTGCTTTCTGACTTCTCGTCAAATATTATAATAATTTAATCAACAAATCAAAAACAATTCGAAATCTACCAATGTGTTATTTAATGTTTCAAAAATATTATATTGTATATCATGTAAATATCAAATCAAAAACGTAAATGATTGATTACATATTTAAACAATCAATTTATCAATATTGCCGGCGGTGCGTCTCCAAATTTTTAATATTCCAAACCAAGACCAGAACAGATGACATATTCGATTTACAATATCAATTAACTATTTGAATAAAGTAAAAGTATTTCGAATTTGGAATTCACGATAATGAAAAAACTTAAGTTCTTCAGACGAAAGCGAACTGACAGCGAACTGACTGACTGGCGTCCTGTTCGAAATTTGATAACGTTTAACAAATTAATTTCGACTTAACTGTCACAGTTTCCAAAAATAGAAGAAAGGTATTTAATGAAAATTTTCTCTTTAATACGTCAGAAGTTAAGTCGACTTTGGGCTTGAAGATCAACAAAACCAATTTCACTTATAAAATGAAATTAACTATAGTTCTACTCGAGTTATGGAAATTTTCCAGGGCTACTTGTCTCACGCTGACGTTGACAGATTATAGCCAAACTGCATTTAATGGGGAGAGTATAAATTATATATTAAATACACATACTTGACTATGTACATATGGTGTATAAGGCATTTTTGAGTCGAGAAGAATTTGTAATAACATAATATTTTAACATTGGCAATTTATTATTAATTTATATATAAGGATGACAGAATAGCAACACAACCAGTTGGTGGTAAATGGTACCATCGCCTTCAGGCGATTATAAACAGAGGCATTTCGAGAAGTATAAGCCATTTCACTATCAAGGAACTTTTAGTTAGTTTTGTAAGTTTTACGTTATCTTATTTGTACTGAATACCGGAATATAACGACACAAAGTATTATTGTTAGGCGGTAGAATTTGTGATGAATGTGAGGTACCTATAACCTACCTAGAAGAGCTACCACCAAGTAAATCATGTTTTGTTCTACTTTTAAAACCTACCTAGAAGCGTCTCCACCAAGTAAACAATCATGTTCTATTTTATCTTTAAAACTTCAAACTAAGCCATGTATCGTGTTAGTTCAGAAAATATATCTATAAGAGATAAGTAGTTGAATGATATCACGTTTTTATCCTTAACTCTATCGGCTATTACTGTTACTATGTCCACATTAAGATTTTATCAACACGACATGTTTGCGATTTTGTCTTAACGTCCATTTTTACTGACTCATTTGCACGTTTCGATTTTATCAAATTAATTATCTTTCTAAAATGCCTATTAGCTCTAACTAAGGGTAACTTAGACTAGGTTATAGCTTCTATCATAAAAAATATTTCCTCAATGTAAGCGTTGCACAAACGTTTTGATAGTCAATGTAAAGCTGTACTATCAATTTAAAAAAGAAAATTCCCAAACCGGAGATGAACCGGCAGTGCTGAAAGAATTTCACTTAATATTTAGATTTAGCAGACGATTTTCAGACTTGTAATGGAATTCTGACCCTATTTGAATAAAGTATATTTATATTCGACAACTTTTTGCTATTTTGTCCAAATATTTACAATTTTTCATATCACACAGAAGTAATCAGGCAAGGATGATATCATATCAAATGTGTTTTATCTGAAAACGCGAATGATTGCTTAGAAATTCGCAAAGGTATCGTTGACTTTTTCATTTTGCTACCAAAGCAGTTTGAAAGTTTCCCGTGATCCTGTCGTAAGACTGTATATGTACATAGCTTGATGTGGAGAGAATTTCTTCGGCAATAGGATATATGCAAGAACAAAATTAAAATTTTGGTATGGATCTATGACGTCATCTTGAGACTATTTATAATTGTAATAATCGGTAAATACATATATTGATTTATTTATTATTTACTCGTACAAAATTATAGTCGCCCCCGGGTGGGCTCGAACCACCAACCTTTCGGTTAACAGCCGAACGCGCTAGCCGATTGCGCCACGGAGGCTCATTTATGTAGCATAAAAATAAGCAATTTCAATTAATGTGCAAACTTACTTACTCTAGTAACCACACTGTACAACCATTTCTATAACCCTATTGATTACTAGTAAAAATAAATAAAATAAAAAAGGGATAATTGCAAGAAATATTATTTGGATTGGACAAATTCCTCTATATTACTAACCTCATAAGCATCACACCATCTCCTCAAGAAAAGATGAGATCTTTGCCTTGCAATTTTGGTTATGAAGAAAATATAAAATATTTAATATGTAATTATAATAAATTCACATAGCATAGGTGGAAACAAGGACCGAAGATTATAAGATACCGCGCATTCCACGACTCATGGAGCAGAAAATTCAATTTTGTTTGTCCTCTCGCTGTGACATTTAAAGTTGAGGCTCGACCTCATAAAAATTCCGAGGACACGTCCAGAATTTGTGTGAGAATTGCAATTGCATAGTTGTACCTCAATCATAACCTATCTTTAGTGCTTTAATTTTGTACAAATATAATTGGAATATACGAATTTATAAAGCCACAAGATCTATTCTATAGTCTGTAAATGTCTCTCATCGGGTGTAAGAATATATATTTTTTTATTTATTTATTCTAAAAAAAATATATATATTTTTGTTCTTGGTACAGAAATATTTATTTTTAGACTTTCTTAAACATCAAACATATATAATTAAAAAAATAAAACGAAATAATACACAGGAAAGTTCCCAATAAGCAAAGCATGTTTGATACTCCACCCCTATTAAGAAGAACACAGAATATTTCACCATGCAGCTAGCATAATTTCACTTGACACTCATGACGCCCACGAGGTTTCCTCAGAATATTCCTTCACCACCGAGACCTTTACAGGATGAATTATACATATGAAAATAGTGGTACTTGCCGGTGAATGACCTTAAGAAGATGGCGGGTACCGACTGGATGCTGAAGGCGAAGGACCAGGAGCTTTGGCGCACCTTGGGAGAGGCCTTTGTTCAGCAGTGGACTACGATTGGCTGTTGATGATGATGATGCTGGTATCATCGGTTATGATTCATATGTTCCACCACCACATCCCACCGACACCACAACATAACCATCAGGGCATTTTGGTCTTTATGCGCAATACATTTACTATGGTTCTATTTCTATTCAACATTCTTTAAAATGTGTTTTATAAAATCTAGAGCTTTTACTTTTATACACCCCATTAAATTGATTGAATGAAAACAGAAAAGTGCAAAATCACATTTATTTGATATGAAAGAAATAGTTTTATGTTATACTCGAATCGTAAATACGATCTATTTTTAGTTTTCAAATGTAACAAAGATCGATGACACAGATTCAATATGTTAAAACACGAACTAAATTTATATTCAATTTATATCCCTGTTGAATGTAGTTTACTAACTGAAGTTTTCAAGGATCGTGGTGTCGTAAAATTGTTAGTAGTTTTACTCTTAACATAACTCCAACAACTTCTGTCACGACATTTTCTCTCGTGATTGGTTCTATTGGGAACTATAATCCGCTTTCTTGTATTGATATTATTTTAACGAAACTATTTTGATACGATTTATATTTGGAACGTTTTTTTTTTCTTTTTTTTTGTATTCGAATTCGAGGAAGTATAATAAAACAAATATGTAATAAAAAAGGTTTAACATTTATTTAATGTAGCACATAAAGAAGGCAGTGTTGATTACAATTTCATAATAATTTTGGACAGAACAAAATACATTTCTAAATACATAATCTATAGAATTTTACAATACATTTTTTTTCTACAAATACGCGCTATTGTCATATATTATTCATATCGATGTATAAAATTGGAATCTATAGGAACGTACAACGTAGTTTACTTTTTTCGATAATATTAATCTATTATTAACTAAATGCATTGATTTAATTGGCTCGAAGCCAAACGCACCACTAAATTACAATATAGAAAACGCTACATTTAAACAAAACTCTCATTACTTTTAAAGTCGTATACAAATATATTTTTACTCTCTTGCGCAGGCACGCATACGAACCTGTTCCCATCGCCTCGCTCGCTAACGTCCAACGTTACGGAATATACATTGTTAGTCTTAACATCTAAATTTAATATTTGTATCTGTTTATTGTTCTCTGTTATACTGACTTTATCTTCGTCAGCGCAATCACCATGGACTTCTACTTGTACGTCATTAATACCATTAGCAATTTTATTATTATTACATTTACCATTATCAACTTCAATGATGTCACCCAATGTATCGTTCAATTCATTAAGAGCTGATATAAATTTCATACTGTTACGTCTTGTGTTTTCGACATTTATAATTTCACCCACTTTCACTTGTTGGACTTTTGTATCCAAAATATCTTTTACTTCTTTAATTTTTTTACTATCTCTATTAAGGAAATACTTTTGCGAAGATGCTCTGTTACTGTATCTCCTCCAAAATGAATCGGATTGGTTTTGACTACTCGAGAAACCTGTAGAAGTTGTTGTGTTAAATGTATCTCTCCTTTGCATATTTTCTCTTAAATTTCTGCTGCATCTCATTAGCTTATTAATCTTAAGTAGTTTAACGAAACCTTCTCTAAATTTGGATGACATCAAGTTATATAATATTGGATTAATTGCTGAATTCAAATACAGCATAACTCTACAAAAATATAGAAGTATATAATAGCCGTCTATACCTAATGATAATATGGTCTCCGGTGGGAACACTATGATCCAAAGAGTGAGAGCTTTGAACGGTAGAAGACATATGAAGAAGGACAGAACGACAGTTCCAAGCATTAAAATGACTTGTTTCCTGTATCGAAGAACATTACCAGCATTGTTCGTATTCTTCGTGTTTTGAGCAATAATAACGGGGTTCTCCATGAGATTTTTTGCGATAACGCTGTAGAGGACGAGAAGAACTCCAAGTGGGATGATGAAGAAGATTGCGATGATCAGGATGAAGAATAATGCTGACCAGAAGGTGTCGGCTTGAGTGAGGCAGACAGGTACTTCTGTGCCGTCGTTGTAACGCTCGTAGGTGAATGTGGCCACTCCCAAGATTGGACTGCGGAAAAAAATATATAAGTATATAACATGAAATTATTTATTATTAATATTAAGTATTATATACATTTAAGGTATGTTAAACAAATTATAATCATTTCTAACAACATAAACTTAAAATACAACTTAAACTAAGGGCTATAATTAGTATGTCCTTTGCACCTAATAAATAAATATTTTAAATGGATGATTACTTATAAGACTAACGACCTAAGATACCTGCAATGTAATATAGTAAGGATACCTTCGGTTAAACAAGTTCCTTATCATATTTATCTCATTCAAAGTTTAATTCATTAGAAATATTTTTATTAAATTAAAAAATCTACTATTTATTACATTATATCCAGTAGGAATAAGTTATGTATTAAACAAATGAAAGTGGCTACCCTTAAAGTTTACGTCAGAACTAAAGGAAAATAGAAAACGTTTGAGTCGTCAAACTCTAATTAAACAATTACATAATATTATATATTTTAATTGAGCCGAAATGACCCAGTGGTCAACAAGTGGTCGCGGGATGAAAATCTGCCACATGTATATCTGCCACATCAATCCCGTTGTAGCAGCATGTTGGAATATGCTACCAACCTTCTCAAATGGAGAAGAAGCCCAGCTGTGGGACAATTATAGGCTGTTACTTTATGTTTTAGTTTTACATATTGCATTACAAACAATTATGGCTAAAAGCTGTTTACTGCTACGTTTTATTTTAAAAGTATTTCTCCTAAGAAATCGTTTCATACATTCACGAGGTTTTTCTATTACATCGAATCAATTAGCAAATGTATGTAAAACAAATGAGTGTTTATTGGTGAGCGTATTCATTACAAGTAACCTTTAACGGTTGAAAATTACTTACAATACACATTAGCACGTGTGTACAACACGAAATTTCTCCGTGATGATAATTATTTCAATTAGGTTTCATTGAAATTGAAATTATACTCCCAGAGCCTTATTGTACGGTATTGGCTTCGAACAGCAATACTTAATATTGTTGTGTTCAACTATTAGGGTGTGTAAGCTAGTGTCTATCTAAGGCAGTAGCAACGCACTATCAGGTGGCGTATTTGTCAGACTGACCAACTGTTTCAGGTTAAAGAACTTCATTACTCATAAAGTACCTTACAGTTCACTTACACAATTAGCGATATATATTGAACTAGCTGTGCGCCGCGGCTTTACCCGCATATAATTATTAAAAATCAGCCTTGAACCTTCCTCGATAATACTACTATACAACACAAAAATAATTTTTGAATTCGAACGAAATATGTCGATTCGATTAAAGTAGTTCCTGAGATTAGACGGATCAAACAAACAAACTCTTCAGCTTAATATATTAGTATAAATAACAGTGGTATACGTAGTTAATTATGTGGAGTTACAATAACTAAGCATCTATATTACATAGGTGCTTAGTTAATTTATTAACATTTAAAAAATGTACAACTTTACTAATGTAACACGTACAATTTACGAGTAGATCTTTTATAAAGTACCGAATTCGTTTATTCATATTCGTAGCGCTGATTTCAGTCTTGAATACGTTATTCAATGGCTGTGCAATCAACAGATTATTGCAATATGTTAATTAACATAGCGCATGATTAGCACATACACAACTACATACGCTTAGAGGGTATTACACAGTAGGTACCACCCACTCATCAGATATTCTACCGCAAAACAGCAGTACTTGCTATTGTCGTGTTCCGGTTTGAAGGGTGAGTGAGCCAGTGTAATTACAGGCACAAGGGACACAACATCTTAGTTCCCAAGGATGGTGGCGCTTTGGGGATGTTTTTATAAGAAATACACATTGCCACTGTCTATGGGCGTTGGTGACCACTTACCATTACCCATATGCTCGCCCATTACCTATACTATAAAAAAACAACTGAAAAAAATAGGAATATTTCTTAACAATAATAAGATAGTAGTTCTATGTGGGCGTATCTATGTTGGGTTACTGGAGCAAAGCCTTTAAAGTTATTTTAACCATGTATACATACATGTTTATCTACAATCATAACATTTTATTCGCTCTAATTGCTAAAGGAGTTCCTTCTAGGCAATAATAAGACTGGTGACCAATACAAAATATTATTACCAAATGGATAACTCAATTAATCACGCTACTTAATTACATATATGGCATTATCAACGACAATTAGGTTATCTATTAAATTTTAGGGCCGGTGTACACTATGGAAATGTAGCGAATACTCTTCACTGGTTTATAAATAACATTGTCTAAACGAACTTACTTTAGTGTATTTCTATCATAAATTACAAGAGTGATAAGACGTTTTTGGTGGTCGAGCTTTGTTCAATACTTAGTAATACTTTGACAATAATTAGTATTGTTGAGTTAATGCTTCAATCATTAGTGAGCCAGTGTAACTACAGAAACAAGGGACCTATAATATAAAAGAATATTGGTTCATGAATGATGAATTTCGCTATCGTTATTAATTCAAATAAAAGACTGTATGACTAAAATAATTTTCTTAGATTCTTGGTATGAGTCGTGCAACCGCGCATAATCTCGAGACAACACGAGATCTTGTCTAAATTTGCTCCAGCCCGTATTATTAGATGTTTAGTTTTTGTTTTATTTTCGTCAATTAGAGATTTTATTATTTTTTGAATTAACATTCAACTTAACAGCTAGCCTATAATTGTTCATATATTTTGTTAGAATATTTTCATACATGCAATTAGACAAATGTTTTTCTGAATATATAATGTCGGCTTCCTGTTTGATAAAATAAAATAAAACAATGTGCTATATGGACCATTTGGTCCCGAGCATAAGTGAAGTGGTTCTCTGATTCTCGTGTGAACCAGATATAGTCAATTGTAAAAAGAGCTTAGTGCAATTGTGTCTACCGTGCACTTACAATTGTTCACAGATTTACATTGTAATATTGTGTTTTCTGATATTAAATTGCAACGGAACATAAGCGCAACGCTTGATATTTCTTTTTTTTTTATTTCATAGGAAGGCGGACGAGCAAATGGTTTGGCCACCACCAGGTGGCCACCACCAGGTGGCCAAACCATTTGCTCCTAAGTGGTAACCAACGCCCATAGCCAATAGCATTGTAAGAGATGTTTACCATCGCTTACATCGCCAATGCGCCACCAACCTTGGGAACTAAACTTAAAAATACTTGAATAAATACCTATTTCATTGATTGTCAATGGAGGTTAAGATGGAGCAAACTAAATATAATACGTTATAGTTCACAAATGTTTGCGCAAAGACAGATACCATCTTTACTGCCTCAGTCTATTAGACCGATCTCAATCTGACACGACCTGGATCTATCCCAGATTGATCTATCAACCTTACGACACATAGCGTTACAAGGCAGGGTAGGACAATATTACCAACTTACAAGCTTGAACAACTTACTTGACAATAAAATTCATTGAATTAATATTAATAATAATAATACCCTATTATTCACACACGGCCATCTGATCCCAAACTATAAACTGAGCTTGTAATATGGTAACCAGACAACTGATATACTACATATACTACTTTTCTTTTTGTACATACTTATATAGATAATTACACCCAGACTCAGGACAAACAGACATGTTCATGCACATAAATGTTTGTCCTGGGTGGGAATCCAAACCACGGCCAGCAGCGGCGCGGCAGATGTCTACCAAACACGCCAACCGGCTCGTCAAATTAATTAAAAATTATCAGAGTAAGATGTGATAGAATAACAACATTAGTTGTTATTTTATTTCATACAATTATTATATAGAAGTGACTTCTGTTTGTATTTATTATTTCGGATCATTTATAAACTACTAATTCGATTGAATCTTAACGGATCGAATTGACCTCGGCGCGCGTTCAAACCCAGGCACCTAGGCAAGCAACACCGAATTTGCATTCACAAAATTTTCACACTAATTCACATTTATTCAAGAAAAAACACCTAATCGAATTCTTATACGGGTCTACTAAATTAAAAAAAAAAATTAAATTAATATTTTATGACACGAAAAACTGGCACCATTTCTTATTTAATTACATTGCGCCTTTTATTGGAAAAAAAATACAATATTATGTTCGAAAGATATTATGCACTTGAACAAGCTATAAAATTACTTTACAACTTCAAAAAGCAATGTAAGATAATAATGACGATATCAAATGAATTTGTAAAACATTTAATGCATTTTAGCGAGAAATGTTTTGTTTTAATACATATATATTATATCATGTACCTATTGACCTTATTATTATCCTGATGAGAAGTGCGAAGCATGTAAAACTCGTCTGGGTACACGCCATTGTTGTATTCCGGTTTAAAGGGTGAGTGAGCCAGTGTAATTAAAGGCACAAAGGACATCTCAGTCTCAAGGTTGGTGGCGCATTGGTGATGTAACTGATGGTTTGTATCTCTTACAATACCTATGTCTATGGGCGTTGGTGACCACTTACCATAAGTTGGCCCATATGCTCGTTCGCCTGCCTATGCCATAAAAAGTCGTTGGTTGGCTGCGCCTGAATTATTTCGGGTCGTTTTAACTGTCCTATTGGACTTTGAGTGAGGCAATATAGAGTGCATGAGTTTTAAGGCACACACGCCTGCCCTATAATATATCTTGCGCAGACGCGTAGTCTCCCATGAGAATGGCTGCCATGACTATAAAATCGGTCAATATATATTGATAATTTACAAATGAATATTATTAATGTATTTTTGGAGTCAAATTACTGGTAGTTTATTCAGACAACATAAATTATATATTATCTATTATCGTTCTTTATAAGGTCTTACAAGTGTATTGTTCGAAAAATTGCAAATAATTAAAATTTTATTTGTGTTCAAATGATTCCACATATCATTGTTTTATGTTTTTTCTTGTAAGCAAACAATTTTTATGACTTTATTTATTCAGTATTGGCAATCTATCGTAAGCCGAGATTACTATGCTGACCCCTTTGGCTACCATCGTAAATATTCCGAGCAGGATAAATGCATTTTATTAGTTTATTTATGTGAACACAGAAGTAACACTTTGAGATAATAAACAGATAATATAATGGATGATATAAAGGATATACGGCTGACTACTGAAACGTCACTTAAATATTAAATGCAACTTAATTATTTGAGACGCCGTTAAATTTAAATTTCGCATACTAATTTAGGATCTTCTCAATGTTAAGTAGTGTTTAACTTTGAGAGACGTTTCAGTATTCGGCCGATAGTATCTTAGGTGGCTTATAAACGGCCTAAAGAAGCGAAGCCGTGGCGCCTGTCACGTCTGTGTCTAAAATAATAACGAATGCCCAGCCGCTGTCTGAATACGTTTTTGACTTTTGACATTTAGTCATGCCTAGTGATAGGCAACAATAATAGATAGACATAAATTGTAAGAGCAATATGATTTTCGAAAAAAGAATACATTTGAACTGCAGCTCCGCCCCTGCAGCTTCGGTAGGTGACGTACAACGTTTCGAAACTCAACATCTGCTAAGTGCCACAAAAGCGTCTTACAGAAGCAGCGGTGTTTTTTGCCTACGTAGTGAGTTTATAGCCTGTATAAGTCTGTTGATTGTTATAATATACTGTGATATTACATGACCTTGTTTTTTACACACAGCAATGCTTGCCGCTGTTGCCGCGGTATCGCGATTCGCAGCGTCAGTGAACAGCCTAATGAATAACAATAAAAAAAGGTGTGTGTGCGATTCACACACGATAGAAGTGAAACTTCAGTAAATCGACAAAAGAAATAATATAAAATAGTATGTATGTTTCTGTCTCATTCTTTGCTGGCTTCATTCTACACATTTTTGTATTTGTGTCTCGTACCTGTCGTTTTTTCCGTTGCATCCGGTTTGAAATCACAACGATTCTAAAGAAGTTTCACTTCAACAATGCTTTATTCTTTATAAAAAAATGTCACTCATGTAAAAGAGGTTTTATATAAATAATAATATATATTAGCGTGTTTTTTTTAAAAAAGAACGGTGTGTAATTATAACATGTGGTTGTTACAATGTTCTAATCTACGTGTGCAATAATACAAACTTCACTAATTAATTCACTGGTATATTATTATGCTTCATATAAAATATAATTCAGTTGAATAACATTACCTAACACAAAAAGAAAAAAACTTTGCTTTTTTGAAGAACTACCATATCGTTATATTTTATGACGTTTTAATTTAATTTATTTAAAGATACTCAGCTTAATCCGTTGGTCATATTTATACGCTTACTATGATATCCCGTGCCTCGGAAAGCACGTAAAGCCGTTGATCCTGCGTCTGAACTCTTAACGGGTGCAATCGGTCTGCAAATCTAAGTGCTTTTTATATTATATTGACTGTCTTGTGAGTGCACACAAGATGAGAGATTAGTGCACAGCTGTGTGCGTAATCAAACAATCTAATCTCTGACTACCTCATAATTTAATGAGGTAAATACTGGTTCGATCCAAGAAGAAGAGTCCAGGACCACGTAATATACAAAATTATCTACGAGGCAAGTTATAAATATCATATCTTTTTTAATTTAAAATCAAAATCTTGATCCAATACTGACAAAACCTGCGGCTTAGCCCAGGTGGAATGCAGCTTGTGACGAAAAAGCTTAAAAATCGAACATATCATCTTACATTAATATTAAAATAAAACTTTTTTTTTATTGTATAGTTAGGCGGACGAGCATATAGGCCACCTGATGATAAGACAATGACATTGTAAGAAATGTTAACTATCGCTTACATCGCCAATGCGCCACCAAACCTGGACACTAAGATGTTATGTCCCTTGTGACTGTAATTACACTGGCTCACTTCATCCTTCAAACCGGAATACAACAATATAAAGTACTGCTGTTTTGCGGTAGAATATCTGATGAGTAGGTGGTACCTACCCAGACGAGCTTGCACAAAGCTCTACCACCAAGTCATTTTATACAAACGTGAAATATTTAACTAGTAGCAGTAAACTAAAATAAAAAAAATATTGTTTTAGTTTTGGTAACTCACAAATAGCCACATAAACTCATAAAAGGCATTTATTTCGAAATCACAGAAATACACTTAAATTTTATTTATTGATATAGAAAGACATACACTTACTCATTGATCGTATGTTAATCTACCACCCGTTGGGAAAGAAATATCTAAGACAAGAGAAGATTTATATTTTTATACTAGCTGTACCCTCGACTTCGTCCACGTAGAATTTAACAAAAAAGTTAATTAGTTTATTTAGTTTTTTTTGCACTTTTATTTTAATTGTCATATTTTTCTAAAATAGCCTAAGTTACTCCTTATTACATCAGCTAACTGCCAATAAAAGTCCCATCAAAATCGGTCTAGCCATTTCAGAGATTAGCCGGAACAAACAGACAGACAAAAATTGTAAAAAATGTTATTTTGGTGTATGTATCGTATATATATACATATGCATATAGTAAAAGCGGTTATTTCAATATTACAAAAAGACACTCCAATTTTATTTATATGTATGTATAGATAAATTACATTATACATACATAAATTATTACGTAACCGTTAGTAACAATTGTCTCGGAGTGACGCAGTAAGTGGCACTCTATTTATAATCGATTGCATTATAGTGAAATTAATATGAAAGGTCATGTCTGAAGTCGATATATATTTCAGTGCAGTAAAGTATGTCTGAAGTCGATATAATTGAATGATTCACTGTATTTGGACTTGAGGTAAATTTAATTTTGAAATTTGGCTACTTACATAAAAAAAACTATAATAAAATGTTGAACACTGTATGTGTGTACATTGAAGTATTTAGTACAGTTATATATAATTTAAGAGATAAATAATATCTTGAAAATTATGAGAATATATTTTAATGAAGTCTTGTTTTTTATTACTTCTTAAGAATTATTTCTGTTTTGTTAGTATAGTATTTGATAAAACAATTGTATTTTAAAAAATCTATTGTTCTGACTGAGGATCAATACGTAGCCTAATCTAGGTACTGAGTCTAGATAGGTAAAATTTGAAACATAGGTTTTGCATAAACTGAGCATCTAATTTTTGGAAATTTCATTTTTAAGGGAAATAAAATAGGGCTCTGTGCATTCGTTTTTTTTTTTTTTTTTCGCTGGATAAAACGCATTTACGCGTTTCCCCCACATGAGGTGGGGGGGTATGTGGGGCTGTTGCGTGCGCCGTTGCTGAAGGCTCCGGAATACCCACTAAAAAACCAGCGTACCTGCATCGTCTCGGTGGAGCGGCACGGGATCGCTTGCGCATACTACCGCGACGCCCCGACGGTTGACCCGATTGCGCGGGCCTCCTTTCTTAGTTGGGTTCCTGGCACGCAGAGAACCCGACTAGCCCCGCCGAAGCTTAGCGCCGACGCCTCCTCCCCGGTCTCCTTCGGCGGAGCGGGTCAGCGGAGGCAGATGCCTCACGCTCACGCTCCGCGGCCTCTTTCTGCGACATGACACTCTCGCAGAAAGAGACTCTCTGCGGTCTACGCAGAAGAGCCTTATTACGCGCAGTGAGAGCGTCCACCCATATAGTGCCATGGAGCGCAGCACACCGGCATATAGGCGCCGGCATGGTGATTCAGGCCCTCCCACATTAGGTAGAAGACGGCCCAAGGCGGCAACGGCGTTGATAAGCTTCGGGCTCAGTTGGACAAAGTGTTGCGCGAAGCTCCATCTTCCGTCCAGGATCCGACCCAGATATTTCATCTGGGCCTTAACTTTTATCACCATCCCTTGGATGGTGATACATGCTCCACGAGGGGGGCCCCGACGTGGACCGTGAAATAAGAGGGCCTCGGTTTTAGAGATGGACACCCTCAAGCCCAACATTTCTATACGGTCCATCGTGAGCGATGTACCGACTTCGGCCAGGAGGGCCGCCTCTTGAAAATTCCGCCCCGTCGCGGTGATGAGGGGCTCTGTGCAGTCCTATCTAGGTAGGTAACACACATACTTTACCGCCAAATGGAAATACTTATACCACCAATGTCTATAGAAAGGGTACGATTAACCATCAAATTTCCTATTGTGTCTGTTAACTATTAAAAAAAAAAAACACAGTTTTGGTAACAATAAGAAGCCGCATATAAAATTTTATTATAAAACTTTACTATAAACTAGGTGTTTTAAAAAAGAACTTATTGTATATTTTTTAAAGCACAACGCCGAAAAATACAGTTACATAAGTCTATACAGAGTGATGCTACTTCCACCTAGTTGTTACAGCTATTCAAATTTAATATCGCCGAGCAAATTCAAGTCGCAAACTTTGCAGGTCAAGTCGCACGAAATAGCCAGTTCAGTTTTGTCGAACAATGTGTGATAAATAAAACGGGAGCCATTACTTCGCGTATCTTAAACAATGCGACTTATATATTATAGGATGCGGGCGGTAGTCTTTACGAATCGAATTTAAATATAAAAATGTATACAGTTTTATTAATTGCGATCGCGATGCTGTAATAATTGTTTTTTTTTATTTATTATACCTATTTTACATTTACCAATAATTAAATTTATAACTCCTATTATTTATTTATTTTAATAAAAAAGTCTTATTATACTCTATAAATGACTAGCTAGTCATATTCTATACTTATTGACAGCAATTTTATTTAAGATTTTATGAAATTGTTTAAGTCTATTCTGTTGTAATGCTAAGTTTTTTGAATTTTTTATTTATAGCAATTTAATTTCCCAATATTCACGAATATAAAACACCAAAACTCATTAGTGAGTATTAAATTCGATACCCATGCAAACCGCCATACAGAAATTGGCCATGTCGGTTAACAATATTTTATGCAATGTAACATCTGATTATAAAAAATACAAAAGATACATAAGTAAAGTATTCTTTTTTATTTTATAGGTAGGCCGACGAGCATTTGGGCCACCTGATGGTAAGTGGTCACCAGAGCCCATAGACAATGGCATTGTAAGTAATATTAACCATCGCTTACATCGCCAATGCGCCACCAACCTTGGAAACTATGATGTTATGTCCCTTGTGTCTGTAATTACACTGGCTCACTCACCCTTCAAACCGGAACACAACAATACAAAGTACTACTGTTTTGCGGTAGAATATCTGATGAGTGAGCGGTACCTACCCAGACGAGCTCGCACAAAGTTCTACCACCGAGTAGAATTGAACGTTAATTTAGGAAGTAATGTTGCATGTGTCTAGATGACACTTGGAATATTTTTGAAATAATACTTAGCTCGATATTTTTCATTTGGCTGACTGTCACATTTAAGTGGACAGGGAAAAGAACGACATTCAGGACATTCGGTATTTTAAGTTCAGACATGCAATATTATATTTTCATATATTACTTATAATAGTTGTATTAATGATTTATTTCTATTTATTATAAAAAATAATCTCGCGCTCGTTGCCGAGCAAGGAAAAAAATCGTCAGGAAACCCGAATGGGAAATTCATGCACATGTGTACAGCCTTTGTACGGATAAGGCTTGGACATTCCATCACGCTGTTGCACTGTGAGTCGATGGTAGACTTTCTTCCTACATATGCGGGTTTTCCTCAACCATCACTTACATCGCCAATATTCCAACAAACTTGGGAACTAACATGTCATGTCCCTTGTGCCTGTATCTGTACAGAACAATACCAAGTACTGCAGTTTTGCGGTAGACTATATGTCATGTTGGTCTATGTTTAATAATAACGAATATAATTTAATATCTTTATCATAAATTATAAACTTCACGTAACCTTACAAAACGGGTATTCGAAAACCAATGAAATGGGAGGCATTTACTAAAATATATTTTGAATATATAATTCATGACCGCAAAACACTAAATATATTCTTAACTATGCTTAGCTAAGAATATATTTAGCTAAGCTAAGCTTTTATGTAATTTGTATATAGGTACTAAAGCCATTAATATCAAGAATCGTATTTTAAATCTTAATGCTTTTACCAAATTTTATTTTTTATTATTTAGCTAATATGTTTTGTGTAATATATAATATGAGGCTGAGGCTACTATAGTAGAACATTTGCCATGATCATTTAAAAATGTAATTTTGTTTTTGATATAATATTGTATCTACTTTTGGTTGTCATAGTAAAATAAATAAATATTAAAAAAAATATTTAATGTTTTTGAATGGCATTCAAACAAAGCTAATATTTTGGTGCGGAAGTGGAGAAGCCTGCGTTTAATGTCAATTCAGTTCCAGTGGACGGTTCTGTTCCCGAACCACTTGAATGTCATATAAATATTGACTTTACGAGTAGTTCCGTTATAGAAGTTTTCTATGAACCTCCGCAATATTTCCGATTACGCACATCGTACTGGTAGTCAACACAAAAATTACAGTAATTGATTTTCGAAGTCTGTTTATTAATAATTGTGTAGAACTACCAGTTTAATTTTATTTTTTTATACGTAAAGTAACATCGTACTACCTACTGCTGGGATAAGACTGCAACAAAAAGGCATGGAGCCTATTCCACAATGCTGCTTCAATGTGGTTATACAATAGAATTCCATCCGCTATGATGCTTTACTCACGATGGTTTTGTTCACCGACGAGCATGAAAATTTAGTGGTGGTTCGAGAAGCCTAATTGTAATTTCCGGTTAAAATCACGTATCCTAACGATTGCGCTACATCCTTTGTGATATATAGGTACTATAAAAGGAAAAGACATGTAAAGATAAAACATGTTAATGTAATATTAACTTACCTAAAAGAAGTTGGCCTGAAAAAAATCCTGATATTGCTCATAATAAAATTATTTATTCTCATAACATTTCATACATATGTATATTTAAATTTAGGCATTACATCAGGCTTTAAAACTATACAATAATTATCTAAGAATAAATATTTTATTTACAAATCATTCGTTAAATTTATCTTCTTAATTAAACATATATCAAACTTTTTTGGCACAGTAATGGCTTAAAAATCCAAAAACTAACATTTCAACTAAATATTCAATACACGTTCAAAGTTCATTTGGTCCGAACAAATAACTATCATGAAAAAACTGTTCGTGTATCAAAGCAAAACTTCGTAAAATCCCATTTTGCCTTATTCAACAATTTTATGAATAAACTTCACACGATAAATTTCTCTATACAAAACTATATCAATCACACAAAACTCTCTGGAAAATCATAATCCACACTCTTAGACTTTTGGAAGCCGACGACGCAATCAACTTTTATCTTTTGGTAAGACACAAACTTTTTATTAGGGTCGCCCTCCACACTCCTCGCTTTTGCACTATTTATTAAAACACTACGCCTCAGCGATCCGTGGTTACGAGTGGACTGTTCCAATTCAATATCCAACCTATTTTTACCACTAATATTGGAATGTCCTATAAATTTTGCGGTATCACCGAACTCTCTGTTCTTATCTTCTGACTCAAGCATACTGCCTTCACTTTTCATTCTAGTAATGACTTTCGTTTTTGGATTGGAACAGACTGGAGCCGATTGCTGTCGAATAAATCTTTTGTTTGTAAACATTCTATCGAAAAACCCATTGTTCTTAACCGTTTTTTCCTTATCATCTTTGCTGTCTGCTTCTGTGTCACTTCTATCTAAACTACTTCTATGTGTGAACAGCTTTTTAAGGCTATTCGTTGTTCTCGATAAACTGCTGCTAGTTGTGGAACCATTAGTTACTGTTCTATGAGCTCGTCTGTTTTGTGTTCTTTCCGATGATCTCTTGTAACAGATGCATACTTTACAGAAGCCAATTCGAAATTTAGAAGACATAAGATTATACAAGATAGGATTAATAGCGGAGTTAATATACAGCATAATTCTAGAAAAATAAAGTAAATTATACCATTTTTCTGGGCTAATATTGTCTGATAGTTCAGATGGAGTTACAATAATCCAGAGAGCGAGTACTCTATACGGCATTAAACAGAGGAAGAAGCATAGAACTACGGTACCAAGCATCAATATAACTTGCTTTCTCGCTCTAACATTATAAGGATCTACTGTCTTATTAAGAACTACTTTGGAAGCAGCTGATATTAAATTTTTAGCAATAACCGTATACAGAACAATGAGGATGATTAGAGGAAGAAGATAGAGAAATATGATGACCATGACGAAGAATGTGATTTGCCAGAAAGTGACGGCCTGAGTGAGACATTGGTAAGAAGTTCCGTCTTGTCTCGTCACGGTGTGCATCTCAGCTATTGCCAGGATTGGACTGAAAAGAAGAAAAAATGCCAATAAAAAACATGCCCCATTTTAATCCGTTAATGACGTAACAATCTCATCTATTAACATATATGATAGATAGAATTCCGATGTTCAAATACATGAAAGATAGAATATTGTTACTTTAGAGCTATTTATATAATTAAATACATAATTATATATTTTAGTAGATGAGACTATATCGTCGTGAAGTACATCTAAGACTTGTAGACATCCAAATGTAAATACATATAATTAAATGAGATTTAAACCGCAACAAAAAAATATAAAGAAAATAAAGATAGAAAAATGTTGATTAAGTTTTAAATGTAAATGGCAGGTGCGGAACATAAATAAATATTTAAATTAGAAGAAGTGTGCAAAGAAGCTTGTGGTGAACAAAACTGTGCCCCGAAGACATATAAGCATACCGTACATAAGCTATATATATTAAAGTATGTACGAACCTTGTTTCACAAAGGGTTTTTTTTCGGTTAAATATTCAAAGCTTTTTAGAACATGCCCGTATTTCATGTTCCCGGAATTATTATGAAGAACAAATTTCCATCAGCACTTCCACCGAGTCTGTTTAAAGGTGAAGTGTGACACACACTGCAGGTCACTTTTACTGTCGCTGATGTAAAAGTTTTGTAATAACGTTCTATCCATACATTAAATTAATTAATTCTCATTGAAGAAACATATTTATTTATTAACTAACTACTTTTAAATATTAAAGAGGTTTTAGTTTTTTTTTAATTTCTTAAATTAATCTACGCTTTGTGATTAAGGTTGTATAACCTTGTGCCCGTAATTATATTATTATATTATATATAAATATGCATTTCCATTCATGCATGGGTAGATAAAGCACTGATGGGTGGAAAAAAATGGTAAGTGGGGGAGGAAGGAATCTACCCATGCAATTTAAGAAACCAAGTAATGATAAAATTAGTTTATTATTTCTATAAATGTGTCTTAATACATATTTATCCAGGTCGGTGATCTTTAAGAAATTGAGCCAACATTGTATTAATAAATGTGGACTATGCTAAACTTAAAGTTTCCTAAAAAGTATCTTCAAAAAATGCAAAAGAAATCAGTGATATATAAGTTCAACCATTTTTCCCGTGTTTTTCTTTAAAACATGAACTAAGCCATAAGTTATGTTTATTTTTTATTATAAGACAAGATAAATGATATCAGTATAGTACGCAATGTTGAGATGACTGAAAATTCAATAGGAAGCAATTTATTCTAAGCCATTTGTTCAAGAGAAAAATGTGCCAATGTGCCAACGCAATATGGGCGAACATTCTATCAGAAGCACATTACTAGTAGCGCCATCTATTATTTACGGACCGAACCAATATCACGGAGAGTAACGAGTCGACGAATTTACACAGAGTAAATATTATTACGATTTTGCAGACTGTCAAATTTTATTCGATGATAAGCGATTTTAGAAAAACTTTTTTGTGTTAGAAATGTCATAGAAACGTTTCACGAATACAACTTTTAATTTGAAATATAATCTTATTCACTTCAAATTATTTTTATTAAAAACTATTTTTTAAAATTGGCATGGGTAGGTATAGAATCATTGAATCTGACTTTGTCACAACTTTATTACATCTGATACTTACTGATTGTTTGTTTTCATAAAGTTAAATAATGGGAGTATTATGTGATATGAATCGCTGCCGCTATTGAGAAGAACTCGTTCGATAACAACGATGACATATCAGTACATAATTTATTTGCTTGAAAAAAGTAGATCCTATTGTTTGAGACATTGTTATTTTCGCAAAATAATATTACCTAGAAAAGAAATTCTAATCTATTGGCAGCTACCCATCCAAATATCACATGGGGTATGAAAAAATATCGTTAAAACTAATCTATATGATAAGTATATAATCATTTAAACACAAACATTAGTTGATACATGGATTACAAACTGGTAAGCTTATGTACTAAAACATAACATTAACAGTAGCATTTCTTAAATTTTTTGGTTTTGTTTTTATTTTATACCGAATGACTGGGACTGGGACTCACTAACCTTCATGGGTTATTTGAAAAACCTATGCTAAGGATAATAATTAAAAAAAAACTGTTGACATATCTGCTTGACTTATATAATTATATGCTTTTTTTTTACATTAAAACCTTAACTAAATACAAATAACATTTAAAAATAATTATTATACAAGTCGTGACCGCGTGGAATGGTGGCAAGAATGCTAGCAGCATTTCCCCTTTGAATTTTATGCTAGACATATAACTTATGAAGTTTTTCATGGAGAAGATTTTTGTGTTCACGATTTTGTATCTGAGTAAGTGGGGCTGCAGCATATCAACTTCTATGTTTAAATGATCGCCATGACAACTATACAGGCAGGACAACGTCTGCCGATTACTAATACTATTTACAATAGTTAACATCACGCTTTTATTCGTTCTCGATTCAAAAATCTTTTAATATATCTTGCTTATCCAAATTTCTTATCACGATAATCTTCATCAAATTATATTACACATTTATTTTGACAAAGATTATTCAATCAGTAGACCAGACCATGCAGTCAGGCATATTTAAAAAGTATTTATGACCAATACGAAATGCCATTAAATAATTAGAGCATAGAGATTTGTGAACGTAATGAAATAACAAATGATCGTTCACCTCCCCCTACTACCTCATTCACGCCTCACTATTTAAGGATTAACCCTTGAACGGTACATTAAATTCATAACGCTTTGAGAGTAATTACCCTGAAAATGGTGATTTGAGTACCTATTTTATACTGCGAACATAATTATGTACATATGTAGTTATTTATTTATTTAAAGACTTTATTGACCTCCACAAAGTAGATGGAACGAAAGGCGAACTTACGGCCAAATACTGAAACGTCCTTCAAACCAACACTTAACATTGAAATAAGTATGCATTAACGGCGTCTTCAATAATTAAGTAGCACTTAATATTTGAATGACGTTTCAGTATTCGGCCGTTTATCTCTGAAGGCATTCCCTGCCACTCAACCTTTATGTTAAGAAATCCATGAAGGTGGTAATTAATAGTTATAAGTACACAAAAATATACATTCTTATATAAAACAATATTTTATTGTTCTTCGTATTATGAATAAATAATGTATTTGTTTGTGTATTGACACCAATCTTATTGACCATTCAAATTAGTCATAGAAGCTAAAATTCAGACATTGCCTTTAAAGACGTTTAACTCAAAATTTGAACATCGAATCTGATTGTATTTCTATTTGCAATGTTTGAGCGAAACTCATTACGAATAAAATTGTTGTAAGAAAAATAACTTTTCTTTTAATAAAAAAAAAATACATATTTCATAAACCATCTGACTAAAGCTACTCTGTGTAAATATGTGGCACTTGAAGTATTGAAAACTCTTAAGACTAGTAGTGTCATGTATAGAACGATTGATGTTGGATTTATTGAGTTTAAAAGTTTAAACTGTAATATGAACTAGTTAACAACGTATATAAATCGAAGTACATGAATATATAGAACTATAAACAATGTTGGGCTAAAATCTGCTCTTATTTTAAGAAGTTGGTTTGGGAGGCACGTTTCTCTACTGCGGTTTGGTTGAAAGACGTGGTTGAATTTCATTCAAAACTTCAGGTTTACGAAGTTCCTTTTTATTAACGAGATGAATAAACACGAAATAGGGAATCAGTACTGTAGAGCTTGACCAGACATGAACCCATTATCCTGGGACCTGGGACATTATTCACACACGGCCATCCCTCAACTATTCCAAACTAAGCAAAGCTTGTAATATGGAAACCAGACAACTGATATGCTACATATACTACTTTTCTTTTTGTAAATACATACTTATATAGATAATTACACCCAGACTCAGGACAAACAGACATGTTCATGCACACAAATGTTTGTCCTGGGTGGGAATCGAACCCACGACCAGCGGCGCTAAAGGCAGATGTCTACCAAACACGCCAACCGGCTTGTCAAATATATCATCGATTAAGAACACGTGTTTCAAGCACTGTACAACCTCGGACTATAATAAGAAAACAAATACAATTAATATGATTTATATTCTAATTATAATAATTGATTATATCATTTAAATTACAAAATAATCTTTTTATTCGTTGATAACGATTGTAGCAATAAAATGTATTAATTGAAGTAATTAATTAGTTTTTATCGAATTCTATTTAAGTCAGGCACTTGGCCAATTTCCTTAAAACAATGTTTATTGTTATAAATTATGCTGTTATAAGGATCACGAGGGCAATTCCACTAATGTAAAACGTTTATTAACGTTCTCGATTCGATTACGATCTAGTTTCGACTATGCCTTATTAAACCGAATCGGTATGATGTTAACATATACAAAAGCCAAAAAACCAAGTCAAAATCAAAACTATTTGTTTACTTTTGATATTTCATCAAGGACGAATCGAATCCCAACTCGATCGTAGTATTAGTAGAATAGGAAAAATAATTATTTTAGTAGAATTGACCTCCTGGTACGTTTACAATCACGTTGTTGCTAGTATAGAAAACGAGGTTACAATTAAGAGACTCGCGGGCGGAAATTAATTAAAAAATAAACGGAAAACGTTAAAAACAATTTTGCAAATAATTAAATTTCACTTATAAAGTATCGGCAGTCGACTTTGCAATTTGTTGAGTTTTGTTTATTCAAATAAATTGCTTTTTGATATCGGTAAAGCGGTATTCAACTGTTTTGATATTTGATTGTTTTAATTATATTCCACGGACGCTGTTTACGCTTCAGTATTCAGGGGATCAATGAGCGAAATGGTTGCTCGCTCGCAAAATTTTATTAACTTTGATTATTATATCTGTCATTGATTGTAATTTATTTTTTGAGCTTCTATTAAATTTAAATGGATTGGAACAAATGTCAAATCTTATTTGTATGTATTAAATATGTATTAAAACCACCAACTCTTATCCTACGGAGTTAATTTGAAGTTGTGAAAACCTTTTTACTTTTAATTATATAGTCAGAATTTATAAATAATTTAATCTGTTTCAATATATCAATCAGTAAAGCTGGTTTAAGAGCTTTGTTTAGGCGTGTTTGTGTGACTACTCATTAATTAATTATTCTACCGGTAAAAATCACTATATTGCTGTGTCCCGGTTTAAAGGATAATTATACCAGTTAAGGATAAGAGATATTTTAAATTCCATGTTTGGCAGCGATTTGATGATATAAGTAGTGGCTTATACTTCTTGCAGTACCACCATGTGTCACATTTGGTACCATGTTAACATAATATTTAAAAAGATTTACTAGCCTGTTAAAATATTTACTCGATAGAATAATAATTAGATACCGAAAACCCTCTTTTTTCAGCCTTTTGTCATTTGCTGGACGGAAGCCTCCCCCATATAACGCCAACCATCCCAATCTTGGGCAGCCCGTATCCATCCCGTACCTGCCACCTTTTTTAAATCGTCGGTCCACCTCGCCACAGGGCGTCCTACACTACGTTTGCCTAAGCGTGGTCTCCACTCTAACACGTGTCGGCTCCATCGGCCATCAAGGCGCCTGGAGACATGACCAGCCCACTTCCACTTCTGCGAGCTAATTCCACACGCGATGTCGGTGACTTTTGTTCTCTGGCGAATGTTCTCATTTCGGATTCTATCTGCCAGAGAAACCCAAGCATCGCGCGTTCCATAGCTCGCTGAGCGACTTTAAACTTGTGGACCAGTCCTACGGTGAGTGTCCACGTTTCGGCACCGTAAGTCATTATATGTAGGACGCACTGGTCTTTAGACCCGGGTCTTTAGCGACTGTGGGATCGACGATTCAAATATATGACGCAACCTCCCAAAAATTTTATCTAATTTAATTACAAAAAAATCTTAAATATTAAAAAAAGTCACGAAATTCCTAAATAGATAAACTTAAAAATTAAAACCTTATCTAAAACATAAAATGAGCGAAATCGTTCGATTCGTTACCAAAGAAACAAAATATATATTTATGCACAAAAATTGCTCATAGCACGATAAGATTTTATTCAAAAACCTCTTCGATATTCCTACTCCCTATTGCTACTACCCAGACGAGCTTGCACAATGCTCTACCACCAAGTAAATTAATTATTATGAAACCACGTTTCGTAATATACTATATTTATTGTAATATAAATAGAAACATTTTATCTCTATTGCAGCAAGCTCACAAATTTAAAACGGCAAGCTGTTTGCGGTTATAATGGTGTTTTAATTACTTAAACTTTCAGACTAAAAGGCCAGAAACAGCTGCACGCAAAGATTTTAAAAGAAAATTATTCTAAATACGCAATATAAATTACGTATAGTTAAACACAGTTAAATTTAAATAACGTTTTATTTGTTTTACAAACAACAATATTTATGAGCTCAAATGTTTTTTTTTTTTGCAATTTCTTATCTTTTTTTATCTTAGAGGCTACTTCCCAAAACAGTGGTAGAATAAAGTCCAAGAGGGATAATCATTTTTTTTTTAATTTAGCAAAATTAAAATTAAATAAAAAATACGAAAAATAAATGCTTTGTAATCGAAGCTTTTTTTATAATTTCGGAATAGCATATTAATTCACTTCATATTAAAGTAAGTGGTAGTAGAATCCAAACGCAACGACGGCAAGTATAGTCGAAGTTAAAGAATAATCTGCTAGCCAGTCCGCAAGATGCCTCTTCAGGCCTCGTTTTAAAGAACGAAGGGAAGCTATACAAGTCGGGGAACACGTGTATTGCCAAATTTGTTCGCAGTGGTGTTGATGTCAAAGCTAGGTGCTGACATTGAGAGCCAGCACGCGTAGATTTATAAAAATATAAAACGAGGCTATGATTATAAGAGTTATCTTTGATAGAACTATACTGAAAAGGAATGTACTGCTTAAAATAAGTTAATATCAAGCAAGAAAGGTTTTAACTTTGTCTGGGTATTGCCTTAAACTAATACAGCGGAACCTTTTATTTAGGCCATAATCTATATGAATGCTTTATGTATGGTATACACACTAAGAAAAAATATTTACACAGATTTTTCAACATCATCATAAAATCAATTTAGTCTACGATAATCAAACAGCCTGACATATAGACTTTGTAAATTAAGGTTCACATGGGATCATATTTATAATTAACAGAAAACGAACTAGTAACTTTTTCAGAACACCTAGCAGTACAACTTAACAAAATGGCAGCAAGTACAGCTGTGGTTTAAAACTATTTAGAATTGTATGTAAAGTTGGAAATCGGTAAACACAATTAAAACTTGGACGGTGACCGTGGCCAAGTCGTGATTTCGGTGTTGCCAAGTTTGTAAACTCTTGATTTGTTGTTGCAATTCGATGCAATTGTTGGTATTTGATCTCTTTAGATTTGGTACATATGTGCCTTGATTTTGTGCACTCTCGATCAAATTTTGTAAGTAACAGTCTGAATTTCCCTCTGCTGGGATAATGCCTTTTCTTATTTTTTTAGGAAAAGGTTGGGAGCTTATTCCACCACGCTGCTCCAATGCGGATTTGTGGAATTTCACTTAAATGACACATGCAGGTTTCCTCACGATGTTCTCCTTCGCCGTAAAGCACGGAATGAATTATAATCACAATGTGCTTGCCCAGGTTCGAACCCACGATCATCGGTTATGATTCACCGATGGACTCTAGCTTTGTGTAAAAAAATAAATTATTAGTAAATACTTCTTCTTACGTCTTACCAAATATTTTTTGGTAAGACGTTTATTATAATATGTCAATTTCATATTTTAATAAGTTATTTTATGTATATACATATATACACACGAGTATGAATAAACTTTTGCATACCTATTGCATGTAGTCCTGCCTCTCTATCGTCGATGTAGAGTAGAAAGAGTGCACTATATACTTTATATATTTATGTTATGAAAGAAACTATGTATTTGTTTATTTTGCTCTATATTTATTTATTCTTCTTCTCAGTCGTACACTCCTGACGGAGTGGTCGTGGTCATAGAAAGTCTAATGAGTTGGTTGCGGCTTTAGCGAGACTTCTCCATTTCTGTCTATTGATGGCACTGCGTGTACAATAAGGGAACACTTTGTTGATAATTTAATCTGGTCTGTCCATCTTGTGGGTAATCGGTGCTTATATTTATTAATAGGTATTCTTAAAATAACCATAAATTTCAATGTATCAAATCTGACGAGCGTCTTTTTCATTTTTGTTTTGCGATAAAGTATTAAATCCATCAATATATGTATGTACATGTATGTAATAACTCGGTCCCTTCAAATATTACTCTACGGAACCCTACCGCGTGTCATCTGCGTGTCATTACTCATTTCTCTTATTCACGTAGTGATGTAATGTCGACAATTTTGTTACAAGCATACATAATGATCACGAAATCTTTTGTTGGCTGAAGCGCTTTCAATTTCTATCCTTATGGAGTAATCTCGACGGAGCATTTGTAAAATTGCTAAAGTCACTTTCGTTTTGTGTATTATATTTAAAAAAAAATGAAAAATGCTATTGCCTCAATATACTTAAAGAAAGTTAAGTAAGATAATTTCTCACTTTTGGACGAAGGCCTCCACTTGGAGAAGAAAGATTGGAGATTACACCATGCTGTTCCGATTCGGATTGGTGAATAAACATTTGGCGGAGATAGGCAGGTTTCCTCACGATGTTTACATACATCGACCACGACATGACGTATAAACACTAATTTAAAACGTCATGACTCCGTGGAACTTGCCCGAATTTTAACCCACAATTTTAGGTTAAGATTCACGTATTCTAGTCACTGAGCCATCTCGACTCATACATTTACTAAATTCTGTTTGCGTGGTATCTAATTAAACACTGTTTACTCTTTCTTTCATAATTGAGTTTACATTCGAAAGAAAAAGACAGCATTGTTAACTTCCCTTAAGCAACATTTATAGGTAAATGGTCGTACCATTAGTTTATTAATATTGTTTTAATTGGTACAAAAAATATTATTGAAGTTATACTTCTTTTGGCGCGATGGAGAAAACTGATGAGAGTGAATTTTTACGATGCGCGCGCACACCGACACCTGAATTCTACATGGTGAAGTTAGTTCTAGGTGGCATGAAAATCGATAACTATGTTCAAGTTGTATATTCTAGTATTTTTATATTTAGAGCACGTGTTTCGTAACAGTACAATTAAACAGTGAGAATAAATAAATATTATTTTGGTGTTTTTATTTAAATAAAATCTTTTTTATCAATTTTAATATTTATCGTTAATCACTACTGCATTTTATTATTATTTTTTTCCATACGCCAAAGAAGTATAACTTCTAACGCGTGTACATAAGTACACACACTCTTTTTTTAAGGAAATTATTAACACACAAATTTATACAATTAAGTGTAAAGCTTGTTATGAGTGTGAAGGATGTAATCTCAAGGGGTTAGGATCGGAACTGCGACTTTTACAACGGTAGGCGTCCCGTACCCATTGCGTCATTTACGTATTTTTGTAACTTATGAAGATTAAAGGTATAGAGAGCTACAGCTAAACTACTAAACCGATTGCGATGACATTTGTTTTAAAGCAAGATTGAATCCTATAGGATATAGGCCACTTTATTTACTTAATACTTGCCCGTTTCCTCCTTATATACAGTGTGTGAATTATTTAGTTAAAGTAAATTGTATTCAGGGGTAAAATTTTTGCTTAGAATTTTAAAAATTTTAACATAAATAGAACCTATTCACGATACCTTATAACCACTTCACGGGTCGGACACGAATTTTGTTACATCCTGTATTTGCAAAGGTACGGGTGGAAACTACTATTAAATATAAGTAAGATAGGTACTTAATTTACGAAAACTAAAATAATGTTGTTACATTCTGGAACAATTTTATTTGATTAGGTAATGCATGCACTCTCTCTCATCATACTCTCATAATTGGATGAGACTGCAATCCGACACGACCGGAAAGAGTTCAGTCGCAGGACCAACAGCTTAACGTGCTTTCCGAGACACGAGAGTGTATACACTTCCAAACTCCGGGCTGCTACTGAGAACTTTCTGACAGAAAGTCCCAATAACTTTTTATTTTGTACTAGCTCACTGACTCTTTAAGAAGCATTAACATAGTATATAGTTTTATTGGTAGAATAACTGAGTATTAATGGTACCTAGACACCTTAACTGTAGCCTACACACCTTACAAAATAAGACAAACCAGGAATAGCTCTACCATACGTAGATGATCACTATTTCAGGTCTTGCAAACGATTAAAGCTGCAAGCCTTATGTTGCATTTATATTATATGTAATTGAAAAAAAAGGTGCAAACTAACCTAGTGAATAAGGCTGCGAAGAACCACGCCAATGCGCATATAAGCGTGGCGCGAGTTTTCGTGCAGACGTATCCGGCTCGGAGCGGCTCACATATAGCGTAGTATCTTTCGAAGCTTATCGCCAGGATTGTAAGTACTGAAGCGTGCGCCACCGTCAGCTCCACGAATGGAACAGCTAGGCCTGCAAAAAGAAATCATACTATATAATATACATTTTAGATTAGAAATTTTACATTCTAAATTTTGAAAGTTTCAAAATTGTAGCAACTGCACTCAATCTGGCAATTCCCACTTTTGAAATTATTTACAATTTATGTGTATGTACGTGGTCTTTAGGTACTGTTGAACCCTACTTCCTTGTTACTATTTCAACGTAACTTTACAATATTATAGCTCATACATCATAATAACATAAAAGCTATAATTCCTTAAGCTATTGAGTAAATTGGCCAAAATATAACAATAATTTTCACGTAAGTCGAAAAAAATACTCCTATCTGCGGGCCATTCTGGCGTCTGCTGCAAAAACCACAAGAGTGGCTCCTGTAATATTATTATATTCCTTATAAAGTATGGGGGGATGTATCTCTTAAATAGTTCTACAAAAAAGTCCACGACAGCATATATTATGTATCTTATTACTCTTCGCTATCGCTAAAATCCTTGCTAATATTATAAATGTGAAAGTTTGTTTGTGACGCTTTAACGCCTAAACCACTAATCAGATTTTTAAAAGCCCTCCTTCTTTTTATGTTATTTTTGATTCCTTGCTTTTGATTCCTTATAAAATGATTATACACAAATAAATAAATACAGTCAGATTCGCAACCTCTATTTGTAATTGTCGCATTGTCTTGAGAAAACAAAGCGGAGCCGACGAGATGTGACCAATTCGGCTGTATCAGCCTCGTCACAAACGGGGTTACGATAAGTTCGTGAGCGTTTCTTTCGCCACGTATTTCAATCTTGACAAAATTCTGTGACGTCAAAGTCGAATTTAAATTGGTTTGTATTTATTTTATATTATAGGGAGGTGGACGGGCAAAGCCACCTGTAATATTAACTATACCTTACATTGCCAAAACTTTGGGAACAAAGATGTAATGTCTCTCGTGCTTTTACTTACACTGGATCACTCGCCACTCGAAACGAAACGCGAGACTACTGTTTAGAGGTAGAATATCTGTTGAGTGGTTGGTACTTACCCAGACGAGCTTGCACATAGCTCTACCTATTTATAACATTAATTTTAATAACATTTATTAAAGTAAAGTAAGTAAGTTTATAATATACTTAGAAAATAATGACATTGTTTCATCAGTCGCTACCAGCATAATTAGGATTAAAAATGAATACAGAGTTAATGACGCATCTATAAATTAGGCCCGCATATGAACCTAATGTTTATAGATAAAATAATAGGCAAGCTTTTTAACCAGAATTTTCTAAAATTGAATATTTATATCTTGACTGTCTTGTTAGTCTAGTGGCTAGATAAAGGGCCACAGAGATCCGGGTTTAAACTTCAGGTCGGTCCCATAAAAAGTTTTTTGTTAAAGATTGTCATTATCAGCCTTGAGTTGGAAGTGTGTACTTCGGTGCCTTTCACAGCCGTTGGTCTTGCACCTGAACTGATTCTGGTCGTTTTAGATGTAAAAGGCCTTATAGATCAAAATGAATGGATGAAGTCTCGCAGTCAGACTGGTTTCACGTCAGTCAGGAAGAACCGACTCTCTAGTAAAAATATACTTGCCTAAACGTATATGGGCCATCTAAAATGGTAGATAGTCAAACAATCTATTAAGTATATAAATCTCAAAGAGATATACATACATTCGCTATATATAGGTACTGTACTAAATATTCAGAGAATCTTCGTTACATCCAACAATAAACACCAATAAGTTGCTCATTTTTCAAAAGCTGACAATTATTTTCAGAACAGGAAAATATAATTTCCCAAAGAACAGCTCTGTTCCCTACCAATATCGGTTTCATTTCACAATACTATTTCTAAATGAAATATATACATCTGAAACATATAAATATCTTACTTGAGATATTATATTCACTTATTAAAAACCTTATTGAACAACAAAGTTGTTGCCTTAAGGCAAAACTTGATACCTGTAGGCATTCTCTACCCGTCAACGTTTATGCTAATCAAAGATAAACAAAGACGGTTCAATTATTAAGACAATATACTAATAAATTACATACACAAATGAGAACGATAACAACAACAAGTAATACTTCGTTGAACGTATAGTACCAACACAAATAAAATATAATAGTGAGTATTGAACAAAGAAATACATACATCCTTACTACTTTTATAAATGCAAAAGTTTGTGTAATTTTTTTGTTTGTTGTGTTATCTGATCCCGATTATCTTTAAAAAAAAGTAACTACAAACTAAACCTAAAGGTTTATTAAAACATTTTCACACATAAATTGTTTATTGGAACGAAGTTCTTTTATGCGTAGAGTGAAATAGCAGTGGCCCCAAGGTCACGTCATATAACGAAAAAGCGTTCGTACTGTGCCTAACAAATGCTACAAGATGCGATGCGTTTGAACTTAGGAGGTCAATATAAAGGAGGTTGAGGTGCTTTTTGGTGTGACAAAAATACAGTAATATAATCGATTAAAATCTACATCTTAAAACACGGTTTAAGGCGAAAAAATATCGCACAGAACTTCATTAGTGACGGGGTTCCCCCGACAACACAATTATTATTATTATGATTTCCGAACTTTAATGTATCTCAGAATCGAAGTCCAATCTATAAGAGGCTCTGGATCTAACTCTCTGTTAAGATGAAATTAAAATAAATAATCCGAGATGGTGTGATTGTCAGAACGCTTGAATCTTAACCAATGATCGTGGTCAAACTCAGGGAAGTATCACTGAACTTGATTCATGAGCTTGATTTGTGTTTATAATTCATCTGGTACTTGACGGTGATGGAAAACACCGTGAGGAAACCTGCATGTGTGTAATTTCACTGAAGTTACATGTGGCAAATGTATATTCCACCAATCCGTATTGGAGCAGCGTGGTAAAATAAACTCCAAACCTTCTCCTCAAAAACAGAAGAGGCCCATAGCCCAGCAGTGGGATATTCACAGCCTGTTACTGTACTACAATAAATTTAAAGACGATACAATTGCTGACTAAGATTATAATGTAGAACAACTTTTTCACGTTCCGTTAGGTGTCACCCCCGACTTTAAACGCCTTAGATTCAATGTGTAAACATAGCTACCCTTATCCAAGTCCCAGATTATCGTAATGTTAAAATTTCATTGCGTTCGACTTAGTATGTAAAACTAACAAATTCACTTTCGCATTTAAATTATTAGTCTGATAAAATCTGATACATCGCCGCTGAACCTAAAATACTCAACTTTAAAGCCCTTAAGGGTGACCCTTGATCTCTTTAGGGGTGAGGAACGTTTCTTAACTCCGTTAATCTGTTAACCTAGTTTCGAGGTCAACTAATTCCTAGTCGGATGGGAATATAAAAATACTTATAAATATAACATATGAATTTAAAGATCACTAGTTAAAATCTAATTTATCTGAGTTTTCCATGCAGTTAATCTGTACTATAAGCTTGTACAAGCTTGTGCTTTACATTACATTACATTACTCAATTTCACGTTATAGTTTACAAGAAATGCCTAGGTGAAACCACCTATGTAAAGTGACAGCCTGTGAACGTCCTAAGCTGGGCTAAGGCCTCTTCTCCTCTTTTGAGGAGAAGGTTTGGAGATTATTCCACCACGATGCTGAGTGAGAGTGAGAGTATTTCAGTGTTTGACACATGCATTTGCTCACGATCCCTTTGATTCCTTCACCGTCCAGCAGGAGATGAATTATAATCACAAATTAAGCACATGAAAGTCAATATAATAAAAAAATATATATCTCGTTATAATTCAAATACACAATCATCGGAATTTATTCAAAATTTATATTACACTTACTTATTGTTTGTCAAAAAAAATCTACTATATATAATATACTACTAGGAAAGAAATACCTGAGATCTGAGAACAACCGGCGTAAAACTCAGCGCGATTTTTCTTTCTTTCCAACAGTCATACTTAAGAGTACAATTATTTATATTTAAAATGCCTGGAGGGGATCGTTTAATTCCAAAGCTCATGGCGTAAAATTATGTGATCCGGTACAGTCACAGAGTTGACAACGCTTTGACAAATTAGTATATAGAAGTCTTCAAGCTAGTCTCTTATATAAGCGCATTATCTATATCTCAATTCGAGTATTTGCCATCCTTCATATATACTTTTATATAGCGTTCTCTTTCATTTAGCATTTTAAAATAACAAAACAGCTATGCGCGAATTGCAGGTGTTTACCAACCAACCGGCTCGTCTTACCATTAACATGACTCGGTGCTGGTCTGCTTCACGGAAACCACATTTTCCCGAACGACGATTTACTCGCACAACATTATTCATTCAAGCCAAGAGTGCTCCAACGCGATAAGAGATAATATCACAATAACCCAAAATATACGTTCTTTAGTGCCACTTTAATGTTATGTTACTACTAAGTTTCTGGGCGGTTCTTCTCGATTGAATCTACATTCCGAACCGGTTGCTTATAAGTCTACTTGGAAAAAGAATTGTTTGATTTAATTTTATATTTAAGCTTAACATAAACAAAAATTTTAACAAAACAAAAACCCACTTCAAACGAAAAACAAATTAATATGAACTAAAAAGAAAAAAAAAAACAATGCTTATTCTTCCATAATTTTATAATTAACTTACTATTTTCTACTCATCAATATGTTGGTACGATTGTGTTGTGTTCTTGATAATGGAGTGACAATTATTGATATTTTTGGAGTCGATGTCAGCAAAGATAACACTTTATTATAAAAAAAAATCATCAAAATCGATTCACCAAGTCGAAAGTTATGAGGTAACAAACACAAAAAAACCAAACATACGTCTGTGTCTGTATGCTGCTTGTTTTTAGAGGATTCCCGTATTATTATTGCTAGGTACATTAAAGTGTTTCCTTGGCTGGCCTCGAAGTCGGTTAAAAATATAAATAAAATAGAAGAAAATACTATGTGAGCAGGAAATGCCTGATATCCCCAAAGTATTACAACTGTAAATCTTTTAAAGTCGAGTTGAGATGTTTAAATCCTCTAAAACTTAGCTAACTACATTTAAAGTTGAAACCATTTATATCTTACGACGAAATGTTAGAGAAACTAGATGATCCAATAAAAAGAACTTTAAGTTCTTAACCGTAAGTGTAATTGTTCAAATTCGGACTAGCCTCTTTGTTATGTGTAAGCATCTTAGCACTCGGTAAACGGTAGGCTTCGAGCGTCAGTTGAGCAAGCGTAAGATTTCTAACGTCAAAAAAACAGAACAGTAGTACTTTGTTTTGTGGTGTTCCGGTTTGAAGGGTGATTGAGCCAGTGTAATAACAGACAGAAGGGACGTAACATCTTAGTTCCCAAGGTTGGTGGTGCATTGGCGATGTAAGCGGTGTTTAAAATTTCTTAAAATGCCATTTTCTATGGGCGTTGGTGACTTAACATCAGGTGGCCTATAAATGCTCGTCCGCCTACAGAGTGTCAGATGACGAATACAGAAATAAAATTAATAATATACAGCCTTTTTTCAATAGCAGGAATAATAAATACAACACAAATATAAGAAATTAATTTGTTATAAATTTAGTTTCTTAAGGCATTTCCTGCTTCGCACAATCACTCTGTGGAACCAGCTTTCGCCGGCGACTTTTCCGAACCGATATGACTTAAAAACCTTCAAGAAGAGAGCGTACTCTTTCCTAAAAGGCCGGCAACGCATCTGCATGTCCTCGGATGTTGCAGAATGATGTCCATGGGCGGTGGTAGTCATTTTCCATCAGGTGAGCCCACTCTTAAATAAAATAAAATAAAAACAATATTTAAATATTGTTAGTATATAAAACAAGATTGTTGGATTTATTTCAGACAATATTCAATAAAATAAAAAAATATATAAAAATTCTAAATAAAATTTAATAATTTAATGTTACAGTACTAAAGAAGAGACGAAGCATATTATGGAATATAAATAATAGTAAATTTTGAACTTGTTCCAACTGTCACACAAGACTTGAAAGCTGGCATCAGAATATTGCTTACTGACTTATTAATTTATTAACGCCTGAAAGAGGCTCTATTATCATATAACTTACACAGATATGGACCGATTATAATTAATTATATTAATAAAAACGTTGAGTATACATTTGTAACGATTTTATTAACTAAATGTAGGAAAATATATGAGCATCAAAATCACTAACCTTCCATGGATAAAAAGTAATAACAAATATTACAGATTACATAAATTTTAATAATTTTTACTATAACAATGATATTAATTTATAATTTAATTTTACCATTTTAAACAATTAATTTATAAATCTGGCCATGTACACCTTGTAATTGAAACACATATTAATTATACTAAGTATTATTGTTTTATAAGTTCATTTGTAAATGCTTTATTTGTAAAATTCAATTGTACCAACAGAATAAACATATTCTAAAAAGTAATAACATTCGAAATTCAAAATGAAATTAATAACTATGACAAATATTCTTATTTTAAACTGGTTCAAAATACCTTTCATATCTGTCGTCTAAACGATTTAAACACTTGAAATGAAATTGCTCTTTGACAGTCCGAATCTTGCCAAAACAATTTGGAAGCTAGCTCGCGAAATTTAATATCGCTGTTAAGCGAAATTCGATCGAAACGTTCGCTCATTAGTCGAATAGTTCTGTGCCGAAACTAAAATGTCACATCTGTTCTGTTTGTGTTTATTAAGAGCACTTTAAAATCGTACAGACAGTTATTTGATTTGGAGAGGGCCAACTGGTTAGAACAGCATTGCTAGTCTGTAAGGACTAGCTTTATTACTCACCCACGAAACGTAGACAACCGACTTATAGTTATATACTATTTTGATGCGTGTATGCTTGAATTGTTATAATTATAATGGTCAATATCGCTTATCACTTTCTGACATTTTACGACCGTTTTCTGCGGTGAGTTTGAAGTTTTTTTTACAGAATAGCCTTACTGAACTTCCTTTTATTTATAAAATTATTTTAAAAAATAACTGTTTTTGTATCTTAATTATCATATAATATCATTAATCTCAAAATTGGTAATTCATTTATGGTATGATGAATAGAAAATGTCTATGGGCGGATATACATAGATACCATTAACCATCAGTTCCTTTATTCACCTATGTCTGGTAAAGACAAGTTAAAAAAAAAATACAATTAACCAGACTACATTTCACTTACATATTTAATATGCTTTTATTTAATTAGTATTTATTTATTTATTTATTAAGTCTTAGTGCAATAAAATTATACAATTTACAATCTATATTTAAAATATAAATATAATATCAATAACGATACGTATATTTCGACACAGACCAGTTATTTACCTTCAAAACAATCACGGATAAACAATAAAAAAAAGTCGTAAAGGATCCTCTCGAATTATTCTTTATTTAAATTCTTCAAGTTTACAGAAATTCGCTAAAACTTTAGTATTTTTAATTGGGTCGCGTGTTACAAACATAAATATTTTTTCCACAAAGGAATTGTAACCTTTGGTATATTGAAATAAGGGTTATTATAAATGCTTCTTTATATCTGTTATTCGGCAGTGTCCTTGAATATTAATATGTGATCGTCTTTAAGGAGTTCAAAGTGTGGTCATAAATGAAGCGTTGTTTAAGCTACGATATATTATATTTTTTAAATTATAGTAAAATTAAATTATATGACAATAATTTCATGTCGTTTTAATTATTCAATTAATTATTTAATGAGTTAGCATATTTTTAATGCGTACAATAGAGTTCTACAAAGGAAGCATTATTTTTTTCAGCCAGCATTCAGAAGATTAAGTAAGAAAAAAATAAGTTGGATACAAGCTTTAGAAAATGAAAGAAGTAAAAACATAATTGAAAATAACATTTACGCCCTACATATTTTAAAGCAATTAGCTTTTTCTAAAATTGTTCAATGCAATATTGAATTGAACTGAATAACAAAAAAAAACTTTGTATATATTTTAAAATAAACTGTCTTCATATTGATCTTCAACAAAAATTAAAAATAAATTATAACGTTTTTTAAAGTTACTTTAAGTACAAGTAGTTAATTGAAGTTAAAATATTAAACTCCGATCGGCTGTTTTTTCAAACATTTAAATTGTATCATTCAATAAATTATTAAATTTATAGAACTTTAAAAAATTATAAGCATCTAATTAAACTTTGAATTTTATTATAATATAACGATTTTCATTACCGTCATTTAGAGTTAAGTAATGCTTTTACTTTAATCATTAAAGTATTTTTATAATGATTATTATTATTACTATTATTCTTACTTATATCTTCATAAGCATTTTATGTGGACCTTTCATTAATGTTCCAATATACTGGTATAATTGTTTATGATGACTAATAAAAGCATTCATCGTCGATTTTTAATTGTTATACGTTCTTTGAAATGTCATAAAATCGCTCGTTCCGTGGCCTTTCGAATTCCATCGCGGAATCAAGAATAAATCGATTTTTGAAATTATTATTTTAAAACAAAAAGAACTCATATTATTATATTATGTATCAGGGAAATCATACCTTATTAACGTGCAATAAGATCTATAATTGTATGAAAATATAAGAATATTTGTTCGCCGGTACATATTATAGTCTGTAATACAGATTATATTGGGGTGGTCAGAGCTCCAATAAAAAGCATAACAGTTCTTAATTGAGAGTAAACGTAAGTATATTTTGTTTTTAAAGCTAAAATAAAGACGCAAAGGAACTGTTTTACGAGTTCAGTTTAAAAAGTTTACTGTTCGAATTTTGCTTTTGATAAAGCCGATTTCGAAATATCGTCAAAGGAAATGTTCGCTGCAATTGTATATTATGTTAAGGGGCTGCGGAAAATACTAAATCGAGTAAACGACGCAAATACTCGATTCTTATTTTAAATTATATCGTTCTGCGGTTTTATTGAAGTTCGGGTCTAAATTAGCTATACATATATCTGGGGTGTTTCTACTAACAAATTATCACATTATCGATTCGTAGCGTAGCGTAATCGTTGACGTTTAAACTTTTTCCTATTCTATGAATACAACGATCCAGTTGCGATTCGATTCCTTTACGGAGTTGCGCTTAATATTTGAATGACGTTTCAGTATTCGGCCGCTAGTCTATCTAATGTTCACAGAGGTGTCGTCCGTGCCTTTGTCGTATCTATTATTTCATCTAGTCTGGTAGTTTGATGGGTCTGCATATTTTTATTAATTTACGAAAAAAAGCAAAAAAAAGTGGGTTGTAATTTTTTAATTATCTTTGGAATTTAATTTCGAAAATTATTTTTTTGTTTCACAGGGTATATTGCTATACTTTCTGTTCAATGTAAATTTGGAGAAATTTAAAAGTACATAATATGTGTATGAATGATTGGAATTAAATTTTTAAAAAATGATTTGGTATGTATGTATGGAAATGGACTTTTTTAATTACGCCTTGCCAAAAGGCCATTCGTTGGATTTATAAAAAAAATCTTACAAAACAAAACAGCAACCAATATTTGACTTACTCTGACAAGATTTGATTTTGACTACATAATATACGATAAAATAAAATATTAAAATCTATTTGCAACGGGCATAGCAAATAGCACTCAAAATAAAAATAAAACAGACGCTGATTGGGTAAACTCCTTTATTTAAAGGTCGTTGACATCTCTCAATATTTTGGTAATTTATTCAGACTAAGCACTTCCGAACCATCGCTCGCGTCTTGATTCAGAATTGTTTCATTAGAAAGCCATTCCAACAATTCAAAAATAAAGGCTTATCATACAAACTTTCACCCCCAAAGGTAAAGGAAAATATAACACCTAAGGTAGTGAACCTTATATTTTCAAAAAATCCTTCCTTACTGCTAGCTTACTGTGTAAAAGACTAATGCAAATTTTCTTTTTATGTAAAAGGAACCCAAATTTAATGCTAATTTTCATGGTCCCAGTAGTAGTAGTCCTTTCGACTGTGCGTTGATGTCAGTCAGTCAGTTATTCTTTTTTTTAAATAAAGTCCTGACCGATTTCGGCCACGACCAACGGCTTCACGCGCTTTCCGAGGCACGGGATACACTTCTAGACTCCGGGCTGCTACAGATAATTTTCTGACTGAAAATCTCAATAACTTTTTTATTGACCCGACCTGGGAATTAAACCCAGGGCCTCTGGGTCTGTAACATCTAGACATCTGGACCAACGAGACACTCTTTTATATATAGAAAATATTAATCAGTATGCAACACACGCGCATCGATCACGTGAAATATACCCGACGCAATACTAAATTTTATTATACAGCAAAAAAATGCAAAATTGAATATAAATCGTCAATAAAGTATTCACGCTGTTCGACGTAACTCAGTCATAACTCAGTGTGAACTCGAATGAAATGTCAATGTCAAGGCACGCGTCAATGACCTATCACGATCACTTTAATATTTCAATAATTCTATATATAAAAGTTAAATTAAAGAAAAAGAAAAATAATTTGTCTTTTACTTGGTGGGCCATATGGTTTTCTGCCTACAAATAAAAAAAAATACAATAGAAAAAAATTAAAAAAAATCGAACCCAGGTAAGCAAACTGAATTTTATGTGTTTACATATTAATTTGTGTTTATAAATAATCTCGTACTCAACGGAGAAGGAAAATATCGTGAGGAAACTTGCAAGTGGTGGACAAAAATCATCTGCATCCACCAATTGATCCGCACAGGAGCAGAGCAACGTAAACACGCTCCAAACCTTCTCTAAGAAGACAGGAGGCCTTACTTACCCCAGAAGTAGGACATATACAGGCTGTTACTTTACACTATCTTTGGACGATGTTTTCACACTTACCATCACAACTATCATTGAATTTTTTTTAACCGACTTCAGCAAATAATAAATAAAAATTTTAACAAAACAAAAACCGACGTCATAGGAAAAACAAATTAATATGCACTAAAAAGTAAAAAAATATTTGCGTATTCTTCTATAATTTGATAATTAACTTACTATTTTCTACTCATCAATATGTAGGTACGAATTTGTTGTGTGGTTGATAATGTAGTTACAATTATTGTTATTTTTGGAGTCGATGTCAGCCAAGGCAACACTTTATTATAAAAAAAAATCATCAAAATCGATTCACCCAGTCCAAAAGTTATGAGGTAACAAACACAAAAAAATACGTCCTCCTCCTTTTTTTGAAGTCGGTTAAATATCACACTTATGGATGATCTCTCAGTAGTGGATACTCATATAATAATATTATCTTTGACTCATACAGGTTTTTCACGATGTTTTCCATCACAAACACGAGAATTTTATAAAAATAAACACATTACCACCTGAACAAACAACCATTACAGCATCATGACTCCGCACTCGTTTAATTATTTTAGTATTATGATGTTAAGTATAAAAGTATTTTAGTTTAACTATTGTATTCACGTGAAATCGACTTCTTAACTTTGTAAAGAGCTTTGACAAATAAATACTTTGGATTGGTATTCAATCAACATTTTCTGTTAATTAAGAAAAACAATTGGAAGGTACAATTGTAAGGTCATTGTGTATGGATCGCTCGCCTAAGGACGTATGCACACTGTTTACGATTAGACTTTTGTGCATAGCTTTAATCGAATAAATGTGTAATACCCAAATTCTGGTTTATTTTAGTGGTACTCTGTAGGTATCAGACTTTTGTAATTTTTCTCAAATATAATTTTTTTGTATTGCTGTAACTGGACCAATATTAGTCCACAACATGCTGATGACCTATTGAAAATATGCTCACTTACTATTTTCTGTATGTTTTTATAGAATAGATAGGCGGAAGAGCATATGGGCCACCTGATGGTATGGGGTCACCAACGCCCATAGACATTGGCATTGTAATAATTTTTAACCACTGCTTATATCGTCAATGCGCCACCAACCTTGGAAACTAAGATGTTATATCCCTTATGCCTGTAATTACACTGGCTTACTCGCCCTTTGAACCGGAACACAAAAATACCAAGAGATTGCGGTAGAATATCTGATGAGTGGGTGGTACCTACCCAGACGCCCTACCACCAGTAGACAGTATATATATATATACATAATATTAAAGGCCGGCAACGCACCTGCAAGTCCTCGGATGTTGCAGATGTCCATGGGCGGTGGTAGTCACTTTCCATCAGGTGAGCCTCCGTTTAGAGCTCGTTTGCCCCCTCTTTATATAAAAAAAAATAAAATAGTCCTATATTAATGAAATACAAAATATACTTACATAATTCCTTCCCCAGCACCCATGTCTCGGGCTTCGAGTTGACTTCAACGAGCACAGTCGGCGTACAGACGAGCAACACCATCAGATCAGCAATACTTAAGTTAACAAGGAAAATGTTCGTGGAGTTCCTCATGTCCTTAGTCTTTAATATCACTATAGGCACCATCACGTTGCCTATCACGCCCAAGCACATTATCACTATGCAGAACGTCATCGATGTCGCCTTTATATAATAAGGTATCTCAGCGTATTCGGTGAAGTTGTTCGACATTTCGAACGTTGAATTCGATAACGAGTTATTTTGGAACGTAACATTTTGAAATTCGAATCTATCAAATAAGTTTTCAGTATTGTAACGGTTTTGTGTGGCATTTTTGTATGTGTTAGTGTTGTACTGTAACGGTGTTTGGGTATTCGTGTGCGTGAAATTGGCTATTGAAATCATGTGCGTGCGAGAGTGTGGGTGGACATGTGAGCTTCACATTTTTCTTTCGACTTCTTTGGCAATTCAGTTTAGCTTGAGTTGTGACGTCAAAGGAATTCTTTTCGTGATCTGAAACAATATACACAGATTGATTAGTTCATTTCACGAGACAACATTAAAAATACGCTCCGACTGAGACGAATTGGACTCTTGTACGGATCGCCGGGAATTATTATTTCTGACGCTGAAATTTCCATATTTTTTTCTTTTATAAATTACGTGATTATATTTTCAATTTTAGCAACGAATATAAAACACACAGATGTAAACTTCAGGCTGATTATGATGATGATGAATTTAGTTTCTGATGCAGCAGTCATTTCGTACAGAGACTAGCTAACATATTATAGTGGTCAGTACTCTTGCACTCATAATCTGATGTAACGTCAATCTTAGCACAATGTTATACTTTTTGAAACAAAAGTCGACTTTTTATTATCACGGGCTTCGAACCCAGGACATCGAAATCTGCAATCATATGTATGTAGATATATACATATATATGGATAAAAGAACAAACTCGAAGCTTACAGAACACGACCTTGAAATATCTGAGGTTGATATGCGACTTTGACCATAATCATTATATCATTTAGAGGAGAAACGCATCAAAATAACATATCACTCAAAGTTTCAATATTTTACTAGTGAGATACAAAGCGTATACCACGACCGTTAATCGACTTTGCCTGCGTATTATGGGAGGTGTGATGTATAAAAATGTAATTCCTTGGGATTCAAGCATGCTGCATACCAAAATTTCGTCAAATTCGATTCATTGGTATATCCATGAAAAGTGCAGACGAGGTTGCACAAAACCCTACCACCAGTGAAGTCGTTTTCGCAATTGTAATATTAGTAAGAATTCGTACACTATACACAATATATCAGTGTGTGTATCGTTTTAATTATATTTATGAGAACGTTTTACATAAATTTCATTGTATTTGATAAACTACATAGTTTCTTTTCTTGTACGTTCTTCTTCGAAGAATCTATATTCCTAATCAACGGTAGCTTTAATTTAACTCAATACAGAAATATGGCGATTCGAAAGTGCTTTGACATTTTTTTTTCTAAAAGGATCAGTCAACATGTCAGTGTATTTATCCGTTACAGAAGAACATAAACATGTCAACCCCATGGTACCCATGAAAAAACCAATAAATTCAGCCAATATTTGTACAAATCTATCGTCTTGTGTACCTTCGTGATTTATGGTGTAAGATAGACCGGTTAGATTTAAAGGGTGCGATGACACAGTATAAATCTAAGATGTGATTGGCTAACTTGAAGAAATTTGATAAAACAACGGCGTTGATTGGTTATATACATTAAATATTTTTCATTGTTTTTTTTTTATTGAATACTAACACACTAAGCCCTTGTTTTTAACTTGATTAAATTCGATGTAATATATTAAAAAATGTAGTAGCCGTAATTTAAAAAATGGTTGTTTTGTTTTTGGTATCTTGCAAATAGCAACTACCTTAAAAATACTTTCAGTATTTTGAAATCACAAATCATAATTTCCATTTTATTTGCGCAGATTATACAAATATTATCTAACGAAGCTGTTACGTGATTTGCTAGCAACGTAATTATTTTAATATGTTACAATTAGTAATTGTATTCATTGAATCCAATTACGTATTTCACCCAATTATATCAATTTCCAACTTCATAGTGTAGAAGTTGTTGAAACTAATTTTATTGAACAATTTACAACTTTTTGGCGTTATTGTTAACCTTATTATATTGATTCAATAATAAAAATATATACCCAGGTATAGGTACCCAGTATATAAACTATTATTATGTTATGTATGTTTATTGACAAAATCATTTTAAGAATCGCTTCTTCCGAACAGCAATTACAAGATGAAGTTTGTGTTAAAAAGCAAGCGATCGGTCATCTCTTATATTAATCTATTACATGTATTAATGTAAATATTTTCATCAGCAGTTTAGACGTCTAGAGTGTATGAATTATGTTCTCGTTCCTCGTTTGCACTTAACGCTAAGATTCCAGGTAGCCCAATGGTTAGATACAAACCTAGGTTACCACCATTGAGTTATTCATTTGTTTTTATTTTAATCTCATCTTTGGCGGTGGAGAAAATATCGTCAGGAAACTTGCATGTGTCTAATTTCGTTTAAATTCTGCAAGTACTCACCAGCCCGTATTTGAGCAGCGTAGTAAAATCCCCAATACTTTTTCTCAAAGGGAGAAGATGGCTTAGCCCAGCAATGGAAACTTACAGGCTGTTACTTTTTTTTTAACTTTACTCTAAGTTCAATTATTGAATACTACCTGCTTTTCATGGATTGGATGTTATATAATCTGATTAAAACTAAATAATATTGCTAACTAATGCAAAAATATTATTCACATCGAGCAGAAAGCCTAGGCGACAAATTCTTTTACTTTTATATACCTACTGTACGACATTATATTCTTTTTATTTACAATAACAGCGTAATTAAATTGTAACACCTATAAATAATAATTTGTTTTCGGTATAAAGTTAAAAGAAATATGGAAGAAACTGATAATTCCGGAAAGAAACTGGTCGTTATGGAAAGGGACACCTGAATTATTCCGAATTGCTCCCAATTTAAGGGTCTTTAATTGCCTCACAGAAATATAGATTTTAAAGATATTTTTAGAGCGTCTTACTAATTAAATTTCAATTCCACGTAAACGCCTACTGTGTTAAATATTATATTCTGTGGTACACATTTCACACACACACACACACAATAACTCATGTGACATACACACACACATACTTTTACAAAACCGACGAACCTATATTCATAAGACTCCTGCACCCTCGCCTTAGTTAGTTTACGAGGGATTCAGTAACTCGTCTTGAACGTGTTAAAGTTAACATGGCTATCGCTTTCGATTATGTCTTGTTTATTTTTATATAACTTATGGTCACGTGGTACAGTGCGCAAAAATATATATTAATAAAGTAATGTTACAGTCTGTAGGTGTAGATCAACTTGTTGCTTTGTGCAAGCTCGTCTGGGTAGGTTTTTTTTATTGTATAGGTAGGCGGTCGAAAATATGGACCACCTGATGGTAAGTGGTCACCAACGCCCATAGACATTTTGCTTCGTAATAGATGTTAACCATCGCTTGCATCGCCAATGCGAATCATCAGATATTATACCGCAAAACAGCAGTACATGGTATTGTTGTGTTCCGGTTTGAAGAGTGACTTAGTCAGTGTAGCTACAGGCAACGGACATAACATCTTAGTTCCCAATGTTGGTAGCGCATTGGCTGGCGATGTAAACGATGGTAAACATTTCAAATCACGAACTTATATATACAAGTATTCGCAGGTGAATTTGCTCACGTGATTGGGGGGATTGTCAGGTCAGGTACTAGGTATAGAAAGTAGTCTATATCCTTTCTTGTGTTCAAGTTTGCTTTATACCTAATTTCATAAAAATCGGTTCCATACTTTAGTCGTGAAAATTTCAAATGATTATGACAATATCAAAGTACTGAACGCTCATTGGTCAACTATTACGTCATCAGCTGTCAGCGACCAATGAATTGCGAGTTAAGTCTAAATGAATTGCCGAAATTGCCATTTTAGAAACTAGAGGATAATTTACTTTAAAAAGTATTATTGCCTTGTAAAGTTTATGGATACTAATAATATTAATTTAATTTAAATATACTTATTACTTAATAATTGTGATGCTGACGTTACCAGTGACCTATATAAGGGCTGCCTCCCATTGTTACTTGGTAACGAAATCAGCAGGAACAATAAAGAACTAAGCATATTAACGTTGTTATTGAGAAAATAAGTATGTACAGACATCAGAACAGTTACTTTAACTATCCTCACATAGATGACGTGTTTGATTTCGATTCATAAAAAAAGTATAAAAGAAGTGCGAAATATTTTAGTAGGTATTTAATTTTAATTTGAATATTTTTTTTATTTTAGGAAGCCACATCAGTCATTAGTATTTGCACTATACCTATTACAATAAATAAATAAAAACACCACCAAAATGGCATTATTGAGCGGATGCTTGTTGAGAATATGAACGTAGTCCGAACTTATTATAGCTAAACCTCTTTAGTGGCACTATCTCTAATAAAAAGTATATGTCATTGTAACCACGCTCCGTCTTTTTATTTAATCTTTTCTTAATCCATCTATTCTAAAACTATAATCTAACTGTAATACTAGTTTTCATTAATGCTGAACTGTGACGCAAGTTCATGCTGGAGCTGGGGATTTGAAAAGTAAAACCAACGGTGCATCCACATCAGACCATTAGATCGATAAAGGGTCGAAGTATTAATATGATTAAGATTGTGTGTGTATTTGAATGCTTTTCCTATAAAAAAATCATTATATGTTTTAAATTGCTAATACGGTCATTAAAAAACTATTTTGGCAAGTTCGTATAACCAACTCGGGTTCAGTTATAGTACAGCAACGTAAATCATGCTTAAACAGTAATTAGTTTTAGAGTTCACAATACGAAAACAACCACAGGATAACATAGTATACCATCAATTAATTTTATTGATAAACGATGTCATAAATACAATTTACATTGAAAGCAGCATTGCATTACTCAACATTGTTTTGAGAAAATAATGCAGTGTCGTATTTACTAAGCGGTTTTTGATAAAAAAACATATATTGGTGAGTCTCGATGGTATGACTGACTCGTGTGTCGTGACGTCAAACGTCGTGACGTTCTCTTAGGCCATGATGCGTGTGTGTGGCGCGTATTTATATATTGTTATTAATTATCTGTGAACAATAACACTGGCAGCATTGACATCGTAGCTGTCTTTCTTCTTTTTTTTAAACATATTTTTAGGCGCGTAGGTATCTGTCAATGTTAAGTAACGATTTGATTTTTATCGCATAATTAGCTTATTTAAATTGTTCCTTTCGCGTCTTGATAAAATGTCGTTAAATTCGTAATTTTGTGATTAATTTTATTTCTTTTTAATTGATGTTTCACTCCGGCGATAAAATATTATACGTAATATAATAATATTAATAATATAAGAGAAATATATTGATTTCGTTAACGAAAATTATTGTTTTTATTTTATTCCATATTTATTTACTGATTATTTAATCTTAAATTATTAAAAAAATCAATTACAATCGTCTATGCTTAAAATCTGCGAGGCGATCCATCATGGTTGGTTTTTTTAATAATTACCCCTTTTAAGGATTTTTTTCTCGTATAAAGGCTGGTAAGTAGAACTAGACCCCAGGGATCAAAATCGTGCCTAACATTTCACATCCTCAAATGATCTGTAAGACCTTTCTAAAAGGCAATATAAAATGTGTAGAAAAAAATCGACCCCAATTTAACATGTAGATGAGTTATATAGATTATTACTTTCTTGGAAAAGAAATTCAAAATCCTTTATATGTAGAAGCATTAACTTATTGATTGCCAAAAAGAAACTACCACCGGTTCGGAAAAGAGAATACGCAGACCTGAGATGCGAGGAACTAAACACAGCGGGATATTTTTGTCAGATCTAAAATTATTCAAATAGTATATCGTCGTACTGATTGAATTCAAATAAAAAGTTTTGACGTCCTCCAGCTTTCGGTGATGACCGCCAACAAGAGAGACTAGACAACTGTGCAGAACATAATATTATGTGCGCAATTATGTGCGCAAACATAGGTAAAGGCTAAGCCTTCACTCTCACAATCCGATGCACGCCACAAATGAACAAAAAACAGAAATCAGGCGAAAGATTTTACGTACTTTCCGAGACTCCTGAGTTTAAGCACTGCCAACTTCCAGACTGCTGCTAGGAATATCTAGACAGAAAAGGCCAACTGAACAAATATTAATATTTGCCTTGCCCCAGGGTTTGAATGCAGAACCCCAGGAGCTATATAATAAAAATAAATAAATATAATTTTAAATATATAAGCTAGACATTGTGACCAATAAGTGAGAAAGAAATCATTTAAGTCAATTTCTACGGAATGAATGTGTGTGGCATTAAAAATACATTTCTTTAAAAGAGAAGTTTGAAAAAAGAATCTCATAGCAGTAACAATATTTCCAGTGAAATGTTCCAGTGCTTTTGTTCTATTATACGACTTGACTAAAGTCGCGATTCAAATAGAATCGAGTGCACGACAACTGCAGATACACTCGCGAGCGAGAATTTGTATAAACACGAAAAAAACAAATCGAAAATGTAAAGAATTTGAATTCAATTATTTGCCAACGTTTAGTGAAATCATTGCTAAATCGATGTTGAACTATTAAGTTTAAGATAAACTCCGCGGTAGAGCTTAGCGCAAGCTTGTCTGGGTAAGTACCACCCACTCCTCAGATATTCTACCCCAAAATAGCAGTACTTTGTTTTGTTGTGTTCCTTTTTGAAACCATTGTCTATGGGCGTTGGTGACCACTGACCTATACAATAAAAAAAAGTATTCTTAAGAAAGCTTGCCAACTACATTTATTATATCGCACAAATGTATGAACAGATACTTTATTCTCTATTTTCTTTCTCTCTTAATCCAATGGGACGACAAATACGACAAAAAGGATAGATTTTACACGCAGGACCAGGCTTTACGTGATATCCAAGGCACGGGAATTTACATACTACTAACTTCCAGACTCCGGTTGCTACTAATAATAAATTTTTCAATAAAACACCCAGAATCTTTTTGGACCCAGACTTTTTTTCCTACCCGTTTGAAGTCAGTTCTAAATTTGATTCTTGTTTTGCACGTGATTGCAAAAATATTCTTAAATTATTCTAACATTTAGCCTTTAAGTTTACGTTTAAGAGAATTTCAATTTTTAGGAAACACTAAAGTATTTTAGGTCCGGGTGTATATTTCAATAAAATTATTAAAAGTAAACTCATTCGACATGCCGTGTTTATACGTATTTATTTTCGAGAATATTAATATTATTGAAGCCAATTAAAATTCTCGAATGCTTTTTGTTTTCATGTTGAATAAACATTTAGTTAGTTTGATTTAAATTCCTGTCAATAGTTAATATTATTACGTTCATAAAGTTCATTGAACTCACGTTTCGTTGATTAGTACCAAGTACAAGTACAATTATTAGGATTTTTTTATAGCATAGGTATGCGGACGAACATATGGGCCACCTGATGGTAAGTGGTCACCAACGCACTTAGACATTGGCATTGTAAAAGATGTTAACCTTCGCTTACATCGCCAATGTGCCACCAACCTTGGAGCTAACATGTTATGTCCCTTGTGCCTGTAATTACACAGGATCACTCACCCTTCAAACCGGAAAACAACAATACCAAGTACTGCTGTTTTGCGGTAGAATATCTTATTATACCTACCCATACGAGCTTGCAGAAAGTAAAATACATATAATACATTATTAAAGTTGAATATTAAAGTTGATAAATTCTATAAATAATAATACTTAATACTGAGATATCAGTGGTTGGAAAAAGTGAATCTTAATAGAAGATTGTGGGTTCAAATGAGCACTACTTAATTTCATGTGATTAATTTGTGCGTGTCAGGTTATATCTTCCGCGGGTAAATCCATCAACCCATTGGAGATGCGGAATGCAATAAACTCCAAGCCCAACTATTGGACATATTATTTATCAATACAAGTTTATATACAAAGCGTGGAATTGGTATTTGTTAGTTTCGAAGCACGAAAAAGAAATATATTTTATTAGTACCTATGTTATTTAATTATATAAAAATAGTATATACTGAATGTCTTACCCAGGAGTCCAATTCTATTAATCTATAACGATACGTGCCCGATTCAAGCCAAAGCAAACCGATATGACGTCACCATATACAATCATGTCAAAACTTAATTGTAAACTTTTAAATCAATGGTATACAATTAAAGAGTAGGAAAATGGATAAACAGCTACGATAGCGCTCCGATTCGATTGCAATAAGGGACAATTAACAGAATTGTCCCCCTGTTCCCAATAGACTTTACATTCTAAATCTTTTAATTTAGAATCTAGATCTTTAAACTCTAAATGGTTGTTTTTCTTATTTCAAATCGCCTATTCAAAAGTGCTAGTACATGTAATTTTCTTATGTCTAATGGAAAAAAGGTGTTATTATATTTTGATTTTCAAAATTCACTCGCAGCCACATACAGCTCTAAACAATACATCAAATAATTGCAATAAAACGCACATTATTATCCAATTAAATAAAGAAAATTAACATAATACCAAAGTTAAATAAAGGTTAACTTTAAAACTACACGTCAACTCGATCATGCAATGTAGTAACGAAATTTCTTGGCATGCAATATTGAACATAATAATGATTACAATGAAGGCTATAAGTATCAATATCTCATATTAAAAGGTTGAATGTTGGTCTTTACAAAATAATTAATTGTAGTTGCATCTGTTCTGATAATCCGGGAATCTCTTGCACTTAATTAAATTTAAATCCAATTCAGAACATTCCAGGCTCGCTACAAACCGACTGCCCGACTTTTAATTAAAAACTGATTACACTCGCTCGTTGTAAATGTAGAAAAATAAAATGATTAAACAATAAAATGAAATTAAAATAACAACTGCCTCCTTCTACTTACAAATTTTGACCCATCAAGTTTATTTTCTAACAACGAAATAAACACAAATGAATCTCATCAAAACTCAATAAAGTAACAGCCAATGAATGTCCCACTCCTGGGCTAACACCTGCCCTTTGAGGAGAAGGCTGCGCTGCTCTATGGATATTGCTTTATTCGAAGCATACAGGTTTCTGAACGATGTTTTTCTTCACGGTTGAACAAGAGATAAATTACGCAATTATAATGAATTAAGCACATGAAGTACCACTTGCCTAGGTTTGTACCCGTAGTCTTAGGTTAAAATTCCTACGTTCTAATCACTGGGCCATCGCGGTTTTTAATCTGAAAAGTCAGTGTTTGTTCGCATTTGAATCTGCAATATTCAGTTAGGATCCATGTAATCATAAATAAATATAAACTTTAAAAATGTCTACACCTAAAATGTAAGATTAAATTTCTGAAATTTGTCTTCAGCGGTGAGGGAAAACATAGCGAAGCAAACAGCACGTGTTGAATGCTATTCTAACACGTGCTTACTACAGTTCACATGCATACACCAAGAAACGTAGTATAATAACTTCTAAGCCTTTCTCGTAACAAGAAATAAATACTACCAGGGCTTACACATTTCAAGGCTGTAATTGTTATTTTAAAGTAATATGTATAGAGTAACTTGGTTGGCCAACGATTTGCCCACGAAGTTAGTTTACGCCCAGTTAGTATTATTAATATATTTTACAGCAAATCATTTTATAAAAGTATAATGCACTTTAAAACTTGTTTAACATGTAATAAATAAAACTTCAAACGATGAAAACTTTTGTAATTGACAGTTTTCGTTCAGTCGTAAACTTATACCCTCGGTCATTTCCGTTTTAAATTATACGATGTCAGCTATATTGGAGAACTTCGTGACGTGCAAAGAATAATGTCTCTTTGCAATTCTTTGCAATACTTTGCAAAGCAATATTTACATATATTGAAATACCGATATACAAATCTTTGTAGATCTGTCTGTATAGGTTTTATATACACGACGTATGCCCGGTCGCTCTATATAACGAATTTGAACTATAAAAGTTATTGTATTGCTGATGTCCCAACGGTTAGAGCGAGTCAATGCTAACCGATGGTCGCGGGTTCAACCTCTGGACAAGTACTATTAAATGTTATTGGAAAATATCTTGAAGACAGCAAATACTTTTATCTTTAGCCCTTCTTTCAATGGAATAAAATAACGGTAGGGTATATAAATTGGGGGTAGTTATGTTTGTGAAAAACCTAATGATTTTACGCGGTAAAATTTCAAATTATTATCACTGTAATAATTACTTGGCCATCATGGCATTTAACGATTATGAAGTTTCAATAAAAAAAGGTTTTATATAAAACTATCGAGTAAACGAATTAAGCATTAAGTTAATAGTGACGTAATGGAATCGTAATATTGATTTCGTCTAAGCCGGGTTGTGTTAACAGTGGCGCTAAGTGCGTTACTCTGTAGGCTGTGTACACTTGCGGACAATTATTTATGGCTAGTAATTAACATTTGTAATTTTATTCATTTATATTATTTTATCAATATAATATCTTAAAAGTATATTCAAGTAAAATTAAGTTTTTTTCTAAAATGAAGATTTTGTTCACGTAAATATATTATGACAAATTTACTTGACGATACGGCTTTGTTCAAGCCCCTTTGAGTGGTAGACAGCCTTACTTGGTATCATTGTGTTTCGGTGTCACGGGTGAGTGAGGCAGCGTAACTCCAGGTCCTTAAAGCAGGTTAAAAAAATATATAGGCAAGCAGACGTTAAATGGTGCATCAGGTTGCCCATACGCTCTTCTATGCAATAAAGAAAAATAAAATGGTTATAATTCTAACTGACATATAAACTACTATTTCGCAAACAAGTAACTTTTAAAGAAAATATATATTTCAAATTTCAATTATATCGATAACAGACAAATTGATGAAAAGGAGTTTTATCCCCCAAGGGATACAATAATAAGCCGTATTATATAAGACTATGGTAATTATATACATACCAAATCTGTATCATTATTTTTTCCTATCGATATATTTTTAGTCACAGCGTATAAATCCAATTATGGGTCCTAATTAATTATATTATTATGTTCATGACAATCCATGGATTGACATAATATATAATAAGACGTGATAAGAATTTATTTATAGTTATTATATATTTAAACTAGCTTCACGTCAATTGGAACACAGCAACATATTTATCGGTACTTGGTGGTAAGGCTTTGTGCACGCTCGACTGGGTAGGTACCACTCACTCATCATATATTCTACCGCAAAACAGCAGTACTTGTATTATTGTGTTTCGCTTTCAAGGGTGTGTAAGTTTAATTACAGGCTCAAGAGACATAACATCTTAGTTCCCAAGGTTGGTGGCGCATTGACGATGTAAGCGATGGTTTACATATCTTTCAATGCCACTGTCTATGGGCGTTGGTAACCACTTACAATCAGGTGCCCGCCCATCATGCTATAAAAAAAGAATAATATATGATAAGTGGGTAATACCTACCCAGACACAAAGACCTACCTAATAGTATATAGAAACTTTGTTCAACTTCTACCATGAGCTTAGTAACGCTCTAAGGTCTTACGGCCGAATACTGAAACGTCACTTAAATATTAAATGCAACTTAATTATTTGAGACGCCGTTAATTTCAAATTTCGCATACTAAATTAGGAGCTTCTCAATGATAATGTTAGGTAGCGTTTAACTTTGAGGGACGTTTCAGTATTCTGCCGTTAAACTTCAAATATAATCGGGTTTTCCTTTAATTAGCGGTCACAATAACAAATGTTATGATAGATAGAAAATATATACGAAAAATATTTTATTTATTCGGCACAGTAAACTCAGCTAATAAACATGAAGTAGTCGGTACGATACAAGATTTTATGGTTACTATGTCCATCAAATCTAAGGGATTTGTATAATCTTATGACTCCTCGTTAGACAAACATACAGTCAGCATCAAAAGTTCCTAATAATTTATGTTATAATATTGAATTTTTATCAATTAGTTTTTACTCCTAATTTGTAATTAAAAAAACATTTTATAACGAATATGACTGTATTCATAAGTAAAGCGAATAAAAGTATAGAAAAAAGAAACTATTAACTTCGTTTCTTTCCTTTTTGTCAAATCTTTTTTCAAACTTTTTACATAACGGAACGATAATAACGTAAATACAGATAATATAAACTATACAATAAGTGTACGGACAGCACGTCTGTGGACAGCAAGATACAATAATAATAAAAAAACTACCATCTGCGCGAAAAATGTTATAGTGCACAAGTGTGAGGAAACACATGTGCGAGATTATTCTCTCACTATCAACGGTGGGATTCAACGCGACCGGAAAGAGTTCACGCGCTAAAGCGAAAGTTGGAGCAACGGCTTTATATATTTGTTGGTATTTTTGACGCTGACTGTACTGTATATTAGCATTGGCATTACATTAAAAGCATTGGGAGTATATTTAGATACTTATTTTTCAACCTAAGTGTACTAGAATATAAATCTAGAATAAAGCAAGGCAATTAATGTATTAAAGATCAATCTTAAATCTGCTATGATTATATTATAATTTCTAAATAAAAAATATATACGTGCGTTTAGTTACGGTTATAATTATTTTTGTATCGTCATCATACAAGATTCATTACAATCAAAACTTTTAGCGATAAAGAATATAGGTATCGTTAAATCAATTTCATGAAATATTTGCAAATTTTATTTTGTTCTAAGCACAATTTATATTGCCAGCATTACAACCAAGGTAAATAGGAATACATAATTTTGTAATAAAATTAATAAGTTAATACACCACCTTGGGATCAATACACCAACCAATTTGGGAACTAAGATGTCATGTATCTTATGCTTGTGGGAGTGAGTAAGGCGTATAAACCGGAACACAACAATACTAAATATTGCTGAGGTACACAGACAGGCTTGCACAAAACTAACACTATAAATATATAAGAAAATATCGCTAGGATACCTGCATGTGCTGAATCAAATTCTGCCATATGTACATCAGAGAGACGTCATTGAAAGGCTCAAAAAAGTCATTGAAAGGAGATGAAAACTATACAGTTGAACAAGTACTTTATTTATGTTGTTCAACAAATATTTCAAATTAATAAAAAAGTAAAATTTGGTTTGGTCAAAATATAATTTATGATAGCGAAGTTGCGATAAAATTGTAGTCACTTTGTAAATAATATTCTCTAAGCATGCTCTAGTTTCCCACAATCCCACGCAAGATTGTCGTAGAGACTTAGTCTCCATTTTATAAAATAAAGGTTTATTTATATTTAAATGTTAATCTTTTCGCCGGTGGCTCTCTCTGGAGCATTTTATTTAAATAACGTAATTGTACGTATTTTATCATAAACCTTTTATCTTAATTTAAAATACTATGAGATTTTATTTTAAGGTAATCACTTGGTATTCATTTAAAATAATTAATAACAATTTGCTCAGAAGTTATACACAATTCCGAAAAGGTGGTAGCTTTGCAATATAATAAATAATATACATACATTACTGGGAGTACCACCCATGTATCATAATGTATTTTAACAACCAACCAGGAATAATTAGCATATTCTTGAGATCTGGTTAGAAGTGTGAGCCAGTGTACACTAGTGTAGCACAGGCACGAGAGACATACCATCTTAGTTCCCAAGGCTCACATCGTTAGAGTGTCAATGTCTATGGGCGATGATGTCAATTTACCATTGCGTGGCACAGGCTAGTCTACCTATTTGAAACAAATAAATATAATACTGTAAAATTACTAAAAATATTCAAAAAGTCCTGTCCGTCGGTCGGACAGGGTTTTTGTTACACGCTGTATAGTTTATATAAATAAATTATGATAGATACAAATTTTATTTAATAAAGACCTTATATCGTATTGTATACGGTACAAAACTGAGTGAGTATTTGAGAGTTAAGATATTAATGTTTTTTTATTAATATATGTTTTTTAATAATATAATTAATATATCACTTTAATACATGTGGAGGACATATATTAAAGTGATGTTATATAAAATACATGTCTAAACTTAACATATTATTTTTTGTACAATTTTTTTAAAATTTTTGTTTTGGTGCTTTTTTCATATGATATTATTTTACTAAATTGGATTAATCGTTATTGATATGTACATCGTTACATGTACGTTTTATTTATAATAAGTAGGCGGACTAGCAAATGGGCCACCTGGTGGTAAGTGATAATGAAAAATAGTGATATACGTGGGTACTGGCTTACTCACTCTTAACGCGGATGAAAATATGCGGAACTTGTTATAAATATCATATTTAAAACTAAATTATCAGACTCAATAAATACTGTATACCTAATGATGGAACTTTCAAATAAATCGAAATACGGTCGAAAAGACAACCAGAACTGACAAACACTTTGATTTTCATTGTCTGAATTGTCTGAAATAAATTCTGATGAAATGAGTATCATGAACAATTTATATTTAGAACACAAATATAAAAAACATTTAAAAAAGCATGGATATTTGTGTTCATAATGTTATTACTGGCAAAGGTACTAAACTATTCTTCTATCTCAACGAGTAGAGTTCGAACGTCTTCTACTCTTCTCCAACGCACACATATGAACTAATCTTCCGATACGTGCGAGAGTCCTAGCTTGTTGTTATTCGCCACCAAAATCGAAAAGAATAATTATTCTATTATAACTAAAAATTAAATATATAGTTAGTAGTTCTTATCTAGGTTGGTATCAGTAGTATTCGAATTTAATCGACCTATCTATTCTATCTACTGCAAACTCTCGGCTCTGTAAATAAATAAACACATACATAGATATATAATCATTTTATAGATGTAATCATTAATTTCAAATTTCGAAAGCTTTCCATTCAACGCTAATCATATCCGAAATAACATCATGTATCATATTTATTAAAATAACGACATTCAACAAGGAGTACACTAACAAATACAAATGACAAATTAATCATAAAATTATATAAATGAAGAGACTACTTGATTACACGTATTGCTAAATATAACTACAATAATGAGAATTAAAATTAAAATGTTTAAAAAAAATGATATTATGAATTAAATTATTTTAAAATTAAGTATATTATAATTGTAATAAAACAATTACATACTTCTTATATATTACATTTCTTATATTTTAAGTTCCTGAAATTAGCCGGATCAAACAAACAAACTCTTCAGCTTTATATATTAGTATAGATACACATTATTTCATTATATACCGCAACTTTTGACTCTACACTAATAAGAAATCCAGAAGTGACAATTTTCTTTCAATATTCTAAATAAATTGTAATAAATAGAGACGAATCCAGTTTAAAATTGAGAGCCAAGTCATTTACGAGGCGATAACATTTTGATCGATGTTTTGGCAACGAAATGAATTAGTGATGCCGTCTCAAGTGAGCGAGACGATGTTAATTGTTGACTATATTAATTTGCTTGTCACGTCCAATAACAGAATGTGGGTAGTCTTGAAGGTATGGTACAAGTACATTACCTACTGAAAATGTTTACAAAGTCTTTGTCGGTTTCAATTTTGATGGCTAGTTTATCCATCCTACAGTAACAGTAACAGCCTGTGAATGTCCCACAGCTGGGCTAAGACCTCTTCTCCTCTTTTGAGGAGAAGGTTTGGAGCTTATACCAACACGCTGCTCCAATGCGGGTTAGTGGAATACGCATGTGACAGAATTTCAGTGAAATTTGACACATGCAGATTTCCTCGCGATGTTTTCCTCCACCCTCAAGCATGAATCAGATGAATTAAATCACAAATTAAGCACATGAAAGTCAGTGGTGCTTGCCCAGGTTTGAACCCACGATCATCGGTTAAGATTCACGCGTCCTAACCACTGGGCCATTTCGGCTTAACACTTTACACTCAATTATTCTATCGATTAATTATAAAAACGCAGTCTAAGAAGAATAACCTGTTAACAGTCCCACCGCTGAGCTATATGCCCAGGATTATGGGCATTAGCGAATGAGGAGAAGGTTTGGAAATTAATTCAAAATGAATACATTTAAATAGGAATGCTCCTTTTGTTTTCAATGTAAACAAAGCTTTACTATCAAACATTTGACCTTTAACAGAGTTGAATATCTCGAAATAGCCGTATAATTAAGACAGTTGTTTGGTATGACGCGTTCGGTTGACATTAATTATTTTAGTTTAAAAACGACTCCATTACTTCCTAATCTCAACTAATAATGTCAACTGTCCGCCCGTCTGTCACTCGGTTGAAATCGCGCCCGATTTACATTTCCTTTTGTTTAAAATTAAAACGTCGAAGAAAATGTTAGTTTTTAGTGTAACTTACAATTTTTATTTGAATAGATGTTTGTTGTTTTTTATATTTACTAGAGAAGCTACGTCATATGGAAATATTTTATAGTAATATAATACAAGAGGCTGGTATCAAGGAAAACACTTGAAGTTTATTCACTTATGACTGAACTGCTTCGTGCATAACATGAATTGCGGGTTCAACTAAGTGGTAGGATCAAAAAGTGTTGGGAAACCACCACTTTTTGATCTATCTATCGTGGGGCTATCTCAAGAGATCTGGGTACGCCGACTTGAGTTTCGATGTACTTGATTTGTGTTTGTAATACATGTTTAGCGTTGGAGAAATATTTCTTGCATGGAGAAACAGGCATGAGAAAATTCTATCATATATAGTAATGTTCCCCTGGACGATTATGGCCACGTTGGCCACTTTCATCGCTCTTATAATCTGATAGGACGGCAATCCTACACGTACGAAGATAAATCGGACACATGACCAACGGCCGTTCGTGCTTTCAGAGACAATGGAATATGCTCACTTCCAAGTTCCAGACTCCGGGTTGCTACTGTGAATCCGGGTGAATGAGCCGGGTGGCGTGGTTGATAAAATACTTGCCTATCACGCCGCAGGTCGTGGGTTCTATTCCCAGATATTTATGTGCATGAACATATCTGTTTTTCCTGAGTCTGGGTGTAATTATCTATATAAGTACGTATTCACAAAAGAAATGTAGTATAATATGTGAGTATATCAGTTGTCTGGTTTCCATAGTACGAGCTCTGCTTAGTTTTGGAGCAGATGGCCTAGTTTGAATAATGTTCCAGGATATTATTATTATTATCAATCATCGTCATAATTACTCAATAACTATTAATAATATATAATATAAAAATATATATTATTATATATATTAATGACTTGACCGGGGGCTAGAGCTTAGGGCCTCGGGTCTGCAGCCTTATAGAACAACGAGGCAGATCTATAAATAATACTGGCACAATAGATAAACATCATGTAGAAACTTATTATTTAACTTAATAATTAAATAGTTACACTCATGTTTTGTTATACGAAGTAATATAGTTACATGTTTATTATTAAACTACGATTAAACTATGATGAATAGGAGTAACGTTGGTATCTTCAGTCATTTCATTTGTAGATATGCAAGTAATGTATTTACATTAAGGATATATGTATATAATCATGTTTATTTATGTATATTTCGTTGAGTATTTAGGAATAAAGAAAGGTTTACTAGCGTTTTTCTGAATAATTCTTAAAATCAGAAAAAACAACTTTTAAAACTTCATTGAATGTGTCTTTTTAAAACGATTTATTTATTTATATATTTTTTGGGAAACAAACAGTTCAGCTATACATATACAATAAAAAACAATAAAATAACACATAAACCAATCAAGTTTCCACAAATATACAATACAAATAAGAAGCAGAGAGCAAATAATTACATTATTCTTTTTTTTTATTATTCTTTTTTTTATTTTATTATTAGCTTGACCTGTATGTATCTATGTAACGGAATCTTTCAACGCAATTATCACCCACTTCAAGACGTCCAATTGATTTGATAATTTGCATACATATTAAAGACCGATGACAATACAAAAATTTAACTGTCCCTGTGAAAACGCGATATAAACTTAAGTAAAACGTTTGTATATATAATGATTTTCATTACATATAAAATACTATTACCACATATATGTACATTATATTGTTTATGGTATAGCATATTTGTCGGATGGCTTAGATTGGACGCGGTAGGTGGCTATCCAAATTGTTTTTTCAAGTTAATAAAAAAAATTGAAATCTTATTTCACCCGCTCTATCTCAGGAAACTAGTTTTGATATCTATTTATTAACATAAATTTAATAAGTATTATTTATATTAAGGGCTTAACTATCAAACAGATCAAAATTAAAAATATCCCCTGGACGTATCAAGACTGTGAGACGTGTTAGCGTGATTTTTACCACACACTAAATACGAATCACCCCTCTGTGAGCAGTAGTGGCAATAAAAATACCCTATCTTTATTGGACAAGGTATTATATCTAGCAAAAACTAACTTCCAATATTTATTGTAATTAATACTAGTTTTCGCCTGCAGCATCGCCCGCAATAAGTTTGACGATTCATAAATACACAATAAACAGTCCAATTGAATATAAATATAGGATATATAAGAATCTACAGGTGACAGGAGGGTTGGTTCATTTTTCGCCTAGAGAATCGAAATTGTGATTCAAAGGGGAAATGCTGCTAGCATTCTTGCCAAAATTCCACGCGGTCACGACTTGTATAGTAATTATTTTTAATTTTTATTTCTTTAAGGTTTCAATTTAAATATATATAAGAATTTAATTGAATATAAATAATAATGATAAAAAATATATAGTAAATATGTTCATATCAAATATAAGTGTGTTCTGTGCATACGAACACAGATGCACTCTCTATTCATTCTCTATAACCTGACTTTCATCGTCTCATGATCGGAGACAGGTCAGGCGCATGACCAACTATGTTATTTTCACATGAAAGGAGTGTAAAACTGTAATTTTTCTGACTTCATGGTAAATTGCACAGCAGTGGCTCAGTTTTGGGGCCGAGATAACGATGCTGACGATGATAAAATATGGCAGAAATTCCCAACAACTCGTAACTGGTCAGACCTGAGTATTGAACCCAGGCCTTCGAGATCTGCATCCCATATAAATAATAACGGTGGTTTTTCACGGTGCTTGACGTTACGGACAGACGCCAATCAGCCCAAACCGATGCACCGTGGAAAGTCTCCATCTTCCTCATCCTCCAACATAGCACTTACACCCGGTCTTTGTTTTTAATTATATGGCGTCATTAATGATAATTCATACTTCACTTTCAACAAAAGCAATTGACACATTTGATTACATACAAATTCACGTAACATAATAATAATAATAGCAATACAATTTCTCACTTGCTAAGCAATTAAGTAGAGTGAACAAGCTATGTGAGAACACGGTGTGTTACATGACAGTTGACATTGACAGATCCTTAAGAAGTTTCTAGTGTGATCCTACCGAGAGTGCTTTTGATGTATTAATAAATTAAATATACTTGTAATTACTCTGGTTCACGTTTCATAGCAAAGCGCAGAATTCTAATTATTTTGGTTGAATAACTAGTAAGGAAACTTAATCTAACTAAAAAACTAACCTGCAATATTTGGTATAAATATCTCAAAAACCAGATTACGGCAAAAATGAGAAAATCTTTTTACTAAGTGCTTCATTTAAATAAGACCTGGATTTCCCGCTTTTTTATCCAGGCCATTTGATATGGCAACCCTAAAAAGCTAAGACAATCTCCGCTCAAACTAATGTATGTCACAGTAAAAACAATAATTCACATATAATCTCCAAGAGCATCAGATAGATAGTTATCTACATTTTCCTCGTCACAAACATCCGATATGAGCCGGTCATTTCGATACCATCAATAAATATATCATAAAAAAAAATACTGAGCAAACCATTTCTCTTGATTGCAATCTCTAAAGCTGCGTAAATAATAACCATTATGCGATTAATCATAGAGGTCTTAATAATTCTTTTATAACGTGTGCACACTCTCGGCGAGACATGAGACTCGAGAGGGAATTATGTATAATACTGCCCCGATTTTTTTGTGCAAAATTGGTGGGGGTAACAGCAATATGGCGTGACGGCAAATGATATGACTATATAAGGTGATGTCCATTGTCTGATTACATAATTCATTTTTTAATTATAAGTTAAAAACAATATCTGCGCAACGGCAATTATGATCAACATAAATATAATTATGAAAATAAATCCTACCCAAGAGAGTATTCTATATCGCTCGTCCGACTGACTTTAGCGAGAGTGTAGAGCCACCTTTAAAAACAGAAGTATGACTAGCTGGCTTAGCTCCAATGCTTTGATGTTGAACTCTAATCTAGCCAAATAGACGTCCAATGTCGTGTTTCGTGGAATTCCTCTTTCAATTTACTATTAACCTTTTAGAAATATTTTTATTCGAATATTTACAGATATCAACAACGGACCTGACATTTACGAAATAAGTCGTAGAAATGATAAGCGTCAGGCGTATCGGGGAAGTACCGTGGTGAACTTTGTTTTAATTGAGTATTACGAATAATTATAATTGATTATTACATTATAGTTCCTGCTGATACATATGCTCCAATTTATTTCAAAAGATGGCGCTCATAGTTTGCATTCATTTAGCGCTGGATGTCAATCACGCTGACTAAATGTTATAAAGCGAAACTTAAAAAAACACGGTATTTAATAAAACTTCTAAAACAAGAATACATATCAATAAATGTCTTCAAAGAAAAATCTTTTCATTGTTTCATTCATAATTCATGGTCTAACGGTTTATATCAAGCTTGTGTTGTTTATTTTACTAATTCAATGTTGGTGTTGATTTCTAGTATTTTATAATAAGAAGAGGAAGAAGAGAAGGTAGGCAGACGGGCAATTAAACAAATTAATTTAATGGAAGGTGGTCACCACAACATAATATTAATTAAAATGGTAATGTCTGGTAATGATGATTATCACTTATGAGTTTTCATTCATAATACAGTAAAATGAAATGTATATTATAGTCTGATGAATAGGGGCAAATATATATTATGTTATATATTTACATATACTATTATGAAAATGCAACGAGATAAAATTATATCAGATATATTTAAAGCGGTGTGGGTCGACATGCGTTTAATGAATCTATTTCAATGTTATTCAATGTTGTTTGTTTGTATCGTACATTTTAATGTCACCCCTCTGGCTCAGACGAGAACAATTTACAGTTGAGAGTTAAAAGTTTGATTTATTTTCAGTCGTGTTAAAATTTTGCATTTCTTAGCTAAGTGTATGGGTATCACTTTTCTAGTTAATACTTGCATTACTTTTCGTTTATGTTTTATATTTATTACAATAGGCAACCACAATACAACAAATATTAGTTTTGCTTAATGACGGCAGAATATGTATTGGTTGGCGTACGTGGCGTACAGGTTGGCGATATCCCAGATGGGCTTGCACAAAGCTCACCAAGTAATACATGAGAGCGAGACTCATCGAGGGAATAAATAACCTGTGTTTGCGCACACACATAATCACTATAATATACACTGCTTAGCCTATTTCCCATGTACATTGACTTGTTATCGTTGTAAAATAGAAAAAAATATCTATTTATATTAATCTAAAAGTTATCTTTTATAGAATAAGTCTTGAATATCTATTCAATAGAAGCGAGTTCTTTGCTATACAAGGCAAATACAAAAACCGTAAACTTTAAAACTATGTAATATCAAAAGATTCCAAGTTAAAAAGAACATTTGAAAACAAAACAGTTGACCTTTAAAACTTACTTGATATGTAAAATTTCCATATCTCTCATATCGACATGAAACTTACACATTTACTACAGGCTATTATCGCCTCTATATATATTTAACGTAACTATTATAATAGCTTAAATATTTTCCTCTGATATTGAAAACTTGTGACGTCATAGAATTTAATCTCCAAGCTCGATGTTACTCTGACGGTTGCAACATTCTATTCCTTCGTGGCCTTTGTTATAATATTAGTTCTTTCCACTACTGTTCTGTTTTTGAAATATTGATTCATTATTATTATTTACGACTGTACTTAGAACAGCAATGTGAAAAAATAATCTGTATGTTCATGTACCATGGATTATATAATATATCTCTCTCTCTCTCTTCCACTTTGTATATACTGAGATGGCTAGAAGTTCGAACGCGTAAATCTTAACTGATTAACTCGGGATACACGAGCAAGCACCCCTGAATTTTCATGGGCCTAATTTGTGTTTTTTTTTCATCCCGTGCTTGACGGTGAATGAACACATCGTGAGGTTGCATGTTAGACACATGAAATTTTCACTGAAATTCTGCCACATGTGTAATTAATAATAAATAAATAACCTGGGACATTATTCACACAAGGCCATCCGATCCCAAACTAAGCAGAGCTCGTACTATGGAAACCAGATAACTGATATACTACAGATACTACTTTTCTTTTGTTAATACATACTTAAGACAAACAAAGTACCCAGACTCAAGACAAACCATGTTCATGCACCCAAATGTCTATGCTGGGTGTGAATCGAACCCACGACCTGCGACGCGAAAGGCAAGTAACCACCAACCACGCCAACCGACTCGTAAAAGTAATCGATTCTGTCTCTGTTATTTATGACACCTTAGTTCATAAAATGTGACACTACCGTAAGTATATCGACTTTGTTAAAAACATTCCCGTGGGAGTCACTAACTCGAAGATTACAACTAGTCCGAAAACTTCTGGCACACTGATTGGACGCGCTTTATTTTATTCCCAACACTTGAAAAATTGCTTCAATATAAGTTATTTTATTAGGCTTCGGGGATTTGTCGTTAAATTAAAATATTATTCACCTAATTTATTTCAGTATTCGTAGGTTTTTTAATAAGGACAATATTAATTGGTGGTTCTTCTCCTCAAAAGAGGAGAGAAAGCCTTAGCCCAGCAGTGGGACATTCACAGGCGGATGATGTAATTGGAGGTAGGACTTTGTACAAGCGTGTCTGTGTATGTACCACGCACTCATCAAATATTCTACCGCAAAGCAGCAGTACTTTGTATTGTTGTGTTCCGGTATGAAGGGTGAGTGAACCAGTTTAAATAACATCTTAGTTCCCAAAATAGGTCGCTCATTGGCGATGTAACCGATATTTAACATTTCTTACAATGCCATTGTCCATGGGCGTCGATGACCACATACCGTCATGTGGGCCGTATGCTCGTCCGCCTATATATACAATACTATATAAAAATATGTATATAATGACATTTTTAAATTTATAAAAAGAAAAGCGGCTTTTTTGTTATAGAAACGAATATCTTCCACCGGGAAAGGTTTATTGACTTTGCGGAGTTGAAAACTTCTGTGATTTCAACCAAAAAAACTCGAGCACGCTACTACAATATCAATATTATCATTCCCGGAAACCGTGTTTGCGTCTATTATTCTTAAATCCAGTTTTTGACTTAATGCAACGTGTATTCTACAAAATCATAACGGCTGGTAACCCTAATCGCTCTTTACTATTTAATACTTTTACTTGGTGGTAGAGCTTTGTGCAAGCTTGTCTGGGTAGGTACCACCCCCTCATCAGGTATTCTGCCGCAGAACAGCAGTACTTTGTATTGGTGTGTTTCGGTTTGAAGAGTGAGAGAAACAGTGTAATTACAGGCTTACAATCACAAGAGACAGTCATAACATCTTAGTTCCCAAGGTTGGTGGCGCATTGGTGATGTAAGCGATGGTTAAACTTTCTTACAATGCCATTGTCTATGGGCGTTGGTGACCACTTACCATCAGGTGGCCCATATGCAAGTCCGCCTTCCGATACAATAAAAAAAAATAACAAAAATCACGACGTATCCTAAAAAATCAGATCAGTTGGTAACCCTAACCACTCTTACAAGTTGATTGAGTCTAGTAAATAGTTAAGAAAACTATATTAAGTATTTTATAGTCGCAGTTAAGTGACAATTCTTCATTCCGAACATTGCACTCCAAACACTTTCTATTCCAATCGTATTCATCGTATAGTTTGAGAGATGATTGTAAAATAACTGTCGAAAAAGAATAATATATAATAGATAAACAGATATAATATAGAAAAAAATATATTAATTACATAACAGGTATTGTAGTTATATAGTAATTTCTTTGTAATAAATGTATATACTACATAGAAAAATATAAAAAAAATCATAACATCATATCATTTTACATGTATAAAGGTAAATAAAAAAGTATAATTATATATGTTTTATTTGTTCTAGATGAACCCTTTAGTTGTTATAATGAGTATGAAAAACCCAAAACAGATTTTCGATGGTAGCTTTTGCGTTGCAGTGACCATTATATGTATCTTACTAAAAGAAGTACGTAGCCAACTAGTCTACTAAGTAATTAGTCAAGAGCCAAAATATTTTGATTTGGAAACAATTTTCGACGAAGTCTTGTTTTTTACTAAAGCATTTTATATGTTCTATAACTAATAAGTTTCTCGTCTGTTCGTTTTGTTTAAATAAACACTCCGAACCCGTAGTTTGATTTGTAACTTGGTGGTAGAGCTATTTGCAGGCTCGTCTGGGTAGGTTTACCACCCACTCATTAGATATTCTACCGCAAAACAGCAGTAATTGGTACTGTTGTGTTCCGGTTTGAAGGGTGAGTGAGCCAGTGTAATTGTCTATGGCTGTTGGTGACCACTTACCATCAGGTGGCCCATATGCTCGTCCGCCTTCCTATGAGTCAATAAGTAAGTGTAACACTTCTACATTCGAGTCAATAAGTAAGTGTAATCAATAAGTAAGTGTAACACTTCTACATTGAATAAAGATATTTGAATTTGAATTTGAATATGAAATAAAAAAATAAAAAAAACTTCATAATTCGTACTTGTAATAGGCAATTTGAATAAAATATATTTTAACTATTTATTAGGCTGAAATTCTATTTATGACTTTATTACTTCTGCCATCAGTAAATCAAGTTTCAGAACATAACATAAAATGAACATGAATCTGTTAAGATATAAAATTTTCACATCATATCCTGGACTATAATCGTTTTATTCCCAGATAGGAGACAAAATTGCATTTAAGTCAAAGTGCTTGTATTGTTACCGTTTCATCACCTTTATAGCGTTTATGTTCACATATAAAACTCTTTGTCGGCTTAAGCATTAAACTCGTGTTCTAAAGGTCAGGAAGTTTAATAGAATTACGCTTTTGATAGGCATACCTTCATTTTTATTGGTAATTGAAATATCTCTTGATAATACCGATAATTTATCACCAAGTGATGAGCATCATCATCATTATGACCATCAACCATAGATTCGAAATATTAATTTGCTTAGCAAGTAAATTAACTGATATACTAACTGGATACTTGAAACTTATACGAATATCACGGGTTCAAGCCCAGGTTCCACTGAGTTATGAACGCCATACATCGTGAGGAAATGCATGTATCAGATGAAGTTCTGCCGCATTTGTAACCATCAACCTGCATTGGAGCGACGTGGCGGAATAACCTCCAAACCATGGCAGAGAAGACAATTCCTCGCTTGAATTTTAGTAAATTAACATTGATAAAAAAATAGTATTTAAAAATTAAGAAAAATACACCTGCAACGTGTAACATGTATATATTTTAAATCGCTCTCCGTGCCGACCCATCTGAAGTAGGAAAATTAATTATCATTTTAAAATAGCAATGCTTCGTATTGTTGTTTTTTTTAATTTGCACGGTGAGTTGAACCTTTGTGTCTTTAATCATACAGCGAGCCAGCATACAATGATAACGCTTACAACGCTGGTTATGTCTATTATATCTTGATATGCCAATATATATGGTAGTCATGACAATTTACGTAGCCTCGCTCGTCTGACTTCCGATAGGCGATAAAAGAAAATAGTTGAGCGACAAAAAACAAATGAATAGACAGGGAAAAATGTGAATTAATTTAACGTCTGAAAAGTTCATATAGCTATTAGAGCTTGTACTATCACTAAAAATAAAAGGCTATTTGCGCCTAAGCATATGCCGTGCACCACATCTAATGCTATAACAGAACGCTATACAGAAAACCACATTATATATACTTCATTAAAAGAAAATAGACATCAGCCTTATCTAATGTCGACTATGACTCTATAAACATTTTATTGGTTCGACATTTAAGTAACAAAGCTAATCGAAAGACTACAGTCACTGAACTAATAAAAATAACTATTTTTCCTCGTATTTAAGATCCGTTGCTATGATGAGAATGTTTGTAACTTCGTAACACATATACACATATATTTACGATTGTAGGTTGTTGTTTTTTTTTAATTTATTTTCAGCCAGCGATCGAAATTTGAACATAAAGATTTGTGCCCTATAATAAGTCCTGCGCACATGGTTATATTTCTCTTGATCTCAAGAGACAAGATTTAGTAATATTCTTCGTTTAGTAATTTTTAATGCTTCTTAATTCTAAAAACGATCATTGATAATAAATCTACTCGTGTTTAAAGTGCACGATAGTAAGTTTGATGAAACAAATACATTTACGTTTCTACTGAAAATTCCAACAAAACTTGCTTCTATCCAGTTTTAACCAGTTTACACCAGTTATTAGTAAACAGGACTGCGATATATGATGTAATTCTTATTTGCATGTAGTTTTTACTTGCAATGGGTATGCAAAAGGTATTTCATATTTTGTACATGATTTATTGATATATCGTTTATGTAACATACGCTAGCAAAACAAAATAAATATTTCATTGTTCTCTTTATATACAACTTAGTATATGAAAAGCAAGATGTCAAGCATCTTATTCTAAGACCAGAGTAGTACACATTAACGTCCATCGATCATTGACATCACTAACGCTACAAATATGAAAACAAAACAATTACTAGTGTCTAGAGTCATAGTCTTAAGAGATATTTCATTACTGAAACACAATGACCAAAATAATACGCTTTAATTCAAACTAAGAATTATTCTCATCATTCGACTGCAAAACTTTTTCGATCAATCAGCATTAGCTTTTATCCAATAAACCGTACGTCAGAATCCTACTTTATCCAAAGAAAGACCTAATAGGATGAATGCAAATCTTGTTCAATTTGTGTCCGCTAATATTTCTTTAGATTGAAATTTGTCTGCAAGCTATATAAAGGTTTCGTTTGAGTTTTTTTTTTTAATACATTCAGTTGCCTTTTCTATTTCATTGACTAGTGTTACTAAAATTAAAGATAAAAAAATATACAGTTTTTTCTTGATAATGAAAAATAAATTCTATAAAATAAATTTTATAGAAATCTTTAACAATTTGTTAAATACTAATAATTAAATGCGTTAAAAAAAGCCGAGATGGCCCAGTGCCCATGTCGGCTTTTTTTAACGCATTAACACACAACTGACCACAGGGTAAGAACGCGTGAATCTTAAACCGGGCAAGCACCACTGAATTTCTGTTGGTGGCTGTTACTTTACTTGCTTACCGGGTGATAAGATAAACAATGCTGTGTCTTCTTCTATTTAATGTAAAATCAATAATGTCAGAAAGAGCAAGAAACAAGTCAACAAGTACAATTTCCAAATTTAAAAATGTGATAAAATATGATACCACGAATTAAATCAATAGTCTAATGTACTTCCTTCTGAATATACATAAAATAATTTAAAAAAGACACTGCCGTTCATAAAGAATTCATTCCATATTTAAAACATACGCGAAAATATCTTAATAATAACTTTTCTTGACAAACACATCGTTCGGAAACTATGTCAACGAAGGAAATTTTAAACTTCAGCTGAAGTTCTTATCAAAATACTTCAACGTCATTACAGCGATTATCTCGACTCGCATAACCGGTTCATTTTTACAGTGGAAAAAAACATTTAAAAATGCACTCTATTTTGGATACTATATGGTTTAAATTCAATTACATTCTGGTGTAACTTTCAATCCATTGTCGAAGGAAAATGGTCTTTAGTGTCAGGATTAATGACACTAATTATGGCCCTGAAAAATGTTTTGCCTTTTTAAAAGGAAATGCATAAATGCATTGATAAGAAAGGAAACCATTAATGGTTATGTTTTACAAAATAATTGTGCAATATGCGCTAAGCCAAAATCCGTTAGAAACATTTTCATATTTAAAAAAAATGTTTAGTCTTTTGTAAGAATGTTGAACTTGCACCTCTAAGTGCTAGTTAAATTTATAATAATACAAATAACATTAAGCTAATAATAATTAAAACATTAAAAGTTACGGCCTTATACGTTGGTTTGCTATTAAGTTAAACGCTAATTGTTCTTTCTATCATTATTGATTTCAAATTCGAAAGGAGAAGACAATATGTTTGTTTGACGGCAGAATACTGAAATGTCACTTAAATAGTAAATGCATCTTATTTTTTTGAGACGCCGTTAAATTCTAATTTCGTATACTAATTTAGGAGCTTCTCAATGTTAAGTTGCGTTTAACTTTGAGGGACGTTTCAGTATTCGGCCGTGAGTGTGATAAATAGTTTGTAAGTGTGATGTATCAATTAACAATTACGATTTTATGCAAACTGTTCTTTTAGAAGCCGTAAATAAACACATATTTTAAATTTAGAATAGTTGATTTACAACACGTACGGGGAAAATGAGTTTTTACTGTAATTAGTGTTCGTTCGAGGATGCAAGAAAGACGTATGGCGAGTTCTTATATCACACTAATTTATAAAAGTTTTGCATTTGTTATTTCATTTTTATTGGTTTCTTTGTTAAGCTTTTACGTTCTAATTACATAATTGATTGTAATGAAATTTTGCTAACACGTCACCAAGAGTAGAGAAAAGCTTACGATCGTGAGCCATTTGACCGATTACTTATTATTATACAAAAAAAACAATTATTAGTTTTGTTTTTAATAAACTCTTATAAACCTAAAATGATTTCTAATCAAGTCTACAAGCCCCGCAAGAGAAAATAAAACGAGGTTTCATTGGTTCAGTGCTGTACATACAAAGCAATTACCCTCCTTACTTCCACTGTCGGTTACAACAAACAATTCCATTATATTTTAATTAATTTCAAGTATTTAACAAAACGCAATGTAACAAGAGTGAGAATTTATAATGAAATAGTCTTCATCGCTTTGAAAGTGGATCTCAAGCTTTCAGAACACTTATTTTTTTGTGAGAATTTCTTTTTCGTTTATTTTTAACATCACCAAGTCAATTACTTTTATTAAGTTTAACCCCGATATCTGAGTCTCAATTAAGGTGTAAATTAAAGATGACTAAATTTAGAACCACAACAGCCCAGTTGATAGAGCTCGTGGATATTCACCGACGATAACAGGTTGAAATCCAGGTATGTATTTTTCATGTGCTTAATCTATATTTATAATTTATTTATAACCATCGTGAGGATAGTGTCTCGGGTGAAATTCTGATACTTGTGTTCGCTAGCCTTCTTCTCATAAGCAGAAGAACTCTTGCGGTGAGACATTTAAGAGCAGTTACTAATTAAAATAATGAGATGGCCCAGTGGTAAGAACGCGTAATCTTAACCGATGATCGTGGGTTCAAACCCGGGCAAGCACCACTGAATGTCATGTGCTTAAGTGTTTATAATTCATCTCGTGCTTGACGGTGAAGGAAAACATCGCGAAGAAACCTGCATGCGTCAAATTTCACTGAAATTCTGTCATATGAGTATTCCACCTTTGGGGGTGATAACTTTAATATCGCGATGTAGGATACGTCTGTTCATAGTTCGTATGTGGCGAGATAGACGTCGCTACACACCAAACCGCATTGGAGCAGCGTGGTGGAATAAGCTCCAAACCTTCTCCTCAAAAGAGGAGAAGAGGCCTTGTCCCAGCAGTGGGACAGTCACAGGCTGTTACTGTAATATATAAAGCTGAAGAGTATGTTTGTTTGATCCGGCTAATCTCAGGAATTACTGGTTCGAATTAAAAAAAATATTTTTGTGTTGAATAGTTTTTTTATCGAGGAATGTTCTAGGCTTATTTTTTTCATTATATTTTTATTAATTATACGCGGGTGAAACCGCGGGGCACAGCTAGTAATTAATATGTGTGTCAGTGTGTCTATTATAATTCGCAAAAAGTTTTAATTAGTTTGTTGGGTTAGATTGGCGATTAATCAATCATTAAAATAATGATTCATAAGTACTTATATTCTTGAATAACATATTAGTTTGATTTTAGTAATTTTAAAATTTATTTTTTTATCGTAACACTAAAACTAAAATTTTTCAATATCTTCAAAATTTCAAATGACATATTTTTAAATTTTTCTTATATATATTTATTAAAATACCCTATTATTAAGTGTTATCCGAAGTTTTAATGTAACAACCATTTCTATGAATTTGGCTTTTTATAGTTTATAGGAGAACACGATAATGTTTCCATCATACTCAATAAATTATTGAACTGAGGGTTTTCTGCTGCTTCTCTGGGGACCTTCTGAACAAAAGAGGTTTTTTGCTTTAGTGTTTTAGAAATGGGATATGTAACAGGATTCTCGATTAAATTATTCAGTCACTATAATTATTCATCAATTCTTAAAACCAGCCGATATTGATATATAATGATTTTAAACTTTTTTTTTAATTAATGTAATATTTTTTAATTTACATTAAAGCCTATAATAACTACAAATTAATATTAAAAATAGGATCCCAGGATCATAGGCCCTCTGCATCGCATTCCGGTCCCCCAAAAAATTACCCAGTCTTACTGTCACCAGTATAGGCAAAATGACGAGGATTTTAATAAAAGATAATTAGTTACACTATATATATATATATATATAAAGATACGATTAATCGATTACTCAATCAATTTATTCGATATTCGTTTACATGTCATGCCACTTCTAATAATTCAACACTCAGTTCCAAGTCTCATTGAAGAACGCCGAGAAACTTAAAATTGAAAGATAGCGAGTATTCAGAACATCGAAATCGTTCTTTACAAATTCAATTTCTAGGTCTGATAGCGTTCCACGTACGTTATTTTAAAATCAAACAAAACCAATTCAAACATTATTCGGACTTTTGTATATGTACATTTTGTACACAATAACCACTTCACGGGTCGAACACATGTTTTCTTACAACCCGTATATATTGTATTATTTACTGTTGATCCCAAACGATATCTATACATTTAAATAAAATTGGAGTGTCTGTTTTTAATATTGAAATAACCACTTTTTACTACATGCATATGAATATATATACGGTACATACACCGAAATAACATTTTTTACTATTTTTGTCTGTCTTTCTGTCTGTCTGTTTGTTCCGGCTAATCACTGAAATGGCTGGACCGATTTTGACGGGACTTTTATTGGCAGGTAGCTGATGTAATAAGGAGTAACTTATGCTACTTTTATTTTAGGAAAAAAAATGATAATCTATACATATAAATAAAATTGGAGTGTCTGTTTTTAATATTGAAATAACCGTATAATGATATTAAGAAATATGTGACCAGAATTAACTTATCTATCTAGAAAATTAGGTATGGGAATTTACCAAACATAACTTACAAACATAATATTTCCTTTTTCCCTTTATAAATTCTGAATCCGCTCATTCCAAGATCACCTTTGCGGCGTCCTGCACAAGCCTTCCCACCGGGTCAAACATCTGTTTGTATAATACCGTAATAATATGAGAGAAAACTAATATATGCAGGACTTGTCACTATAAAGAACGCCACTGTAAATCAAAAAGTATATTCGATTTTTGAATCATTATATTTATCTGTGGTATTCGTTTTTTTTTATCGATGAACAATTAACTCATCTGTAATAGTTCTATAAGTGCTTAACGTTGAATTTATTTGTTGTTTTAATTAAATCCTGTATTTGCAACGAAACGACACAATAACATTTGCATGTTATTTAGCTTTCAAGATTATTATTATTAAACCAGATGTCTTATTACTCTTTTTATTAAAATAAATTTTAGAAATTTTAATTTTTCTAAAGGATTTAGTTTATTTTCTTGCGACAAAATGTAGGTATATTTAATGTTTAAGCTGTTTTATGTACCGATCAGCTAATTTATATACTTAGTAGTGTGTCTTTGTGCAAGCCTAACAGCAGTACTTAGTAACATTGTGTTTTTAATGAGGCTAGTGTGCTAGTGTACTGGCTCAAATAATATCAACTTTATTCCCAATGTTGTCGGCGCATTGGCGTTGGTTTTGCAAGAGATAGTTTTTTTTGACGTGACAACGTCTTATAAATTGGTTTGCCGGGTGACACTTCAAGAAACTGCGTTACGCTCCGCTCACGTTATGCGCTCACAATGAGAGCGAGTGAGAGGCACGCGTCCCTTCCACTCGGGCATGGTTAGCCCGCCTAAGAGCGAGAGAGACAGACATAAAAAGTGAAATTCAGTGCGAGATTCTTTGTATAAATTAATGTTTTAAATATAATTCTTTGTATAAATAAATGTTTTAAATTGTTACTATTATTTCATCCTTCTTCCTACTATACGAATGAATATTCACATTAAAATTATTTTACCATTAAAAGTCGTTGTCACGTAAAACTTTCGCCCGTATACCGACTTTACAGGCAACCAATTTTTTTATTGCATAGGAAGGCGGACGAGCATATGGGCCACCTGATGGTAAGTGGTCACCAATGCCCATAGACATTGGCGTTATAAGAGCTGTTAACCATCTCTTACATCGCCAATGCGCCACCAACCTTGGGAACTAAGATGTTATGTCCCTTGTGCCTGTAATTACACTGGCTCACTCACCCTTCAAACCGGAACACAGCAATAACAACTACTGCTGTTTTGCGGTAGAATATCTGATGAGTGGGTGGTACCTACCCAGACAAGCTTGCACAAAACTCTACCACCAAGTGAAGTTAAGTTCTTGCAGTGCTCTGTTGCCCGTCTATTCAGTCAGCCTAGTTACTTGAAATAATAAAAAAAAACAACCAGGTTTGCTGGCAAATAAACACATTTTTGATATTATTATTTTTTTATTCAATTCGCCAAACAAACTTCAGAGCGGCAAAGTTAAAATATTTGCCATGTAAGTTTTAGGAAATTCAAATCTAATTCTTACTATTAGTTAACAAAGAATTTGTTTTATCTTATATGCAGTATACTCATTAATTGTATTTAAAATTACACTCACACAAATACAAGTTAAATTTAATAGTGAATGCGAATGGAACTATTATACAAATGGAGCTGGGGAAAAGTACAAATTAACGTCAGCTGACGGAATCATTACAGCAACAACGTTAGAATGTTTTTTCCTTGTGTTATAAATTGTTTTATTCACAAAACAGCTCTAACAAACTTTACTTATTGGAAACAAATTGAAGTATCAATTGATTCAAGTTATCGTTTGATATAGAAAAAGTTTTCTTAATAATGCCTTAACCATTTATAGGAGAATAAAAGTTTTGAGTGTAGTATCTTCAATATTTTCATATGGTTGCTACATACGTTTCATTGGTCAACAATTATAATTTTTTTATTTTTTATTGTATAGGTAGGCGGACGAGTCACCAACGCCCATAGACAATGGCATTGTAAGAAATGTTAAGCATCGCTTACATCGCTAATGCCAGACCAACCTTGGAAACTAAGATATTGTCCCTTGTGCCATTACACTGGCCCACTCACCCTTCAAACCAAACCAATAAACAAGATTTCTTTTTCGAATACCTTGTACTCCGTTTAAAATTATTTTAATTCGAAGTGACATTTAAAGTCAAGTTAAGTTCAAAGAGACCGGATAGATAGAATAAAATTTGTTGCACTTGCCGCCTCTATTTCTACATATATCTATGGCTCATATTTGCATCCCACAGTCTAAAGCTAAATCGACGGCAATTCTCATTATTCCAAGTGCACTATAAACTTTAGACAGCCCTATAAGTTTATTCTCAAAAACTTCACGGATGAAGTCACAAACAAGCAAAGAAAATTAACTCAACTAAAAATTTTTGCTAGAAACCAACCACTAAATTGTAAGAATGACTTTTACTGCTTATTTCGACTATAATTCAACCCTATATAACCCTCTTGTTTATTGAAGCTGAAGAATTAGAGAAGTTACTTTAAATTTACAATGTGAATTCAATTATGGAATTGTTTTTATTAATAAAGTTAAAATGAACGCGCTTATCTGATCGTCGTTATATCGACGTAATTTAAACCATTTTACAAAAATAGCATGTCTTCCTCGGCGGAATTTCAGTTACAGACTGACCGGCTAACAACTTTTAGTAAATTAATTTAATTTTTTTTTATTTTATCGACAAAAGGACCAACTGTACAGCCATAAATGACGGAGCATCTTGCCAACTAAAAATTATTTTTTAATTTGAATAAAAATATAATATTTCTTGATAGCTTAAGCTTGTTAATTTTCCATTCATCATTCAGTCTAGTCAGAAAATAGCGTTTATATATTAGGGAAACGTAAAAGGATAAGATTAATCTAGACTTGAATGTTTCCACTTTGATAGCCTTAGGTTTCAAGATTTCGTATTTAAGGGTTCCGTAAACTTACGAAGGAACCTATATTCAAAATTTACTTAAATACAAATTATTTATATGCATTATACATATATGTATTAAGTACATGAAAACCAACCAAGTATTAGTACTTTATGCTTTTATATCTACGTAATATCCATAATTATAATATTTACTTAATATAAGAGTTCCTTTTTTAACCGACTTCAAAAAAAGGAGGAGGTTATCAATTCGTCTGTATGTTTTTTTTTTTTTTTTTTTTTTGTGTTTGTTACCTCATAACTTTCGACTGGGTGAATCGATTTTGATGATTTTTTTTTTATTTGAAGGGGGTTGCTTCCCATGGGGTCCCATTTTTTTTTAGTCCAGGTTTGACAATGGAATCCATGAGAAAACCATATAAGTCGTAAATTTGCATGAGGTATGTGCGCGACAAATGGACGAATAACTCAATATCACGCCAACCGATTTCGATGATTTTTTTTTTATTAGAAAGAGTATACTTCAAGGGTTGTTTGATGATAGTTTGGTTAGATTCTGATTATAGGATCCATGACAAAGTAACGGAAATCTTCAATTCTTAGTAGCAAATTAACGATACACGGCCGAATCTTTTATACGCTATCTAGATTTATCATTCACCTACCATAACATCGTTATGATCAAGTAATTATAGTTCTATTGTAAAAAACACTTCTTTATATACCGTCAATAGTTTTCGCAGCGTACGCGAAATAATAACTTTTATAGGCAACAGTTTGATACGTTGGGTTACATTGCTCCATTTTAGGTAGGGATCTATAAGTTTTTGAAAATATAATAATGAAAGCCTATATTACTCGGTAAAGACGTAGCTTTCTAAGGGTGAAAGAATTTTTAAAATCGGTCGAGTAGTTTTTGATTTACATCGTAATAAAAAATCAAACAAAAATCAAATCTTTCCTCTTTATAATATGAGTTATGCATGTAAGCATTAGTATATATGTATATGTTTGTAATTGAAACATATTTGAACATCTCCTAAAAGTTGAGACCAATTTTGAAAATTATACATATATGTATATATAGAATCGTATAAGTACTCTTATATACATGTTATATTTATGTATATTTATATATTGATTGCTAGTGTTTTTCCCGCGGTTTCACCCGCGTAGTTCCTGTTCCCGTGGGAATATGGGGACAAAATGTAGCCTAAATTACTCCCTGATAATGTAGCTTTCCATTGGTGGAAGAATTTTTTAAATCGGCTTAGTGGTGTAGGCGTGAAAGCGTCATAAGCAAACTTACTTTCGCATTTATAATATTAGTTAGGATAATATAGATACTTCCCCTTTTTTTAATATACAGACATTCCGTCATATTTTATGGTGAATAATGGTATAACAAAACATTTATAAACATACAGTTTAATTAACTATTACTAGAAATAACTATTTGATTATGTTATGGCTGCCCAACACCCCACCAACTAAATCTATTTAATCAAAACATGTTAATTTATATTCATACATTTAACCATATTAACTAATATTTATTAATTAAGTACCAAAATGCATTTTTCTTTACGTTTCACTGTTTTAGATTAATATATTTAAATAATAATATAAACAGCGCTGTCTCATATGAGCTGCACGTTTAGTAGGTCTACCCATATTCTACAAATTAGTGAGTGTATTTCAGATTCACTAAAAATCGAAAAATAAATAAAAATTTTAACAAAACAAAAACCGACTTCATAAAAAAACATATTAATATGCACTAAAAAGTAAAAAAATAATTGCGTATTCTTCTATAATTTGATAATAAACTTACTATTTTCTACTCATCAATATGTAGGTACGAATGTGTTGTGTGGTTGATAATTTATTTACAATTATTGTTATTTTTGGAGTCGATGTCAGCTAAGGAAACACTATAATATACCTAGCAATAATAATACGGGAATATTTTAAAAACATACACATTACAAATTGACTTTTACTCGCTTCGTTAAGTTGCGCGTGCGACACAAGCACATCTCACCTACAACTATGTATGTAGTTATAAGCCCACCTTGGCTGACATCGACTCCAAAAGTAACAATAATTGTAAATAAATTATCAACCACACAACACATTCGTACCTACATATTGATGAGTAGAAAATAGTAAGTTTATTATCAAATTATAGAAGAATACGCAATTATTTTTTTACTTTTTAGTGCATATTAATATGTTTTTTTATGAAGTCGGTTTTTGTTTTGTTAAAATTTTTATTTATTAAATACGCTTAAAACTTATCATTAATTCGTATTATTAAATTAATTTATCAAATCTAATAGTTAGTGTTCATGTTGTGTGTTCAACTGACTCATTGGGCTAGTGTAAATTAAAAAAGCTGTGTATGTCACTAATGGGCTATCTCTCTTTCTCTCCCTCTCTATCTCTCTCTAACGCTGGTTGATGAATATGCATGTGGCATAATTTCATTGAAATTAGACACATATATGTATTCTCACGATGTTTTCCTTCACCGCCGAGCACGAGATGAATTATATATTATATTAATTTGTGTTATTTTTACATGACAATTCAATGATGCTTGTAAACGCAATACCTACTGCAAGTGTAATGCTTCCCTATTGAATAAAGGACTTCTACTAGGAGTAAATATTATAACAAAATGAAAGTATTTTTTTGTTTAACATCATGCTAAATGCATCTGAAAAAGCGCCACAAGTTTATCATATATGAAATTTTTGTTCATTATTCATCCAAGTAATCGGCAGCGATGTTAAACGCCGTAAAACCTGCCTACGATAGACAAAGGCTACACAATAAACTCTCTCTTTTTGCGTTAAGCCGTAAAAACAAGGTTTTAGAGTACCGAAAATAATCTACAATAAAAAACTTAATTTATGAAGCTAATAGTTTTTGTTTCAGCCAGTATTTGGGAAAACTGAAAAAAAGAGGTCTAATATATTATTATCAATAAAAATGTGTGAAATCTCTTGCTAGTACTTAATAAAATAGTGTTTAAACTCTTTTACCTTTTACGATTTTTTATACAAATGTAATTAACATATTTATATATATCATTGTATAACTATATATTTCATTTCAGACCTACTCTTGTAACTACTATTTTTTTTTCATTTTCCGGTAAAATCACCAATCTAACCCCGTGTTAACTTTATATTCAATTTGTTCTTGTAATATGACAATTTGAATAAAGAATCGTGTTGTTTTTTTATTTTGATATTGCTCGGGTTTTAATTACGGTAATCGTTTTTGAAGTCAAACCTCTTTGATAGTACGAGACACGAGTGTAGATGCATTCCAAACTATATATCCATATATTGTATATATATCCATATGTTGTCTTCTGTATGTTTTTGTGTGTGTGTTTCACTAAACCCCTAAAAAGCCACTAAACCGATTGTGATTAAAACATATGTGTATGTTTGGGTGGGTTTAAATTATAACTGGTAGGTGGCGATGCGATCATGAACAAGATTTTTTTTTAATAAATAAATTCCTTTTCCGCCGGGATGAGCAGCAGACATATAGGCTTAAAATACTACATATATACTTGTTGTTCTTCTCAGATGTGAGTTAAACTCGTTCGCGTACATGAGTGAGTTAATAATTTAAGAAGCAATGTTTTAGGTGAATTCATATTTGAAAAGTTTTCGGTTCGTTTCCTTGATTTAAAACTAGCCGATACATATTTAAACGAATACCAGTGGAGGGAATTAAAAAGGATTTATATTCACTAAGAGTTTCATAAGGCCTACGTTTCCTTACTCGACGGTAGGAGTGCAGAGAGAGAAATAAAACTTGAAAGACTAAACGTCAAATGTCACAAATGACATTTAATTGACAGTGACATATCTTTACTTAAAAGGAATCTTCCGTGAGAACAATTTCGAGGTTAATATCTGCAGTTAACTGTACCAATTAATTAATTCATAATCTTTTGTTATCATAAATAAATGAGTCGTCACACAATATTAAATAGATGACAAAAAATTTGTATTTTTTTATTTTGTCTTATAAGCTTATATTTGTATTTAACTGCGTTTTATCTAGTTCTTGGTTAATCGATGTTAATTTTTCATTTCACATTATCCTTTAAAATATCAATTCAAAAGTGTTTAAATAAAAACCTACATCAACCTTTTTTTAGTATAAAACTTTATTTTACTTAAAAAATATATAACATCTTATAAAGTTAATATCATAGAATTTATTCTCAATAACATAAGCGAATTTATATATTTTAGTAGTTCTATGATTTAATTTATGTATGTACATAATTTACATATAACGAATTTGTCAAGTCCAACAATGTAAAACTTAATTAGTTTGATTTGTAGAGCAATACCCCATATAACTTCTGCTACCCTTATCTTGTTTAGACTTAGAAATCAATCCATGTTTAATCTGTCCTGGGCCAATAAACTATACTGGGACTATAAACATGCAACAATAAAGAATGCACCATTAAAACAAAAACTATTCACCTTTGTTAAAATGCTTAAACACTGACATTGCTCTAGTTTATTATTATTGTTGATTACTATTATTGTTTATAAGATTTATTATTCGTTTAAGTTCATCTCTACTCTTGTGTTTGATGAAGAAAAAAAAACCACTTTGTATCAAGTTACACGTTCTATCTCATCATCATTTGTATTTAAAAAATATATATTATAAAGAACCCAGTGGTTTAAATCCAAGTTTACCAAAAATAATTCTAGATTCAACGTATCTCAATTTGGGGTCAGTCCATTACCACTTCCCTGAGGCCTGGACGTGATGAATAATAATTTAACAGCGAAGTTTACTGGACAAAATGTCAGTGTCCCTTTATATTTTTGGTTAGTTTACCCCTTTGTTGGGCCGTTTTAATTTTAAACAGTGTCAACGAACTCGTTAATATTCAAGTTGTGTCAATTTCAACCAATTTTCTAACCCTTAAAATGTCTGGATAAACTAATTCAAACTGCTTTCTACATTTTAATTTAGAAATTTATTTTTTTATATAAGTAAGCGGCACCAACGCCCATAGACATAGGCAATGCAAGAGATATTTACCATGGCTTACATCGCCAATGCGTCACCAACCTTGGAAACTAAGATGTTATGTCCCTTGTGCCTTTAATTACATTGGCTCCATCACCCTTCAAACTGGACTAACAATGCCAGGTACAGCTGTTTTGCGGTAGAATATCTGATAAGTGGATGGTACCTAACCAGACGAGCTTGCACAAAGCTCAACCACCAAGTGAAACGCATTGGTTCCGTATAAGTAATACAGGATATCAAGCAATATTTACTAAGCCTCCTTTCTAATTACCTAGTTTTTATGCCAATGGTGTTGTAGGAACTTATCATTAGGTAACCCAATTGCTGGCCTAAAAAATATTAACAATGCAGCACTTTAGGGAAAATTGTTGACAGATTGGCCCGAAAGCGATTTTGTTAAGAATAAGTAACGGGTTTTTTTAATTAATATTAAAGAATCCCAAAACTTTAAAAACTCATGAATTGTAAATACAGGACATCTCAAAGGGTTAAACCAAAGGTCCGAAAAGTTAACAAATATTTACTTATTCATCACAGAGAAGTCTCTCGATATTAAATCTATAGAATTGGGTAAATTGAACTTTGTATCGAGCGCTTCAAAACAAACGGGTAAACCCACAAAGGGCATTTTTATACGTATATTGGCATTCCTTGGATGTAAGAATCTAATACGCTGTAATGGCAAACGGCATGATGGTCTCTTATGACGTCATATCCCCTCTTCGCCACCGGTTTTAACTTCATTATACGATATTTTTATAGTTCGTCGTTATATTTGTTTTATTCATTGAACTTTGGTTTTATATTATATTTGGTTTTCTATAATTATATATCATTTTAATACTATTTAGTTCGTCGTCACACGGCCGTCCGTCCCGTGACAGGTACATGTTTTGTTTTTTTCACTACCCAAAAGTGGCCAGGAAATAGTTATTTTAGCCACCGTACAAGACCGACCTCGCGTAACTTTTGGTCTTATTTATGTATATAACTATAAACTAAGAACACATATTCTACCGCTAAACAGCAATTTCTTCTTTATTGTTCCGATTTTATGTGTCAGTTAACCAGTAACAAAAGATTGGTGGTGCTTTGGCGAGTCAGGCGTAAACTACATCACTTTCACTATCACTACATAATATTATGAAACAAGAGTCCCCCGCGTTCTGTCTGTCTGTATGAACGCGATAAACTAAAAAACTCTTGAACGGATTTTCATACGGTTTTTACCAATGGATAAGGTGATTCAATAGGACGGTTTACGTGTATAATTCATTAATCTGTTCTGTACATTTGTTGAAATATGACGATAATTGTTGAAGAAGTCGGAAAAAAACGAGCCGATTGGGAGCTTTCATCGAAAACGCTGTAAAATACCTTTGAATTATAACAAAATAATGTATAATGAAATTGTTCCTATTTCATAGATCTACAGAAAAGTCCGCGATGGCATATGTCTATCTTTTAAGGATAGCTACTTATACCCATTTTAATTTTAAAAAAATGAACCTTCCTCGATAAAAGGACTATACAACAGAAAAATATTTTTGAAATTCGAACCAATAGTTCCTGACATTAGCCGGATCAAACAAACAAACTCTTCAGCTTTATATATTAGTATATATATTATTATATGAGTATCTATGATATTAGCGCCGTAACATCACCAGTTCGCCTAGGTATTTGAGAGAAACTGTCGCCTAGAAGTAGTTGCAGAATAAATTGGTTGTGTAGATTTATAGTAAGCGGTCAGTGCAGTCGCCGGCACATCCTAGCAGGGGACAACTGTATTATTGTGGACAGAGATTTATCTAATTTGATTCTTCGTACGTAGTAATTGTGTAGCGGGCAATATGTATGCAATTCACGATTTCAATTAAATAAGAAAAGGAATGTGTTTATTGATAGCGCTGTATTTATTTACATTTAAATGTTTAATATATAAACTATTTAGTAAGATTTTTTGGGAACTGAGATGTAATGTCCCTTGTGCCTGTAGGCTAGTGCCTACACTGGTTCACTCACCCTTTAAGGATTATAACAATACTAAGAATTGCTTCGTATCAGTAGAATATCTGATAAGTGGTGGCTTGCACAAAACCCTAACACCAGTATAATTACAGGCACCTGAAGCATAACTATGAAACCACGGTTAACATTGTCAGTGTGAGGAAGCATAATAATAACTTCAGTAACAGCCTGTGACTGTCCCACTGCTGGGCAAAGGCCTCTTCTTACCTTTTGAGAAGAAGGTTTTCCACCACGCTGCTCTAATGCGGGTTGGTGGAATACACACGTGACAGAATTTCAGTCAAATTTGACACAGGCTTCCTCACGAAGTTTTCCTTCACCGTCAAGCACGAGATGAATTTTAGTCACAAATTAGCAATTGCCTGGGTTTGAACCCACGATCATCGGTTAAGATTCACGCGCTCTTACCACTGGGCCATCTCTGCTTTAATAATAACTTCAGATGTTTGCGTAGAACTGTATTTTTCACATAATAGACGTAATAAACATAATTTGGTAAAATCACGCACGACTGAAATGACGATCCGTTGAAAATGGTTAAACTATAAGAGAGATTACACGATTACACATTATTATCACGCGATTTGCGAATGTATTATAAACGAAACTATGACCGACGCGACCGACGAGCGTTCAAAATCAAAATCTATTTTATTCAAATATTACTTAAGTACTTTTTAATTATCATTTATAAATTATGATTTCAAGTCAAAATCAAAAACTTTTATTCAATGTAGTACCGTTACACTTACTTATTGATCATCATAAATCTACCACCGGTTCGGAAATAAACACCTGAGAAGAACCGGCGAAAGAAAGTAAGCGGGTTTTATTTTATGTCGTCTATTCAATACTGGCAATTTATACAATAGCGTAATAATATTTTGAAATATATTCCTAGGAACCGAAAAAACCCATATATATCCGGCCTGAAAGTCAATAAGTACTCGGTGGTAGGGCTTTGTTGTGTTCCGGTTTGAAGGGTGAGTGAGCCAGTGTAATTACAGGCACAAGGGACATAACATCTTTGTTCCCAAGGTTGGTGGCGCATTGGCGATTTAAGCGTATGGGCGTTGGTGACCACTGACCATAAGGTGGCCCATATGCTCGTCCGCCTTCCTATACAATAATGAATCTATGTAATACTATCTAAATAGATAAACGTTTTATAGATCATTCTACCCAGCAGGGGTAGAAAGTTTATCCTGTACACAATTTAGTAAATAGTCGGCAGTCATTTTCACAGACCTTTAATGAATCCTACACCTAAACCCTTCTTCGTCTATTGGTAAAAACCGCATTAAAATCCGTTCGGTAATTTTTAAAGTTTATTGCATTCAGATACAGACAGACCGACGCGATGTGTGTTAAGCAATATGCCTCTATTATTATAATAATTATAATAATATCCTATTCACACACGACCATCTGATCCCAAACTAAGCAGAGCTCGTACTATGGAAACTAGACAATTGATATACTACTTTTTATTTTGTACACCCAGTCTCAGGACAAACATATATGTTCACACAAATCCTGGGTGGGAATCGAACTACCACTACCTGCGGCGCGAAAGACAAGTTTCTACCAACCACGACAACCGGTTAGTCATAACAACAGTATAGATATTATTAATATTAGAATGTTACATTAACTAGAATAAAAAACAAAATGTATCGTAACGATATGTAAATGTGCCAACGCTGGGTTAATGACTCTTCTCCTTCTTAGGAGATGGAAATTTCGAGGTTGGTCCAACACGCGACCAATGCGAGTTGGTAGATAAACATAGGATACACTTTCATCAGAAACATGCATATTCCTCACAATATTTATCTGCTTCACCGACTACCATGTACCTGACAGGTAAATTGTTGCCCGAGCTTAAGGCCATTTTGCTTTCCGCCTCCTTTTCAGATTGTAATCCGGCCCTAACCACTGAACTGAAATACATTTAGACCTTATTTAATTTATAATTGTTCCCTCTTTATTATTTACGTTAATAATATAATAAATGGAGCTTGTACATAAATAACATAGTTTTATGAGTTAAAGAATGTTTTGTAATATTACAAAATCCGTGACCATCGCGAATTTTAATAAACACGCAATATGTCCTTGACACTAACGTACACAACAGCTGATTTAAAATATTATTATATTATTTAAATCAAGTCGCTATTTTGTTTTGAATATTTTAGCCATCTGTTTAGTCTCGTGTATCTTATCCTTTTCTTTTCTCAGCCTTTTGGCGTCCACAGCCTCTCAAATAAAACGCCAACCATCCCAATCTTGGGCAGCCCGGATCCATCCCGTAACTGCTACCTTTTTTAAATCGTCGGTCCACCTCGCCACAGGTCTTACGTTTACCTCATGTATCTAATCTGTCACAATTGTCTGGTTGGTTAGAGCTGGAAACGGATGATTGAATCTAGAAGGGGCTTTTGCTTTCCTATAAAGATATTCTCATCCATAGCCTTTCTCTCATTTCTCATATTCTCATTCTTATGATTTCATACAATCATATGCTTGATTTTTATACCTCGGTTTAGTTTCGATTCCACCTTTTTCATTTAATGAAAATTGTATAAAAAGTTAATAACAGTAATATTAAAAATGTAATCTTTAAGTAAATTAAAAAAAAGGATTAATCAATCAATCAAGGATTAGTGTTTCGGCCAGTAGGGCATTATCATTCGGTCTGAACCTAAATACTCTTCGTTAGAATTCTAGTAATATTACATATAGATATTAAGTAAGTAATAAATACTACACTTTGTTGACTATCCCTTAAACAAACTTTCTCCATGAAAAACAATACAAATATGTGCCAACTTTCATGGTGATCGATGAAACTGTGTCGGTTAATATTAATCTCGAACAATCTACCATCTAATTTCATATAAGATTTAATAAGGATTTTATAAGATTTATCAAGCGTATAAAAAACTACTAAGCTTCCGTCGATGTGTTGTTTTTCATTCACTTTTTGTTTCACTTATTATTCTTAAAAGAGCTCAAGTCTATTAGTAGCAGTGACGTCACAGACATTTGACCGTAATAAGAAGTTATGTATATAACAAATATATCTGTCTCCTCTAATTAATAAGGATCTGAGAGAGACAGAGATAAAACAATTAAAACAGTTTCGATAATTAGGCCCGTATGAATTCTAAAAAGATTATATTTTTTTAAAGATTAAGGTACAATTAATTACAAAATTCTTTACTTGTTAGTAATGCTGATTAAAATACCTTTCTGTTCCGTAAAATTCAAGAGTGTGTTTTAAGTTACAAATTAGCAAAAAACAACAACTGCAATTGCGTTACATAACATAATCATTAACTTAGTCTCGTTCTAATGATAATAACAATTTTGTGAAAGTTAAAAATAAGTATTTATTTGTTAATTTTATTTTTATTAATTACAACGCAACGCCTGCGGCTTGACTTGGAAAGCCTACTATACAAATGGTACAACAAGTACGTCCGTCGATCAGGGGACCAATTTTTTAATTTAATATTTCGCTGCAATCAATGGTATAGGGTTCCAGTTATTATACTAACTAATATTATAAATGCGAATGTGAGTCTGTTTTATACGTTTTCTTTTACCATTGGAGAGCTACATTATCTACGAGTAACACAGGCTACATCTTGTCCCCGTATTCCCACGGTAACGAGAACTACGCCGGTGAAACCGTGGGCAAAATGCTAATACTTTATATTTTTGAGTGGACCCTTATTTGTCCGTGCGAAACCAGGACGGGTAGTTAGTTTTAAATAAAAACAATACAGAAATCGAACATTAATAATAATTTCATCTGCACAAATAAATAATATTGAAATGCCTGTTTGTAATTTCAAAATAAGTGCCTCTTTTCGAGTTAAAATGGTTATTTGCAGTTTACCGAAACGAAAACAACATTTTAGTTTGTTTTATCTTTACCGCCGATAACTAAATATTTGATACCATTCATGAATTTAAATGGTATAATGTCCATTAAACCGGTAGATGATGGATTTTCGTCAACCACTGAATCCCAAGCTTGTAATATAGTAATAATAATATCCTGGGACATTATTTAAACGAAGCCATCTGATTCCAAACTAAGCAGAACTTGTAAATTGTTGGTAACCAGACGACTGATGAACTTACATATACAACTATTCTTTTGTAAATACATACTTATATAGATAGTTACACCCAGACTCAGGACAAACAGACATGATCATGCACACAACTGTCGGTCCTGGGTGGGAATCGAACCCACGATCTGCGGCGTGAAAGGCAAGTATCTTACCAACTACACCAAATGGCTCGTCAAAGAGTAGCATGTTAAATACCATTCCATAAATGATCGGATTAAAGTCTTCCCTTTTGTTATTGCGAGGGCTTTGTAGTTCATTCATCTCACAATAATGGACATACATGTTTCAAAATTTCCAACAGACACCGAAATGAATTACAATCATAAACACAACCCTCGGTCAGCAATTAATATTACAATCAACTTGATGGTAGGACTTTGTGCAAGCTCGTCTGGGTAGTTATCACTCATCAGATATTCTACCGCAAAACAGCAGTACTAGATATTGTTGAGTTCTGGTTCGAAGGGTTAGTAAGCCAGTGTAATTACAGGCACAAGGGACATAACATCTTAGTTCCGACGTTAGTGGCGCATTGACGATGTAAGAGATGGAAAATATTTCTTACAACGCCATTGTTTCTGGGTGTTGGTGACCACTTACCATGGCTCATACGCTCGATTGTCTTCTTTATCTATAAAAAATGTTTTTGTGTAAGCCATTTTTTAATAACAATCAATAAATAATAAGATTTGCTAATATTGCCATTAGTCACCAATTGCTATCACGTGACTCATTCGCTAGTCGCCTTTTATTACGTAAAATATTTTTTTAATATTCTCGTTATATATATATCGTTCTCGAGGGACAATACTATAGAGATAAAGGCAATAAACGTATTTTTTTAATCGCTTCTCAGTCTATGGCCACGTCGCGAATAAACTGCTGAATTGGTTTTAATAAATTACCATGTTTTTAGTAGGCATCGTATATGATACTTTTATTACAGGAGCTCAGTGGTGCTTAATCAATGGTGAAAATGACCACAATTATTCTATAAGAATATATTAAATGTAAGAAGAAAAAAAAAATTAAAGCCCACATTACAGACTATGTAAACAGTGAAAAAATTACAAATTTAATCTTACAATCTAAATTTTAAATCTGAATATTGAAACAAAAAAACGTGTAAAATGTATACGAAAATACAATTTACTTAATTTAGTGTTGGCAGAATTTGCATGGTTCAAAATTCAAATGTGTAATAAGTTCCTTATAAACATGATAGGTAGCGTCATTGTTTGCGTATGCAATCCTATGACGCCCCTTGACGAGACGGGTTTGGGTATCGCTGGTTTTACTTTGGGTATTCCGCGGCGCACTCTGCGTCGGTGAGCCCCACATGAACTTCAAATGAAGAAAACGTAAAAACGTTTCACCAGCCAGATCAAAGAAGCTATATAAATAATATTTTTCTAACTATTTAAAACTGGATGCGGGAGCTTTGGCGCACCTTGGGAGAGGCCTATGTTCAGCAGTAGATAAAGATTATGTTAGCTATTGATTGATTGATTGAATAGTTTTATAGAAGGAACACTTATAACGGGCTATCCGGCAGTGATATTATATCAGTATTTACTTTTCCTTAATTACTACACACTACACTTACTTTTACGAATAGTCTCCCTTTTCTCATCGAGTACTTGACTACGGAAAGGTTACTGACCTCTGTCTTAAAGCTCACAATAAATAGTAGGTGCCACTCACATTTAATGTAAAAAAGAAGACGAATATGATCATGGAACCTTGTATTACATGATCACCATCATCATCATGTCAGCCTAAAGACGTCCACTACTGGGCAAAGGCCTCCCCCAAGGATTTCCATTTTGGCCGGTCTTGCGCTCCGGCATCCAACGGCTTCCCGCGACTTAGACAATGTCGTCAGTCCATCTTGTAGGAGGCTTGCCCACGCTGCGTCTTCCGTATTACAACAGTTACTATAATCTAACCTAATAACCATCTTAACTCGATTTAAAATTCCTCGACTGTTGTAACTTATCTATAAAAGTAGTCATTTACTATTACGATGTTAGAATTAGAAATAACTGTCTATTATATAATATATTATTTTATATAGTGAGGTGCTTGAAAGCTATTCGTTGTGAAGAACTTAATTCTTCTTTATTCTCTGACATTGATGTAAGAGAAGAATAAGATTTGATGAAATATATATTACATTATTTATTCATTTCCTAATTTTATTTCTTTATTACAAAATTAAAGTAATAGTTTATTAATAGTATTAATAGTTAAAGTAAAATATTCCACCGGCTTGAAAACGGAAAATAGGGAAGATTTTTATAATAATTACTTTCAATATAAGAAATAGCCATCATCATTCGCAATATATGCTATTTTCTATAAAGTCACATATAGTTAAATCATTAACTGTAAAGAAACGTTTAAATAAAATAAATTATAGATTTTCTTTTAAAAGTATAAAGAAAGCTGGTTAGATATTTATGGGCATTACCTTATGGCAAAAGCATATTTAAAAACCGACAAAACCACAAAAGACGTCGATTTTATACGCAGTTATATTTATATGAGAAAAGAATGTTCCGCTTAATACCAATACTTTTTTAAATTATTAATGCAAATGACAAAATACAGATTAAAAATTAAGATTAACTTGACTCAGTATAACACCATTATATTCGTGGTAATAAAAGATTATATAAAAATGAAATATAGATTAAATATTTCGAATCTAAATTGTAGTTTATTCCTTAATCTATGCAATAAAACTGTTCCCCTACATTTATTTTCATCTCAATGAAGACTTATGAGGGGTCACTTAGAGCATTATGGTCGTGAAACAATAAATTGCTGTTTCTGATAGTGAAAAGACAATAGCTGTTTGTATTTATGCACTAGACATATTATTATGACTAATGTATATTGTTAGCTTTGGTATAATACAATAATAGAGTAAGATATTTTTTTAATTGTACAATTTTGTCAAATACGCTACAAATTTGAGCCCAATATTTATATGAAGATTTATATGGTTATATATAACAAGCCCTTTACTTCCATAATTTGATTGCTTAACTGCTTATATGTATATGATTAAAATAGTAATTATATATTTATATCTAAATTTAAAAAACTTTTCTTTACAAAATAATCGCATTTAAAAAAAAATAATGATCTAGGTCATTATTAATTTTTTTCTGTCCAAATGATCATCAATAACAAACATTTTACATTTTAAGTGACACTAACATTACTATAATTTAATTAAAATCTCGAAAGCCCATATCAATAAATTTTGTATGCCATTCATTTTCTCAACGGCCGTTTTAGAAGTTATGATGTAATTAAAAAAGATGCACGTCTCATTTTGTAGGTTTCGAGCTCAAAACGACTTAATTATAAACATTAAAGTAAATTAAATTATTAAAATAACTCACGTGCATCAAAAAAATACGGCCGAGCGAGTTTTAATCACGGAACACGGGTGCACTAATAAAAACGTATTTAAAACACTTTTTTTAACACGGTCATAAAATTATATTGAGTCACTTTGTTCAGCAATGGATCGGAAACTTTCGCGCGGGAAACTTTGACTCGTTAAGCGTTAACTTTCAACACGTCTACACTCGGCGCTTGTCACGCGTCTACTGAACAGTGAACTGACTGACTGAAAAAAATCCTAATTTTTCATATTATTTCGCTCACGCATTAGGGGCGGGAAATATCGTTCGAACTATGAATGTAAGTCGCGTATTGTCTTTGGTCAAATTGTTTCTATTTATCGAAAAAAGGACAAAGGTCTTCTCGATTCCGCCTACTATTTTTATTGTAATTTTATCTGTTTTTGATAGCAGTCGAACCTTCTTCGCTTGGTATGGCCTTGCTGGCTTTTTATAATTGAATACTAAATCACGGCTCAATGTTTAAGCGCAAAGTCAAATAACAAAATGCAATTTTGGGATTCCAATAATTGTAGTCTTAATTTTTTTACATATAAAACATTCCTTCTTATTGATCTATTCTAATTATGTATAAATAATGTAAAAACGTAGAAGGTATTGCGTACATTTAAATTCTTCAGAAATTAACTGTCATAATTAATTTTATAATTTACCAATGTAAGGACCCCGTTTCATTAATTTATTTTACCTATTTACAAATAAATAATAAACAAAGAATTAGATTGAATATAGCGGACAATGAAATTGAATATTAAGAGAAGAAAAATTCAACAAATTGTAGGTTTTTTTTAAATAAATAATCGTAAATCTAAACCATTTGTGTATTGCTTTTGTACTACTGATAACTGACCTGACAATGACCGAGAGTGTCAATGGCTTAAGAGCTAAGCACTGTGACGCAATCAAGAAAATGAAAGTCCTCGTTAAGTCTTAAAGATTATCTCCTAAAAAAAATCACCTCTATTCAGAACGTTATCGGAATGGAGGAGGCGCTATCCTAAGGCTAGCGGTCGTCACGGTAGGTCGCAAGCCGGGGATCTTGTTTCCGCCAGCGGGGCTACTGTAAGGGTCCTGCTTGATGTGGACCGCGCTGAGAGAGCATCGGCATATTCATATCGTCTGTCTTTAACTTTCTTTACATAAAACGTTCCCTATCCTTGTTCTACTTATTACTAATATGGTTTTTAAAACGAATCTATTTAGGTACGTGATTGATAAAAATTATACAGTAAATGTGTTTTTCTGTAACATTATTATGAATCGATTCGATTGTTTTCCTTTAACATATAAAAGGGATTATGAGCATAAAAAAACTCAGATTATTTAATAATAATTGACCGTCTCGGCAATTTTTTTTTTTCTTTTAGTGCCCATTAATAAATGTATCTTTTTTTACAAGACTTCAAAGAGGTTTTATTAGCACAGCGCTCGTCCTTACAGTTTATTTAATCTGTTGCCTTTTTACAATGCTTAGAGGAAACAAAAAGGGAAGTAATATCTTCCTTGACTGCGCTGAAGTCGCAAATATATGAGCGCTCTTGTCTATATGCTCAGGCTAATCTAGAACAGCAATGAATGGACTTTGATACGGATTTTAATATGAAAATCGCAGTTTGCACAGAGATTTTTAGCATAAAATATAGAGACATACTCGTACTACTTGTTAGAAACTTTTCTAAAATATTTTATATTTAAATGAAAACAAATACCTTTCTTAGTTTTGAAGTCCCCAGTTATGTTGTAAATACATTATTTAAATGCTTATTTCTGATTGATATATGATAATTACATGGATTAAGTATAAGAAATCAAAAACATGATTATGTCAATTATTATCGGTGCGAATGTGAATTTAATTGTTTGTCACGCTTTCACGCCTAAACCACTAAACCGATTTTACCAATGGAAAGCCACGTTATCAGCGGGTAACATAGGTTATATTTCATCCCTGTATTACCACGGGAAAGGGAACTACGCGAGTGAAACCGCGAAGAAAAGCTAAATTACATAATTATAAATTTTCATTTACATAATTATAAATACGGCTTAAATCCAATTGAAACCGTAACTTGAGTTTATGAAACACCGAAATTAAAAATTAACTAGGATACTTTAATCTTAATTGTGATTGGTTAATAGCAGCCGGTGACGTAAAAGCCGTCCAATGAGCGTTCAGTGTTTATTTGATAGAAGTAGTAGTTTGGCAAGCGCTTTAGTGTCTTGAAGTGTGTAAATATTGGAACTGCAAGAAACAGAAAACATTTCTTACATCATCAATGCACCGCCAATTTGGGATTCTTATAAACCACGTACCTAACTGTAATTAGTAACCAAGTAACCTATGAACCGCAACACAACAATTCAGAGTACGCAATGTTACCTGTAGAAAAAATAATAATAATAATGGTTTTTAAATCGATTGTAATAAATAAATTTTAAATGTCCAAAGATTTGAAAAATCAACCAACTATTACACTGTTAGAGCGACTTAAGAGGGGGCTAACATATCTAAATATCAGTGCAAGGTATCTTGCCATCGTTCCAGGTCTAATCAAAGGGTTTAAAGGGTTAAAAACTTAACCAATGCTTAAAACATATACATAAGTTAAAACTAACTCTACTTGGTGGTAGGCTCCCACTCATCAGATATTCTACTGCAAAACAACAGTACATGGTATTGTTGTGTTCCGGTTTGAAGGGTGAGTGAGCCAGTGTAATTACAGGCACAGGGGACATAAAATCTTAGTTCCCAAGGTTGGTGGTGCATTGGCGATGTAAGCGATGGTTAACATCTCTCACAATGCCAATGTCTATGAGCGTTGGTGACCATTTACCATCAGGTGGCCCATATGCTCGTCCGCCTTCCAAGACAATAAACAAAAAAACATATTTCATAGAAGTAAAGAAGAATCGCAAGATGTATATTTCCCGAAGATGAGAATTAATTTTTTTTGTTACACATCTAAAAAGTTTTCTCTTTAATAAAATTCACAAGGTTATAATAATATTTCTAACTAAAATTTTATTTAAAATGATCAAAACGGTAATAACTGGGGCATATTTATTTTCATATGTAATAACTAATGATAACAAACACGGATTATTACATGCAAACGTAATTTAATGTTTCATAGAAACAGAATTAAAGTCATAACAAAATTTATTACTACAAACCAGATACAACATTAATATATATTGTCAGCAGATCCTGTTTCTTTTAAACTATTTTTCAAGAACAAACCCGAAATTCACCATGGAACCAACTTTCACCTTCTTTTCCCTATCGATATGTTATAGAAACCTTCAAGGAAAGACCATCTTTATTACTTAAAGGCCGGCAACTCTCCTGCAAGCCCTCTGGTGTTGTAGATGTCCATGGGCGGTGGTAGTCATTTTTTATCCGGTAAGCCGTTACTTAGACTTTTTATACAAGGCGTTTGTAATTTATGTAAAGAGAAATATATGTATAAGTATAGTCAAAAATGCAGCTGCTGCAATTTTATTTCAAAGAGCGACTTACTCTTTGAAATAAAATAATTTTTAAAATTACATATCAAATTCTAATATATTTTCATATCAAAGTGTTGCTGTAAATTAATTTAGATAAACATTTGTTTATATACTTTGTAAGTGAAGAATTTAGATATTACATTAATTTATGACTGTTTAGATAATAATTAATATTCGTCCAAACAATTTCTATGAAAATTAAATTTCAGATCAAACGAAATTATCGTCTTTGTAGAACAAGTCTATTTGTTTTTGAACAAAAATATTATATCTTGTACTTAGTTCTTTTTATATTTCTATTCTATATAAAATAGGTTGGCTGACGGACAAATGGGTATGACCTGATGGCAAGGGGTTACAACTGCCCATGGACATCTGCAATGCATCATCAAGCTTGGGAACTAAGATGTTATGTCCCTCGTACCCGTAGTTACAGAGGCTCACTCACCATTTAAACCGGAACACAACAGTTCTAAGTACTACAATTTTGCGGTAGAATATCTGATGGTATCAACCCAGACGAGCTTGCACAAAGTCCTACCACTAAGGAAACGTGTATACAATCAAATACAAAAAAATGTTGCTGCAACGTACATCTAACAACTTTATCTACGAGTAAGTTCAATTACAATTGTCGAGAAATATTGTCTGATTTCAAAAGCTTTGTCTGCCATCTTTGATAAGGTAACATATATTAGGTTATTTTTATGATAACTCCAAATTTAGATATGGTACGAAAATTGCCGTTCTATAATATTTTGTTGCTTTTTACGCGGGGTTCGTATAAAACAAATATAAATATATTATACTCTGGTGTTTTCTTTGATCCTTTTTATTCTTCTTGCGTTGCATAACCTCTACATTGTTCAACCGATTGCCATGACAACTAATACATATTCACAGGCATACCAAAGCTTGCTGAGTTTATGAGTGTACTAAATGCTTAAACGGCTTTGATTTTGATGTTTTTTTGTATGTTTTAGAGTATGTCACTTGGTGGTAAAGCTTTGTGCAAGCTCGTCTGGGTAGGTACCACCCACTCATCAGATATTCTACCGCAAAACAGCAGTACTTGTTATTGCTGTGTTCCGGTTTGAAGGGTGAGTGAGCCAGTGTAATTACAGGCACAGGCACAGGCATAACATCTTAGTTCCCAAGGTTGGTGGCGCATTGGCGATGTAAGAGATGGTTAACAGCTCTTACAACGCCAATGTCTATGGGCGTTGGTGACCACTTACCATCAGGTGGCTCGTCCGCCTTCCTATGCAATAAAAAAAAAAAAAAAAAAATGTCCAGATGCTAATCAAACATAACTAACTATAATACATATGGCAATGCATATCTGATCTTCTTAACAAAATTAAAAAAAAAACACTTGTACAAAGTCGGGATGGACTGCCAAATATACATTTACAGTACAGTACAGTAACAACCCGGTTTTTGGAGGAAAAGTTTTGAAGCATATTCCACCACGCTGCTCCAATGTGTGAAATGCAATGTGGTGGAATACACATGTGGCAGAACTTCAGTGAAATAAGACACATGGAGATTTCTTCACAATGTTTTCCTTCACCTTCTAGCAATATATATATATATACATTATACAGGGTTATTTTTAATGACCCAGCAACCTCGCAGGACTAGCACCATAAGCAACAAATTTTGTTCTACGACTTTGGATATAACTCAAAACATAGAAAAAAATGATTTTACAAGTTTTTGTCGTATTGTCGTGACATTTGTCGGTCTATATTTCATTCACACACGAAAGGTTGACCCGACGCGTCGATCTTTGCGTTGCGTAGATTTATAAACGTTCAAGCGGGTAATGAAATTAATACTTATTTTTGTATGAAAATAAAACATAACAAATTATCAAAAGTCGTAGAACAAAAGTATATATACATATTATATATACAGGGTTAAATCGGTATATAAATATTGCGAACAACAATGAACGTCAAAATCGTTTCATTTTATCACATATTGATAACAAGAGACAATATCTTGGCATTGCTTTAATTTATAAACAGTATTGCTTTTATATATTTACATATAGCAGTGGCAGTGGCAATCTATAAGAACTGACTTCGTGAATTATTGACAACCGTGATACAGTGTTACGCTATTTTGATACTTGTATCCTTAAAATGTTATAGTTATTACGATCAAAGTCGCATATCACTATCTGACGTTTGACAATCGTTCGGAAGTGAGTTTTGAATTTGCTGTACAGAATAACTCGACAATATCTTTATAAAATATTAATTGTTATAAATGTTTAATTGTATGTCTGTGGGCAGTAATCACAAAGGATCTTTAATTATATTTATTCTTAATATAATATTTTATTATTTTTAATTTTTAATAGCATTTACGATGTTAATAGTATTGAAAGGAAAATGCAAGGTGTTTTACGTAAATGGCATCGATGGTGTAATAACTTGATTATAAGACTGAAGATCATGAGGTTCTTAAGAAGTTCTCAGCAACATCCTAGAGTGACAATATTGTCAGTGCTATACTCCCGTGTCATGAAACGCACGTTAATCACGTAATCCGGTTTTTTTCTAGTTCTATTCGGTAAAAAAAACATTCTGTTACCAAAGGATGAATTATGACGTCATTTTAATATGGAATTGTTTTTAATTTCCTTGTTTTATTGTTACATCAAGCTATGTGGTTTATTTTAACAGTACAAAGATGAAATCGAAATCTGTCGATGTGGTGCACCCACAAAATGTGTCAAACGAGACAGGTATAGTTGTCTCTTATAGTTCGATTCGAATTCTGGCAATTTATTTTAATTACAAATACTAAAAGCCTTTAAATGTTAAACGTTTAGTTTCAAGTATGGTGCCCGAACATTACGTTGCTTCACGTTAGGGGAAGGGATTAGGTAAAAAAGAAGCATCAAAATGGTCTATTTTTTAGCCGAGAAAGCGTGACAGACAATATTACTTTCGTATTTATTAAATGAGTATAGATTTAAAATCAAAAGCAGAATTAATTTTATCCTTTGTTTGTTAAAATAGTTTCAAAAAACCCACGACTGTGGCGTCACAAAAATTTAATTACAGAAATCTATCAGTACACACACAAATATAGTCAAAACGCTCCCAATGAAATTCCAGAACGCCAGAAACCAATCACAATAATATACGAGCGGTCCGAACCAAAAATGTCCATCAATTAATACGACAGAACGATATGTCAACATCAGGCACAGGAATCGAGTAATCGTTCAACCGATTATTCGATACGATAGTTTAAACTATCAATTAACTGATAAAGGAAAACTTTATTTATGTCGAACGTTTGTGACGTGTTAAATATTAGGTGCCCTGTGTTCTTTTCTGTAGCCAAGATATTTTGCTTATTTGTAATTTGTTTACAATTCTCATATATATTTTGGGTACCGAAAAGAACACATATGAAAGTTGTCAACAAATTACAAATAAGCAAACACACTTATTTATTATAATACTAGCTGCCCGTCCCGACTTCGTACGGGTAAATTAAAAAAAATATCCCGTGCATTTTTTAATCAATAAGATATAAACATTCACCAATCGATTTATTCGCCCATACAGTACAGTTTATATATGTTCAGTACAGGGCATATAATAATTCTATTTCCTACTAATATAATAAACACGAAATTTTGTATGGATGTATGGACATTTGTTACCCTTTCACGTAAAAGTACTGAATGGATTTTAATGAAACTTTACAATAATATAGCTAATACATCAAAATAACAAATAGGCTATAATTTATAAAGCTATTAATAATTATTAATTTATAAATTGACCAAAATATAACAATAAGAATTTTAAAGAAGATAACTTTTGTCTCTTACACTATATCATTTGGACAAATGTTTTAAAAGTTACGACGATGACAAAGTGAGTGCGCGACACTATGCAGCAGTACACTGTGGGAGAAGAATTCGGTCATCGGCTCATCGCTGGGTGTGCGACTCGCATGCAGGAATACGTCATCGATGGTTGTCCGTTTTGCGGTTTTTCAAGTCCCTAGCGATTGCTTAAAGACGCACTTTACCTGTATGTAATTTATTAATAGGTAGGTTTTTATAGTGCCAGGTTGCATACCTTCGGGTTGTAGCGGAATGGGCCGGCACGCCCAGCTGGAGTTACCACTCTCTCACTTAAAATTGGCGTAAAGTAATAGCTACGCTACCATAATTTTGAGTGCAAATAACAAAATGCTAAACACACAATGTCTTACTGCTACCCTATGACAACCAAAAGTTCTAAGACCTGTCGTTTTCAATGACCGGCTTGGTTGATTTTAGTGAGAACTCTTATCACATGTACACTTATTATAGTGCATGCTCAAACAATGTCCATTCCCTGCATCGCTAATGCGCCATCAACCGTAGGAACGAAGATGTTATGCCCTATGTGCCTGTAGTTTGATAGAATAAAAAAAATTGTACGCTTGCTCTTTTATGGTTTTAACTATACTCAACGGCGTAGATAGGCGGCGGGCTATTTAATATTAACTATAAATATATTAAGTCAAACTACAGGAATTCATAATAAGTCCACTGATGATTATTTAAAGAATAATCATCAACTTCAAAATAAAAAAAAACCGTTACTAAAGTTTTTCTTAACAGAAATGCATTTCATACATATTAATTTCAAATCACAGATTTTCAAATTTCAAGCAAACATTTATCCTTTACTTATATTTATGCGGGCAACAGCTAGCGTACGGGCGACAGCGGGACGCGGGGCGCGCAAGCGGTTGCATCACGCGTTTGTATGATGGGTGTTGGACCGCCTGAATTTATTTAGTGCGCGATAATTTTAAAATTACGATTACTCCTAAGATATTGATTTAAATTGGGTGGTGTAAAGGGCAATTATAATATACATTAAATGCTTAAAGTAAATAACGTATTTATTTTAATAAGGATTAATATCATATCCGTTTTTATAGCTTTCCAATTTTACCATTTTTATGTAAACATTTTTTAAACATTAAAATGGGTATAGTTAGCTATCCTTAAAAGATAGACATATGCCATCGCGGACTTTTTTGTAGATCTATGAAAGGGGAACAATTTCACCATACATTATTTTGTTATAACTCAAAGGGATTGTACAGCGTTTTCGATGAAAGCTCCCAATCGACTCGTTTTTTTTCCGACTTCTTCAACAATTATCGCTATATTTCAACAAATTTACAGAAAACATTAATGCATTATACACGTAAACCTTCCTCTTGAATCACTTTATCCATTGGTGATAACCGTATGAAAATCCGTTTAGTACTTTTTTAGTTTAGCGCGTTTATACAGAAAGACATGAAACGCGGGGGACTTTGTTTTATAATATTTAAGGAAGCGGTTGCATCACGCGTTTGCATGATGGGTGTTGGACCGCCTGAATTTATTTAGTGCGCGATAATTTTAAAATTACGATTACTCCTAAGATATTGATTTAAATTGGGTGGTGTCAAGGGCAATTATAATATACATTAAATGCTCAAAGTAAATAACGTATTTATTTTAATAAGGATTAATATCATATCCGTTTTTATAGCTTTCCAATTTGACCATTTTTATGTAAACATTTTTTAAACATTAAAATGGGTATAGTTAGCTATCCTTAAAAGATAGACATATGCCATCGCGGACTTTTTTGTAGATCTATGAAAGGGGAACAATTTCACCATACATTGTTTTGTTATAACTCAAAGGGATTGTACAGCGTTTTCGATGAAAGCTCCCAATATGCTCGTTTTTTTCCGACTTCTTCAACAAATTACGCTATATTTCAACAAATTTACAGAAAATATTAATGAATTATACACGTAAACCATCCACTTGAATCACTTTATCTATTAGTGAAAACCGTATGAAAATCCCTTCAGTAGTTTTTTAGTTTAGCGCGTACATACAGACAGACATGAAACGCGGGGGACTTTGTTTTATAATATTTAAGGATATGCTAGAACAATTAAGTTAAATTGAATGTGTTATATTAAATAAATTTTACCTGCATTTATAAGTAGGTACTTTGCACAGACCCTTTTTTATATATGTATATACTTTTTTATATCTATTTTTTTTGTATATCTTAATTATACAATCATGTATATAAATAGAATAAACTTTATTTCATCTCCAACTTCATATCTACATATTTTCTTATTATCTGTACTAATATATATATATATATATATATATATAGCTGAAGAGTTTGTTTGTTTGATCCGCCTAATCTCAGGGGACAACCGCGGGATACAGTTAGTAGAAAATACTTACAAACTCGTTGATTAATAAAAAATGTCTGTGGCCATTTATTTTTTAAATTAATTTATTCGAATACGAATTCAAATTCGACACGAGGAAAAACATTCAGTATATCCCTAAAAATATTTTACAACATCAATAAAAAACGAATCCCGCTTGTTTCATATGAAAATGATTCAACAACTCGTAGTATGGGTCAATGCCGCGCAGCTTTATCAGCTTCAGGAAACAGCATTATTCCCACGGCACTCGCTGAAAGAGGAAAACATTCCACAGATAATAAATATGATTAATAATTATTGCGTGATAAAAGTATAAGTATTTACATTATATAGAGATATAATTAGATAGAGTATTTATTAATAATATACACTAGGTAGTGACTTTTCTACTGTTGTCACATACTTATATACATCCAAAACATCTAGGACTGGGCGATCGAGGCTTCTACAGTTTACTAGCTACGTAGCCCAGTTACGAAACTTGCTCCCCCTGGTTTCGTAACTGGGCTTCGTAAATGCCCTTTGCATTTATCGTGAGATCGAAGATGAAAATTATATTTATTATCCCATAGATATAATATTTTAAAACATATACTCTATACACAAATAAAGTCGAAGTCGAGTCGAAGACAAACGTGACATTATTATTATAAGCTAGCTGGTGGCCGCGACTTCGTCCTCAAGAAAGTCGGTCTTATTACTATATATTTAAAAAAAACTTGCTCGCTTACTATTGTTTTAACTCATAAGTATTCTGCTTTATTATATGCAGAGAAGACTAATTTAAAAATATATTCAAATAACGAAAACTTTTTCACTCGCATCCGATATAAATGAAACAAAGCTTAAATGTTGCGCATGCTGAGCTTAATCTATTTATTAAACCGCAAAAAAAAAACATTATATTTTGTATAATATTATGTATAGGTAGATAATAACAACAATGGAGATAATTTTAATTAAATTATTATAATAATTGTATGATGAAATAATAAATCAATTACCATTATTTAATTTTATCCTTCGCTCTCTTTAATTATGCAATTAAGGAAAATTTGGATTCTTGGTAAAAAAATCTGTTACACCGAGTATTAGTAACATACTTTAAAATCGTATGTTTTACTCAGTCAACGTGACCATTATTAAATATTTATGCGTCAGAACAGTTTCAATTAATCGTTACAAACAAAAAGTCGAATATAGGACATATTCGACTTTGTAAACACACACATATAAGCATATAAACCTTCGAATCGAAATTATAATTTGATTGTAAAGTTACCAAATAAGATTGCTAAATAAGAAATAATTGAACTGTTGTATCTCGTTTATATTTAGGAAGACATTGTAAGAAAGAAATTACTTGTATATGCGCCAACACGCTGTAAAACAACATGGCGGATTTAACATAATCCTTTTCTTTAAAGGAGCCGTTATTTTAATTTGCATTTATAATATCGTCATAAAGAAAATGTTTTCTACAACAAAGAAAGAAATGTTACTTATATTTGTTTTTTCTTCAAATCAAATGAAAATATTTTTGTAAAAGAAAGGTCTTATGAAACATCTAAAATGGACAGGCTGGCCGAACACCACCCAGACCACCTTTTTACCATTTAAACCATTTATTTTGCTACACACATACATTACATAGACATAAGATAGACCGACAGACAGACAGACTTAGACATAAGACATTAAAAATGAATATGATAAAAACTAAGTCTATGAGGTATCATGATTTTAAATCCAGAATAATAATAAAAATCAAAAACAATTGCAATTCAAAAAATTGTGTCATGGCTTGGTAATTAAAATATCCTATATATATAGGAAATATAATATAATATAATGTATAAATATATATATATATATATACATTTGCACACAAAATTACAAACCGTTAGGAAGGTACAACAAAGGTACGGACCACAAATATATGGAGACTACGAAACAAAACAAAAACAAAGCCAGCCGGTTCAGAGCGTAGATTCTATCGAAAAGAACCGGTAAGAAACTCAGTAATCTTTTCCCATCATTAAATAACATAGATTAACTATTTGGCCACAACCAGGTTACTACAATCGCTAACATGGACTCCTGTAATTTTATCAGATTTCGTCTCTGTAAAAATTGGCCTGACAAGTTAATTATGTAACGTACATCACTCGTATCGCTCCCAGAGGTCCCTTTTTAGTACATAATGTATGTCTTAATTCCGTCAGATGTTCTCTTTCACACGTTGATTTACATACAAATATGTGAATCTTAAAACATGACAGCTTACTTAAAAACTAAGTTATGAAAATGGAAAGACGCTTATGCTATGCGTATACAGAAGGGGGTCGTGCCTATGTGCCATCCCGTGTCCCAGGATGTTGGGTTACCGATTCAAAATTCTAAACTGAACAACTAAGAAACTTCAAACAAAAATCATTGAAACTAAATAATTATCTACAGCAGACAAATCTATATATATATACATAGTTTTATTATATACTATTATACAGTACATTCCGTTTAGTTACTTTTTAATACAGGCCTAGTTGAAGGTTCATCTTTATAACCTCCATAGATTGAATACAAAACGAAGCCGAATTTTCCAAACTGTTGAAGTTCGACTTTTTTCGTAGTAGAGCCCTGAAAAATAACCCAAGATACGCCTATGAGTCATAGTTATCATTCTATGTAGCTCATTCATTTACTGATAATACTTCTGGCCCAATACAATATGTGTGTATTGATACTGGTCACTATCATATAAATAAACATTGGCGCTGTAAGCCACATTGACTGTTATTTACATCACCAATGCGCCACCAACGTTTGGGAACAAGGATGTCCCATATGTCTGTAGTTACTGGAGCATTGGACTATTGGAGTATTGGATTAGAGAATGTGATGGATGCACTTGCCATATCACCTGATCTTGTATAAAGCCCTACCACCAAGTAAATTGAGTATTTATTAATGCAAAGAAATTAAATAATTTCGAACGAAATTATACTTTGTTAATTATAATAATTAATAACATACGATAACATCTGCATGGTATTAATTATTATATATTTAATTTACACAAAGAGAAATAGGTAAATATCCAAAGGCTTAAATTAAGTAATTATTAAACTTTTCCTTAAACGCAATATACGCGCATTCAGAATACACAATATATTTTTATAATGAATGAACTCGAGGTCATTCATATTTAAACAATAATAATGTTGACTCATAGTTGTCAGGGTTTCGATGAATACAAAGAAATTAAAAGTCAATTAGATAAAAAAAACCGAGATGGCTCAGTGGTAAGAACGCGTGATTCTTAACCGATGATCGTGGGTTCAAACCTGGGCAGCGCCACTAAATTTCATGTGCTTAATTTGTGATTATAACATATATATCGTGGTTGATTGTGAACGAAAACATCGTGAAGAAAACCTGCATGTATTAAATTTCACTAAAATTCTGTCACATGTTTATTCCACCAAACCGCATAGGAGCAGCGGAATAAGCTCCAAACCTTTTCCTCAAAAAGGGGAGAAGAGGCATTAGCCCATCAGTGGAACATTCACATGCTGTAACTCTAGATAAAAAATACAAAAAACACAATTACAAATTAATAAAATAATTTTATTTTATGACAAGTTAAGGATATGATCTATAACTTTTCACCAAAACCATGTTAACAACGCAAAAGCTGTCAAATTTTTCTTCAGTGTAGACGCGGCTTTACGAGATAAATCATGTCCGCGTGAATTGGTGACGTTTAACTAGATATTTTCCGTGAAATGGCAATTCTATTCCCTGCAAAAGTGAGCAATTCTTTTATCTTCCGAACTTTATAGACCAAGCATTAACATCTCAGCAAAGTTTAAAAATATGAGTATTCACTCATAATAATTCCGCGGTGTTGGTGTCCCTTATTATTTAATCTAACGAAAGTTACAAAGTTTTTAACGAATGAAATTTGTAATTGATTATTCACCGTAAAATTTGTATCGATAATATGACCAATCAACTTATTATGTATCTTTGGGCATTTTTATGAAACTAAATGTGCATTTGTTTTTATTATTTGCACTGTCTCCCAAATAATTTATAACGATTCCTTGATCCATACAACAGCGTTGTTAAAAAAAAGAAGCGCGCTAATTTAAAACCGCCAATTTACCTTTATGTCAAGCAACAAAATTTGACATAAAGGTAAATTATTAATTTATTAATGGCTCGACTTGTTGAATGCGTTCAAATGTTATTTGTATTTTTAAGAGTAATTGAGTGAGTGATTTACATCAATTTATATGATTTTCGGCCAAATACTGAAACGTCAATCAAATATGAAGTGGAAATTAATTATTTGAGACGCTGTTAATTTAAAATTTCGCCTACTAAATTTTAAATTAACGGCGTTCCAAATAATTAAGTCCCACTTAATATTTGAATGACGTTTCAGTATTCGGCCATTTGTGTTCTATTTTTAAAAATACCAAGTCGAGATTTTTATTTCTGGACACTAAATCTATAATTTCTAAACGTATACGTCATTTTAGCTGTCAGTTGACATTATAATGACAACTAAATGAAAATTAAATGGATATGTCTTGTATATAATCTCTTAATACCAGATGCTGTCTCCTAACATTAACACACCTGTTCTGATCGCTGTGACATGTTCATCTATTCACTTTCATACATATGATAATACCGTATTAAGTTCTGTCTGTATTTTAATATTTTCGTTCCTGTCTGTCTGTGATAGTTTAAAAATGATTATATTTTATAAGTGAGGTTACTGACCTAACTAGAACTTTCGCCGTTATAACATTCAATAAAATCTTATGATATATAACTATAAATGTTTTCCTACATTATTCTTAAATTTGTAACAAAATTTGTAACTATTTATAGAAACTGTTTCACGCCTTTCAATATGAGTATTTTTCTTTTTCTTTCTACTTATGCATTCATAATAAACAAAAATTATAACAAAATATCGATAAACGATTTCGAAAGAAAAACAAATTAATATGCACTAAAAAATAAAAACAATGATTTCGTATTCTTCTATAATTTGATAATTAACTTACTTTTTTCTACTCATCAATATATAGGTACGATTGTATTGTGTGGTTGATAATGTAGTTACAATTATTGTTATTTTTGGAGTCGATGTCAGCCTAGGTGGGTTTATAACTACATACATAGTTATAGGTGAGATGTGCCTGTGTCGCACGCGCAACGTGACGAGGCGAATAAAAGTTAATTTGTGATGTGTAAGTTTTTGTTTGTTTTTAAAGGATTCCCGTATTATTATTGCTAGGTATATTATAGTGTTTCCTTAATAACATCATACATCTAAAGCCATACAGTTCAAGTAGGCTCATTTTGATGTATATATTTTTCAGATTAAATCTATACTAATATTATAGAGTCATCTGTTTTCCTTCACCGTCAAGCACGAGATGATGCCCGGGCTTGAACCCACGATCATCGGTTAAGATTCACGCGTTCTTACCACTGGGCCATCTCGGCCCGGCTAGCTCACCCTCCAATATTTAAGTTTAAATTCCGACGGCAACGCTGCGACCCTACAACTATGTACGACATAATATTTTTATTATATACATGTCCTTAGGTACTGAAACCAAAAACATATAACTTTTTTATTTCTTCTCTCAGTCAACCCGTAATCTCGATGGTGACAAAGCTTACACTTCCCTCCTTACCTTGAAAAGCACGTACACGAATTGTTATTACACCTTAACTGTCTTCACTCGTGTGGACTTTGCCATCCCGTCGGATTATGAGAGTCAGGGAATAGCGATTGCGCTTTCTGGCTAATCTCCCTTGAGAATGACTACCATATTATTATTATTTTTCTTTTATTTTACTAGAGAATAGCTAAAATTGTTCATATACCCTGTTACCCCAAGTAGTACAGATCACTCCTTATGCCAATTCGCTGTCAATCGTATGTTCTATAATGATGTAATATGGTATATCTTTTCTCCCTATACACTGACTCACGCCCCTTATCACCTTAACACAGCAATACAGAGTATTTATATATGGCGGTGGAATTTGATGACTGGGTGGTACCCATCAACAAATTCCCTAACAAAATCAAGAGAACAATATTGTTTTGACATGTTACCAATAACTTGAATTTTAAATTTATAATATATTATTCCCGATAGTTTCTGTGTAACCACACATTACACAAGAGAACCACATTAGCTGAACTAACTAATGTCCTTCAGTGTAAAAGGTTAATCGTTTTTTAATAGCGATGCGAACGCCTTTGAGCCTAACGACTTGCCTACATATGACCTCTTACATTTTAGATACGAAACTTTTGTAAGGAACTTTATGTGATTTTTTAAAAATAATAGCAGCTAAATAAATTAATAAAACAGGCCACCTGGTGGTCAGAATGACTTAAATCATAAATGCACAGTTGTCTCTTGGTCTATACTCTAAAGGCTGTTCCCAAGTTTGGTGGCGCTTTGGTGATGTAAGGATTGATTAATATTTCTAACAGCACCATTTTGAATTACTTTTTTTATTTAATTATACCTTTATTATACATCGCAAAGATAGAAAAAAAAAACAAAACATGGATATAACCTAAATATGAGTGGCATACAGCTTTGGCGACCTTATCGCAACATAGCATTCTTTTCCAGGCAACCAACAACAACTGAATTATTCATAGAATATGAGGTATGTGGTCTCCTATGGGTTAGACTTTACACCGTTGGTAGAGATCGCTGTTTTTTTTTTATTACATAGGATGGCGGACGAGCATGTGGGCCACCTGATGGTAAGTGGTCACCAACGCCCATAGACATTGGCGTTGTGAGAGATGTTGGTTAACATCGCCAATGCGCCACCAACCTTGGGAACTAAGATGTCATGTCCCTTGTGCCTGTACTTACACTGGCTCACTCACCCTTCAAACCGGAACACAACAGTACCAAGTACTGCTGGTTTGCGGTAGAATATCTGATGAGTGGGTGGTACCTACCTAGTCGAGCTCGCCCAAAGCCCTACCACCAAGTAAAGATAAGGTCGCCAAATGTATGCCACTAATATTTAGGCTGTATACATGTTTTGTAAATTTTAATTTTATAGTGTACAATAAATTATAAAGTAAGTAAGTAAGGTAAAGTGAGTGATGTTTGTAATATTAACATATTACCTATCTATATTATAAAAATAATAGATATGTGGAGCGATGAAAGTCAAAGCGATACCGGATTGAGCCAATATGACCAAGTCCTACGTCGTCATAGTAATCGGTCCAAAGTACATATTAAGATAGAAGTTACCTAAGTAACTTTGTATTGTGTAATTTGCACAGACGGAACATAGTCTATTGTACGTGATACAAACTTGCATCTATTATTTATGTATGATCTCTAAGTCTCAACGGTACACCGCCTCTTGAGTTTAGAATCGAATGTCTTTGAAGCGTTCAAAAGCAAATATCGAGTTGATCACAAGATATAAAAACTTTGTACGGTATTTTAACATTTATTTATTTATTTATATACCAACGATACATTGTAAATGCATTTTCATTAAAAAGTAAGTTATGGTCTAGTACTATTACAATAATCTACTACAGGTATATACAGCATTGCACTTGTCCGGCTTAGATAATTAATAAAGATAATATTTTAAATGAATTGAACTGAAATTAAAACAAAAACAACTTCAACATTAAATTAAACATTTAGAATAAAATAAAAAGGTATATATAACATTAATAAATAATTAACTTGTATAAGTTTGATAGATTTGTTTCTTAAAACTAGCAAGGGTGACAAATAGCAAACATACTTTATAACGTTTAAAATTGCATATAATCTTTAAGTGCAAGTGGGTCATTGAATGTATCTTCTCATCTATATGCAAATAAGAATAATTGATTGAGGCATATTAACACAAGATATTAAGGATAGATATTCTACCGCAAAACAGCAGTACTGTGTATTGTTGTGTTCCGGTTTATAAATACTTTTCTTATTAATCTTCGAATTAATCAAAAGTCAAAAGGATGAAACATATAACAAGAGATGTTAAAGCGGGCCGAGAAAATAATATCTGTAAGGCTCAGGCCAGAAATGTGCGAGCAAGGATGCGGAATCTCTTTACAGTAGTTATCTCGCTTCGTCGCACAAGTGTAGCTTTTGCTTTACAAATGATTCCACTTCACGGCTACTCTACTATGATTGGTTACGCAGGTGGGTTCAATGCTTTATAGATACATACAACATATTATATAGATTAAAGTATTTTTTCATAATGTCAATTAATAAATTTTAGTATTATTGTAAACAAAGCAATAATAAATACGGCATACTTACTCAGTACAAAACGGTATGGTATTTCGTTATGAGTCATGTGATTGCACATTGATGGTGTATCTGGCTACCTAACAAGGCAGCACGCCCTCAGGCTATGAGTGCTCTGAGCCCAAATGTGCCTGAAATCTTTCGGTCGTGGAATTTCCCTCCCACTGGTTTTTGAGAATTAGTGAGTAGACTTTTGTTTCACAAATACACCTGTGTACTATAATTTTTTCTGCGCAGTATACTAGTCTCGCTTGAGAATGGCTGAAAATGACACAAACTTGGCATCTTATAATAGGTTAAAAAAGCTCCTCATCTTCGCTCCAACAAATGTTTGGGGTATGCGTAAAGTTTGATAAAAAAACATTCAACAACATCATTACCCTTCTAATCTGTGCTGCAATCGAGTAAAATACCAAAGTGATTTAGTACTTTGTTCTAGTTTGATTGATTTTACAAATGGCAGCTCCAGATTCAGTCTATTAGCAGCGGAATGCACGTGTTCTTCGCGGAATACAATCCCTTTGATGCGTGCTGAAACAATGATTAATGTTCTCTACTTGAGAAATGGTTTCATATACTTGTAACTTGTGTATTAATAATGTGTTACAAAATACTTATCGTTGATGTTTAATAACTAACAAGTTAATCTATATATTACCGGCTAGAATACGTAAATTTTAATCGAGATCGGAGGAAAATCTGTCTTCTACCTGAGAAGTCATTTGCATCTAATTTGTATTTTTAATTCATTTCGTGGTACCCGATGGAAGAAAACATCGTGAGGAAATCTAGAAAATGGGATGGTAAATCAGTGTGGAAAAAGATCTAAATATTCTTCTCAAGAAGAGAGAGGAAGGGAAGCTTTGTCTAGGAGTGAGACATTAATGAGAGATATTTTGATTTGTTTTTACTTTTTATTTTATTTTATAGACCTGTAAAATATTTAGAACATTAATACAAAAACAAATTCTATTACAGCGACCCGAAATTGCAAAGGTAACACGATACATATATAAAAAGACAAAATATTGAGGACCCTTTTTTTAGAACAAACATTATTTTCATATAACACGGAAAACCTAAAGTGGTTTTTTTTCGACGAATGCCCTAGCTGCCCATTACAGCTAGTTTGCACCAAATATTTATACATTTTTTAACTAAGCATTCTACCTCAAGAATCAATCTGACTCTTGAGTCAGAATCAATCTGACTCTTGAGTCAGAATCAATCTGACTCTTGAATCAGATTGATTCTGGGTTAGGTTATGGGTATGGGTAAACATAGAATAATTATAAAAAGTAGAGTCCCAATAGCAACCCGAGTCCAATCTAACCCCAATTAAAAAACACAAAAGCGTCATCGAAATCCAGCCATCGAAATCGGAGTTCAGTGACATACAAAAAATATATATATAAAGAAATAAAACCCGAGATAAACGAAAGAAACATAATCAATTAAATATTGCTTATTGTTATTTTTCGGATTTCGTGATGAAAAATATAACATCGGAGTGCGAGTCCTTCCGACGCGAGTTACGAGTCTACTATAGTATATGATATATGAACAATCTTGTTAAGCAAAAAGTATCTTGTTTTGTTTAGTTTTATTTATCGAGACATGCTCGACATATTTCAGGAAGAATAACGCTAGATTTACTTTAATACTGGTTTGTTCCAAAAACAACTTATAATATGTTTTTATGTAACGTTCTTAGAAACTCAATTATAGTTTTTACATACAAATGTAATTGATCTAAGCCTCGATAGAGCAACAGCATGATCGATTAGCCCCTTGGACTGTTGGACTCATCCACTGCATTACCATTAGTCCTTAAGGGCTTTCTGAGGTATCAGAAAACACTGCCAACTTCCAAAGACCGAACTGCTTTCAACCTTGGATTGGAACTCAGAGCTTCATATTTTGCAGTAATTCAAGCAAACTAAACCAACAAGTCAATAATAAAATATATGTAACAAATAGTAACAATATAAGACGAGATGATCCCGAATCAAGGCTCCTCACATTCCATCCGTGACTAGGTTGATTAGATTTACATACAATATGAAACTTGTATTACTATATCACTCGCAAGCTAGCGAATTTTGTGAATATTTGGGTGTTTTATGTAAAATTTTATGAAACAGGTTCTGTATTGTAGTTTTTTTTTTTATTGTATAGGAAGGCGGACGAGCATATGGGCCACCTGATGGTGAGTGGTCACCAACGCCCATAGACAATGGCATTGTAAGAAATGTTAACCATCGCTTACATCGCCAATGCGCCACCAACCTTGGGAACTAAGATGTTATGTCCCTTGTGCCTGTAATTACACTGGCTCACTCACCCTTCAAACCGGAACACAGCACAGCACAATACAATGTACTGATGTTTTGCGGCAGAATATCTAATGAGTGGGTGGTACCTACCCAGACGAGCTTGCACAAAGCTCTACCACCAAGTAAAAGTAAGAATTCAATTACATATTATAACAGAAAAGATTATCAATAATATAAATTAGAAAAAATGCCTTAAAATTGAGGTTCGGCTCATCTTATTGAATTGTTTTTGCAACTTAGTTACCATAGTCGGTGGTACAATGATGTAAGGAATTGGTAATATTTCTTACAATACCAACTTTTACGAGCGATGGTGACCAGTTACCATCAGGTAATCCATATGTCTGCCCGCCTATCAATTTCTAAAACTACATAATATACAATATGTACAGTAAATATTCGTTAAAATACTAATCTAATTATAATTTTCAAAAAAAAAAAAGCTTCGAGTAAGAAAATAAGACAGTTAGTAAAATCCGTATGGAGTCGGGACTGGTAGCTAGTATGGAAAACATGTAAGATTGATCGTTAATACCTATTCGTTTATCAATTCTAAATAAATAACAAGATAATCTCAAATATACACATGCGACTTGAGAGAGTAAATATGCTCAATCCGAAATGTTGTTATCTAACAAAACCGTAAAATATACCTCCAAATGACTCCCTGAAATCTCAAAAAAGCAAATATATTTTATTTACCAAAAACAAATGAGTACAGACACCGTAAACTCAAACCGAGCGACAACCCTGCTGACAATACATCGTTCATCATACATTTTATGTAAATTTCGCACAACCTGACACCAGAATATGTCCTTGAAAAACCAATATCATACATCCATTGCCGTTTTTATATAGCAAAGTTATTTCAGATGACTGTACAACCGTCAATGGTTGTTGTGCATTGAAATAATGTAGACAATATTTCTTTGTAATTTTGGGGAGTTGTCGTATGAAATGTTACAGGTCCACATCTGTCGTAACGAATGGGGGAAGATTTAATATATTGACTCGTTTATTTCGCTCTGTTACTTATCGCTACAAATTTTATCAAATTGTAAACTGCTTTATTTTTTTCTTCTTAATAATGGACATATTTTGAAAAGTTAATGAACCATAAACAATATAGAGGCTATCAGCGGCCCTGGTCTTTGATCAAGGTGGAGTGAGTTTGTCTTTCAGCTCCCTTGGGTCGACGCTTTCACTGCACATTGCATTTGTTGATGTTATATAAATAATAATAATATAAATAATTGATGTTATTAAATCAAACAACGCTTATTTACTCCTGGTAATTGTTTTTAACATTTTGGGATCGATGTTTCAATAAAAAAATCTAATTGACAAATCTATTATCCGCCAGCAAAGACTTGTAAGGGCTGTCCCTGTTATATTATCGATTTATATAACAAAAGTAACAACCTGTGCGGGCTACTACTGGGCTAAAGCCCTTTGAGGAGACGGTATAGAGATCATTCTACTACGTTGCTCTAATGTGATTTGGTGGAAGAAGTTCAGTTACATGAGCCACAAGCAGTTTTCCTCAGATTGTTTTCCTGCGCCGCTAAACACAAATTATCCACATGAAAATTCAGATGTGCTCGACTGGAGTCGAACCCGTGATCATCTGTTAAGATTTACACGATCTAACCATTGAACCAACGATGAAAGGAAGAAAACAATTTTTAACTAAAACCAGCTAAACAACAACTATACATAAGGCCTACAATAATCGCTTATAATTATGCTCTCACAGTCACTGATTTTTACATGTCATGTTGGCTAAATATACCGATAACAGAAAGAAAAACGTAACTACATAATTATTGAGTAGCTTAACTATTACAATGTGAATTTTATTCTCATTTCAGTTACACGAAGTCGAATATATGAAAATTATATGAATGTAAATTCACTTCAAAACTAATTTACTTTACAAGAATACATAATGAAAGTTTTAGTTTGATGTAAATAGATTTTACTGCAGTGGATTTAATAGTTTCGTAAAAACTCATTCATCATTTAAACTTTAGAATGCATTAAAAGTTTTTTATATATTTACGCTATTCAAAACACAGACAAAACTCAATATTAGGATTAGGTTTTTTATTCGGTGGTAGAGCTTTGTGCAAGCTCGTCTGGGTAGGTACCACCTACTCATCAGATATTCTACCGCAAAACTGCAGTACTTGTTATTGCCGTGTTCTGGCTTGAAGCGTGAGTGAGCTTGTGTAATAACAGGCACAAGAGACATAACATCTTAGTTTCCAAGTTGGCGCATTTAAAGATATAAGCGATGGCGAAACGATGTAAGCGTATAACATCTCTTACAATGCCAATGTCTATGGGCGTTGGTGACCACTTACCATCAGGTGGCACATATGCTCGTCCTCCTATACTATAAAAATACTATGCTATAAAAAATAGGTATTTAAATTCTTTAAACATAATTTATTTAAAATAAAAAAAGTTACAGCCGTACTTATCCCATTGCTGGGCAATCTCATAACAGGAAAGCTTAGAGGTAATTCCACGCTCTGTGGTTTGATAAAAAATATAAGACACAATTTCATATTAATATCGTACAAATTACTTTAAAAAAAAATATTTTTTATGCGGAAAGAAGAAAAAAATATATCACAATTTTGTGAGCTTATTTAAGATGCGATTTGTACAATAAAAGTCAACGTGCCCTTTAAACGTGTCTTACTTTTTTATGAAATGACAAATAACACAACTTACCCGAGCACGTGTATGGAATATATAGAGGAATTCCTTGTTGAACACGACAAAAAACTAGTTTCGCGAGTTACGAGTGAAGATGTCACGGGAATAATACTATCACGGTGCTTGGTCTAATTTTGTGTAAAGACACTTTATGTTTTATTTATTAGTTATGTACAGATGTTGTAATTTTATGCTTTTATAATTCATGGGATGGAAGTAATGTTATTATTGAAAGAAGCTTTTGTCTTAATTACTAATCTAACTCGCTTCTAAAGACGTGAATAAGTGTCTACTTAAAATGTAGTACATATATGTGTATAGATATCGTGATACATAGTATAATGTTTACGATGGTTTACGAGGAACGTCGGTTAAGTTCCAGACGGCATGATTTCTTCCAAATGTTGCTGCTGTAGAAAGTGAGATATTAAACAGCCGCGTTATATTAAACTATCGTTAAACAACGTAATTAAAGACTAAAGTTGATATTTCTTAAGAATGCTATCATTCAAACTATAAATAAAAAAAACTATAAAAGTTTGTTGTTGCCATAAACAAAAAAATAATTTATATTATTCCAAACAATTGCAACAGATTTAAAAAAACATCAAACGTGAACGCGAAGATCAAAAATAAAATTCTTACGACTTCACAACATAAAGTATTACCTAATCCAAACAGACCAACTTAAATCAAAGGGACATAATATACTATACAAATATCGGCAACCCATATTTAATACGCCTGCCTCGTATTTACAAAACTCTGTAATGGCCACTTCATTTTCAACACAAACAGACACTGTGCTCATCGTCTATATTAATCTCTATCTAATAATAACGCTGTGTTCGATTGTGTTTGAAGTTGAAAAACGTCTGAGACTAAAGGAAGTGAATCAATATTGCCTAACTGTCTAGCAAATAGATAGTTACGTAAAGAGTTGAGATATGGATTCTATTAATGCTTCGGATTTTATTATAGGTCACAGATGATACAGTAGTTAATTATTGATAAATATAAAAATATATATATTTCCAAACGTTAACCTGGATACAGGTGCCATTAATTTAACTTGCGAAATATTCTCTGAACAAAATTATTCATGTTTCCTCTTATTGGAACCACCAACTAACCAACCAAGTGGTTACCAAGTACCTACCTAGACGGTGTAAAAGTATACTTATATTCTATCTCCAAACACGAACAATTAGTATTATTGTGTTGTTCCCATTTGAAGGATCACTGAACGAATTAGATACAGGCGCAAGGGACAAAATATTTTAGTAACCAAGATGGCAATGGCGATGTAACGGGTGATTTCCTCCAGTACCATTGTCTTTGGACTGTGCAAGTCTGTCAAACATTCCTACCAGCCATAATAGTCTTGAGGCTACGCGGTAACACATCACGACTCCCGACGAAAAAACTTCGACTTCATTTATTATATATAAATATATATTTTTTTATTGTATAGGAATGCGGGCGAGCAATGTGCCACCTGATGGTAAATGGTTACCAACGCCCATAGACAATGGCATTGTAAGAAATTTTAACCATCGCTTACATCGCCAATGCGCCACCAACCATGGGAACTAAGATGTTATGTCTCTTGTGCCTGTAATTACACTGGCTCACTCGCCCTTCAAACCGGAACACAACAATACCGTGTACTGCTGTTTTGCGGTAGAATATCTGATGAGTGGGTGGTACCTACCCAGACGAGCTTGCACAAAACTCTACCACCAAGTTTTAATTCAACTAAATAAATACAAGTTGTAAAAGGTAACATATTGTGTTTACTAGCCATTCTTTATCGGAAAATACTGTATTCAACTTTTGCAGTTACAACTTAATTAACATAAATATACTTATACAATTCACATATATTGAAGAATATTTTTAATTCTTCGCTTATTTTTTCTTTAAATGACATGGCTTAAAATATTTAGCCATTTTCATTTCAATAAAAAACACCCGAATGAGATTAATAAGTGATTGAATATTTATATATTAGAGTAATTGCTCGGCGAAAAACATTTATTTTTTCTACCTACCCACAATCGTAAACTCGACCACAGACTATTATAGACTAAAATAATTGTATCGGTTATTAAAACTACAGATACATAATGAGTTATTGGTCATAAAGTATAATTTATTAGACGCTTTACATATTTGATTTACAACTCTCCTACCGTAAGATTAAAAGCAAGGGTTAAGAAACATGTGTGAGCTATTTGTTTAATTTGTAATATTGATTAAAATTTATCTTTTTCTATTTATTATGTAATATTAAAAAAAACTTTAGCAGCAAACAGAATCAGAATCAAGTAAAATATTATTTTTTTTATTTACTCGGTGGTAGGTGCAAGCTGGTCTGGGTAGGTACCACCCACTCATCAGATATTCTACCGCAAAACAGCAGTTTGTATTGTTGTGTTCTGGTGTGAAGGGTGAGTGAACCAGTGTAATTATAATGTAAATAAGGCACAAAGGACATAACATCTTAGTTCCTAAGGTTGGTGGTGCATTGGCGATCTAAGCGGTTTCTTACAATGCTATTGTCTATGGGCATTGGTGAACACTTACCATCAGGTGAGTAGGCTTCGGGGGCTCGTCCACCTACCGATATAATAAAAAAAATATGTTAAATTCAATTAAATATCAACACTTTTATTTATTTCATGACAATGCATTTGAAGTATTCTCAATAATTATGCAGATATGACATAATGAAAATCTTGAAATAGAACGGCGTCTCAAGTAATTAATGATGTTTCAGTATTCGGCCGTAAGTTTCTGAACTATAAGGATACGATAAAACTGAAGAGGTAATTGTTGTTGTTTTTATTAATACGTTCTTATCTCTGGAATTAGTGGGACTTAATAAAATATTTTTGCTTTTAATAATCCATTTCTCGAGGATGTTTATATTTTACCTTACACTACAGAGCAAGGGAGCGAAGTAAAGTTGTTTAAAAGGGTGAAACCGCGCTTGCTATAAAAAAGTTTGATTGCTAAGGCAAAAGAGTTTAAACAATTATTTTAAAAAATTATAATTAATATTTCACCCAGAATTACGTTCACTAAAATAAAATCTTTATAATTGAACGACCTATGCTATTACAGTGAGCACTAAGAAAATGGACGTCACTGTTTTATATTATTTTTTAAAAATAATCTGACTATATTCAACAAAAGTTATTTTTAGCGAAATAATCCACATTTTTTGAAAACAGACAATGAATATACATACAAAATCTTACCTCGTAACCTAAATAAACAAATACAAGCTTACGAGAAAAAAGCGCCAGTTATGTAAACATATCGACATAAACTACCGTCTTGTAAATCACGTTTTTAAATTCAGAGATATTTAGTCGTAATTTTTTTTTTGCATTAAATAAGTAAGGACTTATATAGCTCAATAGATAAGACTCTCAATAGATTAATAATATTGTGAAGGCATAGGATTTAGAAAAGTATTAATATAAATATATCCGCGATAAAAAGGTGCCAAGTAGAACTTGGTGACGTATTGACACAGCCCCGACGTCCGGGGCTTAAAAGATAGGGCGTAACCCTGGGGCCGTGGATACGTGAGGTGGGGGCCTCGCGTATCCTATTTCAGACGGCCCAGAGGAGGACGGCAGCCGGGATGGCCTCGCGCTTTCGTACGCACTAGCGAGGAGTGCGGGGGGGCGAAATTACCTTCGCCCCCTGAGGAGAGCTACGCCGAGCCACGAGCGGAGCACAGCACGGGAGGGGCCGCGGATGCGTTATATCAACACGATCCCGCAGCCTCTCCGATCCGTGCCGAGGACGGCCATCGCAGTGGTTTTAGTGGGTAAGAATCCCACATAACCCGGTTCCTCCCCCAAGGGAGTCGGGTACCTTCGGAAGGTTTCCACTGCGTGAAAAAAAAAAAAAAAAAAAATGGTGACGTATTGACATTGAAGCGATGGTAACAGTTCTTCGAATACCATTGTCTTTGGGCGTTGGTGACCAGTTACCATCAGGTGGCCCATATGCTCGTCTGCCTACCTATATAATAAAAAAATTGAGATTGCCTAGTGGTTATAACATGTGAGTCTTAACCAAAACCATTTAAAACAGGATATCCGTCTCAATTATCTTGTACTTCATTTTTGACTTGGTGGTGAAAGAGAATATCGTGTGGAAATCTGCTTGTGGTGAATTAATATCTGCCGCAAGTATAGGTACTCCAAAATTAACGCAAGATTTAAATTTGCCGCTATTTTTGAAGTAAATTGTTGACCAACTGATCCAGTCTCCCAGAATTTTTCAGTAAGTGCAAAGTGACACGTCTACATTTTGCACTTACTGCACTCTTAAAATGAGAACACTCTCATATTTGACATATACCTCAAGAGTGTATATTGTAAGCCTTAAACTTTATGTAACACTAGCTGTATTCCGCGGTTTCACCCGCGTATAATTAATAAAAATAAGCCCAGGGCCTTCCCAGGACTATCCAACACAAAAATATTTTTTAAATTCGAACCAGTAGTTCTTGAGATTAGCCGGATCAAACAAACAAACTCTTCAGCTTTATATATTAGTATAGATACTTGTAAATAATTATAAGGAATCATTATAAGATGTTTATAATTCTCCCAGTTATTCAGTTGTTAATCAAAGGTTTTTATTAATATAAGCAGTGTCGGATTAACCACGTAGCAAGAGCAAGTTATAAGTAAAAAAAGCTCGTACTATGGAAACTAGATGACTGATATATTTACCAAAAGCACTTTTATTTTGTAAATACATACTTATATAAATAATTACACCCAGACTCAAGACAAACAGACATATTCATGCACACAAATATATGTCCTGGGGAATTGAACCCACGACATGCGGCGCGTAAGTATCTTACCAACCACGTCAGCCAGCTCGTCGTAATTATCAAACAATTAACAGTAATATATTAAATCAGTATTGCAATAATTTGAACCCGCGATCTTCGATTAGACTTAACGCAGACTTACTCTCTGAGTCATTGCGATTCAAAAAAAGATCAATCATCGAATATAAATAAATATATTAACTATACTATTCTATACAATAAACTGCGTCTATCCCGGCATGTAAAAGACATACCAATAATACATTATACTCGTATACAACACTTCAATAGGATCTTTCATATCAACAAGATAGATAGAAATAGATCAATCACCACCACAATGTGTCCCTTATCAAACACACACATACATACACATATACGTCATACATACATATGTCATACATAAACTTCCGCAAATAGAGCTTTTAATAGCACGAATCATTAAAAATTCTTAAAGAGTTATTTTAGATGGCTATGTGAGAAAAACGTTCGTCAGTATCGGTTTCCTTTGATATGAACCTTTTAGCCATCTGTCTGGATGATGGATGACATCTGATCTTAAAGGACCTTGAACTCTTAGGGTCATAGTCCATTATACGCGGTGCTTTTTATAGATAATTTTTTTTTTCATGTTTTGAGTTGTTTCACATTAATTCCACATAAAAATCATTATACATTTTAAAATATGCAACTATATTTTCAAAGTACAGTAAAAAAAATGTCTCACTGCTGGGATAAGGCCTCCTCTTTTTTTAAAGAGGTTTCGAGCTCTTTCCACCAGGCTTCTTCAATGGGGTTTGGTGGATACATTTCGTTCGTCACTATTTTTTCCTTGGCCGCCGAGCACGAGATGAATTAAAACTTAACCTATTGAAAAATCAGTGATGCTTCTCCGGATTTGAACCCACTATCATCAATAAAGATTCACGTGTTTGTTTATAATTCTAACCAACAAACTTTAAATAAAAATTTATTTATTTTTATTTCAATACGTCTCTGTGTCACAGTTGTGGATTCCGAGGGCAAATTATATAAACGAGATTAATTATGGAAACTTTTTATTTATTTCTATTTAAATAGTCTGTTTTTACTATTTTACGAAATATTTAGAGCTGTATTAAGAGCTGTGGGAATTGATATAATTTAGTAATTATAACCAATGCAGGACATAATTGCACAAGTGGGTACGCAAATATAGGTGCACTCTCTATTCCGTCACTCTCATAATAAGATGGGACTGTGAATCTTTTTGTTAAATACCGGTTTAGTTCCTGAAATAAATACAAATATGACACAGAATTTATATGTAGTATTTATTATTTTATTTATCATGTTTGAGCACGCCTCAAGCAAACGTAATGAGATTAATAAATATATTATAATGGAGGTATGGCTATGGCTGAACAAATAGAATGATTATTATTTCCTTTCTTAATTGAAGATATTACTGTTATAATGATAGTTTACAATTTATTTAGTTGGAATAAAACCTCTTTTCCCTATTCAGCCCTTGGACATTAGCGGATATGGACGAGAGAGTCTCTCAGTAGACGCGTGGATACCAGCCCTTACGATTGATAGACACGACTTACGACCTATTACTATAATATTTTTTCTATATTTTTAACGATGTCAAGTTAATTTCCCCGGGAATAAATCTTATATTAACGAGATTGGTAACTTATAGTGACCCTTTTAAAATTTTTCTTTGAGTTGTATTAATGGGATTTCGATAATGTGTAAATTTTTGTCTGAAATATTTCCCTGTAAAAATGCTGTGGGTAGATGTATAAAAAAAATCTTACTCTGACGTCATATGGCGCTCGAAATCTAATGCTGACGTCATCAGACACTCGAAATTACGCTTAATCGTCTGACGCAGTCTCAGTCCTTTCCGTGTTGGTACTAAGATGTTTACACAACAATAATGATGTTTTAGTAACTCCTCGTAGTTCGATGTGTTCCTTGTGATATGTGATTAGATAGATTAAAAAATTGACTACCAAATCCACTAGACGTTTGTGTAAAGATCGGATAAAACTAGTTGGACCTAACGTGGCGAGTGAGTCTACTGTACAACCTTTTTTCCCTTACTAATAACTAGCGTTTTGCCCGCGGTTTTACCCGCGTAGTTCACGTTCTCGTGGGAATACTGGGATAAAATAAAGCCTATGTTACTTGCTGATAATGTAGCTTTCCATTTGTGAAGGATTTTTTATGAAAGCGAAACAAACAAACAAATTCACAATCGCATTTATAACATTAGTTAGGATTATGTCACCTATTATTTTCATATTACACAATCATTTCATAAATATATTAAATGATTCAAAGTTTTTAACTTATAAAGAAAACATCATATTAAATAAACGCACACTTTGAGCATAAATAAAATAAAACGCTCATAAAAATGATTCGTGTCAAATCAAAGTTTCATAATTAACGATTATTGCTGATTATTACAATAATATGTCAAATTAATTCGAATATATGTCTTAAGAATATATTCGAATCTTATGTTATTTATATTTATTAGCGTATTAAATATATTTTTATTATAATTGATTGACATAACTCACTGCAACTCTTTCTTCGTTGTTGCGATAATGATCGCCAAACATGGCTAATGTTTGTATAAGTCATACATTGTTCATACATTAGTCATACATTGGTCACACATTGGTCATACATATGTCATACATTGGTCATACATTGGTGATATATTGGTCATACATTGGCCATACATTGTTCATACATTGGTCATACATTGGTCATACGTTGGTCATACATTGGTCATACATTGGTTATGATGATGATGTTTGCCCCATTTTGGCTACGGCTGAGGAAGACTAGCCACCGCCCTAGGACATATCATTGTTCACAAGTGTGCATAATCCGATGGGACGGTTAATTCAACACAACCGGTAAGAGTTAGTGCTTTCCGGGGCACCAACTTTTTATGGCCCGAATCATTACATTGCCACTGCCTACGAGCAGTTGTGACCACTTACCATAAGTGACCACATTTGCCAATTATATTATTAAAAAAAATTAGAATACACAAGTTATTGCGCACGTTGTTTTCAATAAGCTCAGTTCCAGAAACACCAAGCCCTTCCTTGCAAGTTCATACATAGTAATTCGTAGAGAGCTCGCACAGCACTCATAAATATGTCATAAAAGATAACCTCTGTAACATATTACCTAGGTTTCTAAAAAGCACAATGTTCGAGATTGTTTTATCGCCCCGGGTTCCGTACAGGTAAAATAAATACCTTCCACAAATTAGAATAAACTTAATTTATTTTCATTTGTGGAATGGTTCTGTAGTCTGAATCTAATGTAGGTACTACATCGTAATATTATTATACATATATTTTTTTATATAAAAAAAATGTAAATAATTATTATTATATTGGTGCAGTTGATAACACATTCTGTAATTCGAGTTTATTTAATGTGTAAAATAAAAAAATTGTTTTTGTCAATTAGGTTCATAATAAAAATCTTAAGGTTTTCGAGTCGAAGTTGATAAATGTTTTGTCGTTTGTTTATAATTGTATACATTTTTTAAATAATTCATTAACATGTTATACGTTTTTCAATTTCTAATTAGACATATAACTAATTTAAATACTAAATTAAAACTATTTGACTGGATTAAACGGCTTATATGGACTTTACACTTAAAATTTATGTATGTATGTATATATACAGTATTTAAGTTATTATTATGTCAAATCCAATTACATATATATATTAAATATAAAAAATAAAAGCATTAATTTTGGTTTTTATGAGGATTTAATATATATGTATATGTATAAAAAATTGACACAATAAATTAAAAAAAATGTAACAGTACATTAAATTTAATTTATCATAACATTTGCAAATGATCCCTAAAATGTATTAAAAAGAAAATTCATAAGAATTGTAATCGTCTCGAGTTACGATAACTTCGTGTCACGTTATCAGAATTTTAATCAAAATGTATGCGTTTATTCACTTCGCTTTTATTTTTGAGGTAATTCAATTTACGTTTAATAAAATTTTATCAAAGCTGATACATAAATCAATAATTTAATAACATTTAAAGGGGCCTGACCGTAGCCCTTTCCTAGGGTTATACTTGAGGATCTCCTTAGGAATATATTATTGTGATTATCTTGGTGGTAGAACTTTGTGCAAGTTCATCGCTCAACCACTCATGAGATATATCGTATCACCAAACATAAATACTTATTGTGTTTCAACATTAGGAAATCAAATAGTTTTTAGTACATAGAGATAAATGGCGTAAACAATAAATTACCCTTATAAAGTTAGAAAATATTTACGAACTTAAATAATTTATCTTGAACACAAAAAAAATGTAGTACTATTAATACGGTTATTTGCATTCCAATTCCAAGTTTTAATCACAACTATCAACATATCCTCATACGAACCAAAATTAATGATTTTAATTTTTATCTAACCAATATTATTGTTTTAATAGAACATGCTACACTTGTGCCTTATATATTATTATAAATAACACACCTTAATCTGATCCTAAACCAACTAAACTTTCCTTATCAGCATCATGAAACAAATGTTAACTCTCTCGTTATTGTTTACGCTCCACTACAATTTCCAAAGAGAATCCAAACATAACATCGATTAAGGAATTCCTATTCCAATAAAAAATACAAATACGTAGCCTATCTAACCAGACAAGATGTTAGTTGTACAGTGATCGCTATTAATGTAGAAATATTTGCGTGTCGGACGCCAAGCGGCAAATGAATTATTCATTATGTGGCGATGTGGCGATTTTAAAACGATATTAAAATACACGATACAGTCACAGTTAGTCACTATTTTTAACCGACTTCAAAAAAAGGAGAAGGTTATCAATTCGTCTGTATGTTTTTTTTTTACCACATATTGTAGTAAGTAACAGCCTGTAAATGTCCCACCGCTGAGCTAAGGCCTCTTCTCCTTTTTTTGAGGAGAAGGTTTGGAGCTTATTCCACCACGCTGCTCCAATGAGGATTGGTGGAATTCACATGTGGCAGAATTTTGAGTGAAATTTGACACATGCAGGTTTCCTCACGATGGTTTCCTTCACCGTCAAGCTTCATTAAGCAAGATGAATTATAAACACAAATTAAGCACTTGAAAATTCAGTGGTGCCTGCCCGGGTTTGAACCCACGATCGTCGGTTAAGATTCACGCGTTGTAGCCACTGGGTTATCTCGGCTTTTTTTTAACACATATTGGCACAGATCATAACCTGATACAAAATTTAGATCTGCTCACCATGCTTCTAAACATATCAATGTAAATTAAACGCTTGACAAATCAATTCAAATGTATAAAATAGATAAAATGGACTGATGGAAAAGTGATCCATTTGCTCATCGGAATCTTGAGTCATCATCTTATACATATAATTAATTAAATAATAACCTCTGAAACCGCAAAGATAACCGAGATAGGATTGTAAAGGAAAGTTATATTTATAATCGTTATTCAAAATAACATCACGATAAAAATAGCTCGAGGTTCATCGAACAATCTCGGGTTAAAGGAAAAGGAACACCCACGCCGCTAATTATAGACACAACTCATTATAATAGATGAATGGAAAAATATTCTGTTACAGATCAGCACTTGGAAAATCTACTTTTTGTCTGTGACACCGTACACATAACTGTAAGGCAGTTTTACGATAAATCTAGCATTGTAAAGAGTCGAAAAACTGTAAACTATGAATGTGTAAATATATGTTAAAAAATAATTCATTTACCATCTTTTAGGTTATGTTAGTGTGTTTATAATTTAACTTCAATTGGCGCGTAATATTAAAAACAATATGCACCTATCACCTATCATAATTTTACAATTAGGTACTTACAATGCAAATTACTATTTTATAGTGACATAGTGTACTATACAAGTTGATTGTGCCATAGACGTTTAAATAAATTATAGTCATTTGATAATTGATTAACATTTGACTTTATGTGTCTTAAGGATCAAATACGTGACGCGAATCAATATATAGAGTAGAAATTAAAATAAAATACTCATAGTCTATGTGCATAAATTAATTATTAATAAATTAAAAAGCTTAAAACCATAAGAACTCCTTGCGCTTGTTTTGATTTAAAAAATGACATATAAACCAAAAGCAATATGTGCGTAAACTTTAGAATTTAGCCAAAACTAACAAATGCTTCGTTTTAATTGCTAAGAAAACGAACAGCAATTTCTAAATCCACAGATCTCTTCTCAAAGAGACAGTTACTGCAAAGCAGTTGTTAATTGTTATCAACTGTTTTACGAGCGATAAACTATGAGAACAGTTAACCCGTTTAGTTGAACTTAAACATTTTACTACCTCGAATGTCATAAAATACAACAGAACTAAATTTTTTAATGCTTAATAGAGGTGCATTAATCGGACATTATCAATAAAGTCGACATAATTCATCACAACTTTGTTAAATCTTAATGATTTTGTTTTGATGTTTCGATATGAATAATTTTAGATGAAGAAGCACTAAATGTATAGAGTCCAGTAGATAGATAAGGTAAGGTAAGGTCCGCGAGACCGATTTCGGCCACGGCGGCCAATCTCAAGAGAGACTAGCCAACTGCGCAGGAGATATTATAGTGCACAAGTGTGTGCGCAAACATACGTGCACTCTCTTTTCCTTAGCTCTCATTAACCGATGGGACGGCAATCCGACACGACCGGAAAGAGTTCAGGCGCAGGACCAACGGCTTAACGTGCTTTCGGAGGCACGGGAGTGTTCACACTTCCAACTTCCAGACTCCGGAGTCCGGGCTGCTCATGAGAATTTTCTGACAGAAAACCCCAATAACTATTTATTGGCCTGACATGGGAATTGAACCCAGGACCACCGAGTCTGCGGCCTTATATCAAGCCACTAGACCAACGAGGTAGATAGAACGAATATAATTAAGTAAGTATGCTCAACCATTGTAAAAGTGTCTCACATCCCTACTAAGCCTAAAAAAGAGCTAAAGACCTTCAGACCTTAGAGACTTCATAAACCTGACAAGGTTTTATTTAATCGTACCTAAGATCACCTCGATGTATTCACGTTTCACACAAAGAAAAACTAAATCAAAATCGGTTCATCCGAATAGGGGATACGATGCTAAAAGATAGACCAACAGATATTTTCATACTTATAACACTTTTAACATTTGTATTAAGAATCAATTAAAAAAAATAATACATTTTTGGACAATTCCTTTTTTAAACTTCGCTACTATGTTAATCGTCGTAATAGTGCATTAAAAAGCATCCATTAATCGTCTTAAGTAGACGCCATTTTAACATCCATTTAAAAGTTTTTATTTCAACGTTTCTCTTGCTGTAATGGTTTTAAAAGTATTGAGTTAAAATGCTGTCACTGTTACGAAATGCGAATGTAATTTAGCACAGTGTTTGAATGATTCATAGGGACACAACTTTGTTATAGCAAGTTTAGCTTCTTTTAAGTTGTCTACATTATCTTTAGATAGTAGAAGGATAGAATAAATAGGCCACCTAAAGGCAATATTAGCATGACTTGACGAGCCGGTTGGCGTGGTTGGTAGATACTTGGCTTTTGCGCCGCAGGTCGTGAGTTCGATTTACCCAGGGCAGACATTTGTGTGCATGAAAATGTTTGTCCTAAGTCTGGCCGTAATTATGTATATAAGTATGTATTTACAACAACAAAAAACTATACGTAGTATATCAGTTGTTTGGTTTCCAATTTTTTTATTATTTTACAGGTAGGTGGACGAGCATATGGGCCACCTGATGGTAAGCGGTCACCATCGCCCATAGACAATGGCATTGTAAGAAATATTAACCATCGCTTACATCGCCAATGCGCCACTTACCTTCGGAACTAAGATGTGCCCTTGTGCCTGTAATTACACTGGCTCACTCACCCTTCAAACCGGAACACAACAATACAAAATGCTGCTATTTGCGGTAGAATATCTGATAAGTGGTTGGTAATCTACATAGGCGAGCTTGCTTAAGGCTCTACCACCGAGTAAATATTACATACATACCACCATACTAACGTACTACTAGCACTGCACTGCATTTGGGAGCAGATAGCCGTGTTTTTTTATGTAAGAGGGGGCAAACGAGCATCAGGCTCACCTGATAGAAAGTGTCTACCACCGCCCATGGACATCCGCAACATCCGAGGACTTGCAGGTGCGTTGCCGGCCTTTAAAAATGTTTTTTTTTATTGCATAGGAAGGCGGACGAGCATATGGGCCACCTGATGGTAAGTGGTCACCAACGCCCATAGACATTGACGTTGTAAGAGCTGTTAACCATCTCCTACATCGCCAATGCGCCACCAACCTTGGGAACTAAGATGTTATGTCCCTTGTGCCTGTAATTACACTGGCTCACTCACCCTTCAAACCGGAACACAGCAATAACAAGTACTGCTGTTTTGCGGTAGAATATCTGATGAGTGGGTGGTACCTACCCAGACGAGCTTGCACAAAGCTCTACCACCAAGTAAAATGTGTGTGAGTAATGTCCCAGAATATTATTATATTATATTATATTAGCATTTTTAATAGCATTCCTTAAACATATGCAGCCTTTAGTCAAATTATGTCGTGTCTTCTTCTTTTGAATGTCAAATCAAATATGACAGAAAGAGAAAAAGCAATGTTACACTAGACAGCCACTAAGCAATTTCTATAAGTATTAGTTATTAATAATAACTTTATTTTATGAACCAAAATAGCCCAGTGACTCGAACTGAATCGATATGAATTTTTAATGAAGATCGTTACGTCAAACCCGGTCAAGCGCCACTGTCATTTCATCTTAATTTATCTTGTTCGGAGATGGGAGAAAACAACGCCATGAATATTTCGTGAAAATCAAATTACTATTGTGGTAGCCAGAACCGTAAATACAACGAATTGGAGACGATCTTCATATAATACACTAGCTGTGCCCCGCGGTTTCACTCGCGTATAATTAATAAAAATATATTGAATAAAAATCCTTCCTCGATAAAAAGGACTATACAACACAAAAAATATTTTTTAAATTCGAACCAGTAGTTTCTGAGATTATCCGGATCAACCAAACAAACTCTTCAGCTTTATATATTAGGTATAGATATACTTATTATTTTTCTTATAAGTTTCACATAATATATTTATCAATTTATTTAAAACTATCATTATTTAACCTAGGATCGAGTAATATTAGATTATATGTAATGCAATACACTTTCTAAAAGTAACATTTTTATAATTCCATAATATTTATATATCTGTGAGACGCAAGAAGGAAGGAAGGAATTTTGCACCTTTGACAGCAAAGTTTCTTTCGAGTTTTATATCAACTTATAATGAGGGATCTGTTACATTAAAATTGTGATGCATTTATAAACTAAACTGTTGGAATTTGTTTACATTCAAATACTGCAATGGCAAAAGGACAAATCGAAAATTGAACTCGAAATTCTATAACATGTATAATATCTTCTAATGTTTGCTTAAAACGTATGATAAATATATGATTTAGCAATATTTATTTATTTAGTCTTTATTCCACACAATTTATAAATATTATATAAATAATATTATTAAAGGAATAAGTAGTACATAAAATATGCAAAGGCATTGACTGCCTCGTTGGGCTACATGTAAAGCCGCAGACACGGTGGTTGGGTTCAATTCCCAGTTCTGTCTCTCAATTTTCTGTCGAAAATTCTCAGTAGCAGCCCGGATTCTGGAAGTTGGAAGCGTGTACACTCCCGTGCCTCGGAAAGCCGTTGGTCCTGCGCCTGAACTCTTTCCGGTCGTGTCGGATTGCCGTCACACCAGGTAATGAGATTTAGAGAATAGAGAGTGCATCTGTGTGCGCACACACTTGTGCACTATAATATAGGAGATATTGGTGCTATACATGTAGTATATGTATCGATAGGTGCAGTTGGCTAATCTGAGATTGGCTACCGTGGCCGAAATCGGTCAGGAGGACTATTATTATTATTACTATCGGTACTAAGATAGTGTACTTGTCAGTTTTTTTTTCTCGTCAGTTCATACAAGTATTTGTAGCTATACTTAATGTTAACATTATATACTTATTATATAAAACTATCACGCCTACTTGCTAGGTTCCCAAGATAAACATTCGACATTTACGACCTTTAATAGGTCTTTATTAGACACTTAAATACAGTGTCACGTTTGTTTTAGACAAATTATGAAAACCACGAAATACTGTTGTGGAATTTATTTAAACTTAACAAAAGATGTAAAATTAAGTACGGTAAATTACAATTTTTTTTATACAATACATTTTTATAGTAAGCTCCATTCCATTATTGGGCTCCGATTTTTCAAAGCAAATGAACATGTGATTCCCCAGAGTCGATTGATATAGTTTTAAAGGATACACTAAGGATACACTTACACATACGTACTAGTTGAATTTGAGGATTCTTACATGAGTCGGAGCTTTGTCTGGATCATCAAAGCCCTGGGGCAATAAAGAAGGTCCCTAATTATTTTCCATATAAATGAATGAATAAATTTATGTGTTGCAATAATAATTTATAAAAAATATATTTTAACAAACACATGAGGATATAGAATAGGTGCTGTAGCCCTGGAATACGGGTCATGTCACAAATGGTCGTGGATATATGTTCTTTTATTTCTTTAACGCCGAACATGAGAAAAATAAAAATGCCATTTATTTGACCGGATTTTAATCTTATCACGGTTGTTTTAACTAAATCATTGAAGTTTTCGAGAATCAATCTAACATTACGCAGGAGAAACAGCGGGTACATAGTTAATTAAAGTCTAAACATTATGTAAAATATCCCCAATCTCTTATTGAGTTAGTTCTTTAGTCAAACCCAAGGGATAAACGGAAGGTCGTCTGACTAACAAAGTTTATTCAAAAGAAATCAAGCACAATACTGGATCCGAAAGGGTCTGTAATCCAATAGCATTTGATTCAATTTGCAGATTGGTAAACCATTTATTAAATTCGGTTGTTAGTATTACATTTTTTAGTGATTAATTTGATTAAAATAGTTATTTAATTTTATATTATACCTACTTTCTTCATTTTACTTCTGAAGTTGTCTATGATATGTGACATCGTATTGTTAGACGAATGTGGCGTGTGGACGATTATAAATAAAAAACGAAACATCCAACTCAGCAGCGATTTATTATATTCCTCCTTGATTTACCGCCTTTTCTAAAAAGACAATGTTGCCAACATGAAAACATTAAAAATGGTAACTGCATAGATCTATACTAATATATTAAACTGAAGAGTTTGTTTGTTTGATCCGGCTAATCTCAGGAACTCCTGGTTCGAATTTAAAAATTATTTTTTGTGTCATATAGTTCTTTTATCGAGGAAGGTTCTAGGCTGATTTTTTTTCATTATATTTTTTATTAATTATACGCAGTTAAAACCGCGGCGCAAAGCTAGTGGTATATAAAACTAATATATCAAAACTATGTAATAAACAGTTAGCGTAGACCATTCTCCTTAGATAATAAAATAAAGGCATTAAATTTTCCATTATCCATACCAATATGCTTTTAACTTTATATTAATAAATACGATGCACCCTTACCCTGCAATATCACAAACATCACCCAGTGGAACAAAAGAATTATGAAGAAAAATTCTAAGCAAGAGAAAATTTATTACAAATATTTCGCATTGTCTGGGTTTTATATTAAAGGCTTTATAGGAATCCTTTGTTTAGTAAAGTCGGAACTAATATAGGGGGTATATTGTGAACGCTCGGCGCGGGATACGACGCATATCTGACGTGGATAGCGGTTACTCGGTGCTCAGAACTAGTTTGTTTAGCTTTTCAATCTGGTTTATAATTTTCTTGTTATAAGCTTGGATGTAACAAAAATAATTTATAATCATTGCTTTATTTGACTTATACAGAGTTATTTGTAATGACCAGATTATTTGTAATTTCTCGCTTGAACGTTTATAAATCTACGCACAGCGCAAAGGTCAACGCGTCGCATCGTCCTTTCGAGTATGAATGAAATATAGACCTACAAATGTCACGACAGTACGACAAAAACTTTTAAAATCATTTTCTTTTCATGTATTGAGCTATGTCGGAAGTCGTTCTGAAGAGTTTGTTTGTTTGATCCGGCTAATCTGTGGAACTACTGGTTCGAATTTGAAAATTATTTTTGTGTTGTATAGTCCTTTTATCGAGGAAAGCTGTATGCTGCTTTTTATTCATTATATTTTTATTATTTATACGCGAGTGCACAGCTAGTTTATATATAAAAAAAGTTATCTTTAATTCATTTCTTGAAATTAGAAATTTTATCTTCTCTTAATAAACATCGTAAAATTCGGTGAAAATAGGTTATATAGTATACTCTTTTGACATTGAAAATGTTGTGATCACAATATGTTAAATAATGAATACCACAACCATTTCGATAAGACCTAACATAGATTCAAGCCTCAGAAGCACTAATAGTCACCTAATACTTTGCCTATTCGACGCAACTGACACAAGCGTCCAATCGAAGCAAATATATGATTATTTCTCTATTTTTCTTCAAACATTTATATCGTTTATCTCGTATCCTAACTATGTTAACAGGTATTTATTAACTGAATTTCCGTTGACAGCGGAAAACATTGCAAGAAATTATAGGCTCGCTTAGGAAAATTGATTGCTTCTTTCAGATAACGTATTATAAGCTTTTTTTAATATATTTCTGTTTGTACATTCAGTCAGTTATATTAGTATGAAAATAAGGTGTCATAGTAGTCTATACTATGGTCGATGTGTTAATATTATGAAATTATTATAAAATAATTACAATTGAAGTAGTCTTTTACAGCATCTATTTATTTACATTGACCGCGACCGCGTGGAATAGTGGCAAGAAGGCTAGCAGCGTTTCCTCTTTGAATCGCAATTCCAATTCTCTGGGCCTAAAATGAACCAGCCCTCCTGTCACCTGTAAAGGCAATAAAACTTGTTTAGTTGGTATCTTATTGCCTCTACAAGTGACAGGAGGGCTGGTTATTTTTATGAAAGTGACAATAAGTTATAATTACAATATTATTAGTTCACCAAAACTAAGGGTTCACATTAAGGTTAGAAGTTAGAACCTATACAAACGAACAAAGAATACGAAATAGCTTTTTTTGTTTACTAAACCTTTATTCTTATGCAAATAAAAGTAATCCAGGCAAGGAGATCGCTAACGAAAGCCTTCCAATTTGATTCATTGTAGATAAAAGAAAACCTCACATTAGCGAATTAGGTATGAAGCTTTCCAATAGAAAAACCACGTGTACCTTAATAAATTAACAGAGAAAAGAATTGTAATCACATTAATTTACGGGTCTAATAAAGTAGCAGCTATACCTTCGCTTAACGTAGCATCGATTCCAGCTTATTAAGCCCCCTGTATAAACTTATCGTAATCGGAACGAAAATCGGACGTACTTATGATTGTATTCAATTTAAAAAATATAGCACCGTGGGTTCTTCAGAGACAGTAACATCATAACACTGCCATTTTTATTGTATATTATTATTATTCTTTTTCTTTTAATAGAAATAAGTTACAATGCCTTGTTGAGGGTATTACCCATATTCATATCCCCTACACTAAAGCGTAAAGTAGAAATGGATACCACAATAACCCAAGCTTTCAGGATCGAACCAGTGACTATCACATCGATAAGCGTACACTTAAACATTGAACTATTGATACTTCATTACCTTGATAAATAATTTTTGATTTTCGAACTGCGAAACGTTCGAAAATAACAGATATTTTTAAATTGATTTTGAAATATCTACATGGTGTTCGTAAACCCATTTTTAATGTATAAAACTCATATTAATAAAACTAAACGAAAAAACGACATCAGAACACAAACAGACACAGAAGACATTTCGTGACACAAGACATCAACCACGGAGGACGGGACATCGCCTACTCATTATAATCAACGTTTGACGAAATATAACAAGAATTACAAATTGAATGTGTCATATTTTTTAGACTTGATAACTTGAATATCATAAAGACAAATAACCTTTAAATAATCGTAGTGAAATTAAAAAAATATTATAAAAGATAATTTATTTATTTTATATTTATTTAAAAAATTTAAAGTTATTGATAAGAAACAAACTTTAATATAAAAAAATCGTGTCATAAGATCAGGTCAGAGATATCCCCAAGGCGCACCAAAATATTTCACGTAAAAAAATTCAATACGTTATTGCACGTACAATAATTATGACAGTTTGAAATTGGAACTCAATTTTCACAGACTATATTATGTAGTCGCGACTAACGTTATCTTATTAAGCCGCGTAACCTAAGTTATGAGTCACCATAAAATAGCAATCTTGGACGAATTGACGCCCGTCCATTATAACAATAACATTTACGACAGCTCGGAATACCAGACTGAAATATAGCGTTTGTGAGGACTTTAATATATGTATGTTTGAGAGCTGCGAATTTATTAGTGATATATAGTCATGTAGTGTATTACATTTTGTAACGTACTAGCGATCTACTCCGACTACTCGTTAGTGTTTATAACGTCCTATCGTACCAAGTTTCAAACTTATCCTAAAAGCATAGGTTTTAGGATTAGTTGGAGTTTACTTGGTAGTAGCTTTGTGCAAGCTCGTCTGGGTAGGTACCACCCACTCAGATATTGTACCGCAAAACAGCAGTAGTTTGTATTGTTGTGTTCCGGTTTGAAGGGTGAGTGAGCCAGTGTTATTACATGCACAAGGGACATACCGTCTTAGTTCCACAGCTTGGTGGCGCTTTGGCAGGTGGCACATATTATGCTCGTCCGCCAACCTATACAATAATAAAAATTAAAAAAAAGAAAAGTCACAACTCACAGACACCATTACATTTTATTATTATTTTATTTATTTTGTATATACCAAATACCAATATTATCCAATTTAATATTATGAAAATTGGTCAATCAAACTGGTAAATGGGCCACCTGATGGTAAGTGGTCACTGTCACCATAGGAAATGTAAGAAACCATCCTTTACATCGTAAATGCGACAAAAACCTTAGGAACTGTAATGTTATATCCCTTGTGCCTGCAGTTATATGTCTCACTCGTCCGTCACACCGGTACACAACAATTCATATTACTGGCGCTGAAATACACGACGAGTACTAACCTGATCACCAAGTACTGCTAAATTTTCCGTCGACATACTACGTACAAAAGTTCGCTATTCAATTAATCGGAATCTACGACTGTCGTATTAAAACTTAAAATAAATTGAGCATTCGATTAAATATAATGTAAAATTAAAAAAGGTAACAGCCTCTGAATGCTACTGCTGAGCTAAGGCCTCTTCTCCTTTTTCTTTTTTTTGGGAGAGAAGGTTTTGGAGGAGAAGGTTTTGGAGCTTATTCCACCACGCTGCTCCAATGCGGATTAGTGAAATAACATGAACAAATAAGATATAATTATAAAAAAAACATATTGAAATTATAATCCATCCAAATATGAAACAGCTCTAGGCCAACCGGTATAGCAGTTTTTTACGACTCCGGAAAAAACAAACAAATAAAATTTTCCCTCTCATAATATTCTCATGATTACTGTAACGTAAATATATATTTTTTTATTTACTATTGTTATTATTTTATGCTTTATTATAACACATTTGTTTTGTTGAAGAATTTTAGTTTTTAATCACATATTTATAAACTTTTCTCACTTATCTTATACTTGTCTCATAATATGTTCTACCACCAAATAGAAATAAGTACCTATTACTGTGTTCTGGTTTGAATGGTATATGAGCCTCTGCACAGACATAAGGTACATAACATCTCCCCAAGGTTGGTGGCGAATTGGCGATATAAGGTGTGACTAATATTTCTCACATCGCCAATGTCTATGGCAGTGGGGACTACTGTCTACTAAACACCAGGTGGTCCCACCCCTTTTGTCCTATATTATTATCCTATATATTATCAAAATGTCTTTGAACTTTGGGCTTAATATAATGGGTGACTTTATCAGCATCTCGAAATAAATATAGCATATATATAAATTCGATATAGGCTAAATCCCGGTAGAATTTATTTTAAATCTATATTTTTTTCAATAGTCCTGCATCTCGAAAAATACTATGAACCTAGAACATACTATACCAACGGGAGGTAACTCACTTAAGTCCTGAATTAAATTTTGAGGTCCTTAATATTATTGTTTTGAAAATATACATATACTTATAATATATAAGCCCGTTAGACTTAGGACCCTCTAGCGAGTTATAGCGAGGTTTAGCTAACTCAGCTTTGATAGAAATTAAACAAATTCAGATAAACAAGGTTTTATTGCCAAACGCATACTTTATATATATGTTATATGTATACTTTATATATATATGTTCTAGGTTTATTTAAAAAGAAAAACTATTTACTAATTTTTATTTACAAAATAATCAACATTTACCGTTTTAATGATAAGAAAATAATATTGCTTTAAAACAAGAATCATTTTTCCAGTTGTTTGTGTTGTGAGAGCATTCCAGCAAAAGCTCTCTAAGATAAAAGTATAGCCATAGATATATATGATTGATGAGTTATCAACAGATTTCCCCTAATCAACAACAAATCGAATGTTTTATAACGAAGAGTAATATATACTAAAAATAAAAAGTTAACAAAAACAGCAAAAGAATATAAAACCACATCTGACCAACGTATCTGGCTCGATGGTGAATCGTACGGAATTAATCGTTTGCACGAACTGCTGACCTAATTGCCGACAGAGACGCTAAACGTTCAATCTCGTGTTGCCAAAACACAAGGCTTTCATATGAAAATTTATACGTTAAAAAAATTTGGTACGTGCTGTAGGTCGAATGATTTCTATTAAAAAGCTTAAACCTTTAGCAGCAATGTTTATGCCGTGACTATATTTTTTTTATATTAGTCAAGTAGACAATAAATTAACAGCCCGATGATAAATGTTTACCATCACTAATTGACACTAAGATATATTAATAATCAGTTGTACCTGGATCACTCGGAATTCAAATTGAAACCCAACAACACTTAATGTTTGGGTTTGTTAGCTACAATACGAATAAGTACTACTTATAAAATATATTGTTGTATTATATGTGATTCTTATAAACGAATCAGGCAACCGTAACATAATGTAAATTGGGCACTCGTCAGCCCACGGATATTAAGTTAGCGTAAGGTTGCAATAAAACTGTATACAAAATTGCAAAGAGAAAATCCATTCCTGAAACAATGTATACCTATGTGAATACCTATGTAGCTCTCTGTGATAACAGGTGATGACAATTAGAACCCAATTAATGCGATTCAGTTACACAGACCCATTTTTGTTTTTTTTTTATAACATAGGTAGGCAATATGGGCCAACTGATGGTAGTGGTCACCAACGCCCACAGACATTAGCATTGTAAGAGATGTTGACCATCGCTTACATCGCCAACGCGCCACCAACCTCGGGAACTAAGAAGTGTGTGATAAACTAACAAAAAACTAAAAACTAACTTCATTACTCGCCCACGAAGTGACAACCGACATATTTTGAAGCGCGTTTAAATTTTCACATGTCACTATAAGAGGCATTGATTGAAATAATTATACTTGACATTTCAAGACCGTATTCTGCCGTGAGTTTTAGTTTGTTATCACAAAATCGCTCTACATAATAAATATAATAAAAGTTCACACTATATTAAGTTTAGTCGCATTTCCTTATTTCTTACAAAAATACCAATATTATGAACATAATACAATGTCTCTTGAGAACATCCTTAATGTTCCATTGTCTCTAATAACATGCTTAATCTAATTTTCCCAATGGATGATAAATTTCCCATCAACCATGTAATAAGCTGTCAAGACTAACAAATGATCGGGTAACGTGGCCAAAATCCCTTCAAGCTGCTTTTAAAAAAATCACAACACGACTTCCCTTTTAATGTACGTAAATAATGGAACCATAAATTCCCATAAAGGCAAGACACATTTTTCACATTATTTTCCACGTTCCAATACGATGATAAAATTATGCTATCAGAACTGTGCACCCTAACATTCATCGCTTGGTATACCCGTTTAGAGTAAGTTTACAATTGGATAATCAATTACACAGTTAATTAAAGTTTATTCAAAATGTACTTAGTGGTAGAGCTTTGTTCAGGCTCGTCTGGGTAGGTACCACCCACTCATCAGATATTCTACCGCAAAACAGCAGTTCTTGGTCCTGTTGTGTTCCGGTTTGAAGGGTGAGTGAGCCAGCATAATTACAGGCACAAGGGACATAACATCTTAGTTCCCAAGGTTGGTGGCGCATTGGTGATGTAAGCGATGGTTAACATCTCTTACAATAACATTGTCGCGAGTATTGCTTCTACTGTTAGGTTTTTTTTTTGCAAGCTCGATCAAGTCAAACACATCATGCTTTTTCAAGAAAGATCAAGTTTCAATCAAGATCAAGCCACTAAGTGAACGTAACAAATTGACTTTAAAGATTAAATAAAGAGTCCAAAATGAAAACTAATATACGGTCCATAATAATATACGGTCTTTGTCATATTTCTAACATGTTAACAAAAAACTGCATATTATAGTATGGTACAAAGACCAGCGCCATCTAGTCTTCAAATTAATTACTACAAGATGCCACTGCTTTATATTAGACATAAAATGTAGATGAGAGACAAAGTAATGTAACATGGGATTACGTTTACTTAAGAATGTCTTGGCTCTGATCTTAAGACTGACCACATTCTAGAATTCAAACGAGCATTATTTGCGAACATGTTGTGCCCGCGTCTTCGTTCGTATCAATTTAAAATATAGCTCGTATGTAATGTCATAATATATGCCGAATACTTAATACAATTTTTATGAAACAAAGAAAGGATTCGTTATAAAAAATACGTACATGATTTTCTATTCAGTGTTTTTCAAATGCCAATACAAGAAAAAAGTATAAACCAGACAACTAATACGTTCATTATTTATGTCCTCTGCTTTTTTCTTTTACTTGCCAGTGTCTTTTTGATTATAATTGGCACATAATAACAACTATATTTTTTTCATTTTCAAAAATAGAACAACCGTCCAGACAAAATAACAGTTTTATTATATGTAAAGTTACTCGCGCCTCAATTAGTACATCGAAGTTAGATTTACGCTCCGATATGGGCTAAGGAATAAGGAGCTTTAATTCAATAGTCTTAGACACAATTTACATTAACACAGATAAGTTTTCAATCATAGTATTCTATACGACATTTGTCTTAGCCTTTTAAAAGGTCTGATTAAAACAAGACTATTCAGCGAAGCTTCAATCATAATTAGATTTGACAAGAAACTGTTTTTGCTATTCTGTCCGTTTCAATTGACTAAACAAACATAATGAAATGTGCATCTATAGTGATTAGTGACTTACAAATATAATACTATAAAAATAGCCCCTTATGTTATTGCAACGACTGCCTAGTTAGTGGGGTTTTCTGTCAGAAAACTCTTAGTAGCAGCCCGGAGTCTGGAAGTTGGAAGTGTTTACACTCCCGTGCCTAAGAAAGCACGTTAAGCCATTGGTCCTGCGCCTGAACTCTCTCCGGTCGTGTCAGATTGCCGTCCCATCGGATTATGAGAGCTAAGGAAAGAGAGTGCACCTGTATTTTCGCACACACTTGTGCATTATAATATCTCCTGCGCAGTTGACTAGTCTCTCTTGAGATTGGCCGCCGTGGCCGAAATCGGTCTGGAGGACCTTATTACTTATGTTATTTTAAAACTAAAAACACTACATAAAATAAAAGTAGAACGTATGAAACGCGTATTAAATGCAAGAAAAGATTATAATATAGTAGATGTATTTAACAAAGTTAAAATCAGTAGGCGTGGAAATTAAAAGCGTGCTTCTCAATCTAAATGTAACATGTTTTTTAATATTACAAATATATAGGAAGCGGATTAGGAATATATACGTGATTAATGATTAGTAATACTCGTAAGAGTTTCCAACATTTTATCATTAATTATTTTTAAATATTATTAAATTAAAGTGTTTTACAAAAAATATTTCCGTTCATTGGCCCTTCAATGGCTCGAGTGAATAGGATCGCTTCAGGGACGAGTTAACCCCGTAGCAAGAGTAGCAATTGCTACGGGCCCTGCGCAGAGGCAATTTATGAAGAATAAAATGAATTCTATTAATTTAAGAGATATTTCTTTTTATCAGATCATATTAGATATACATACATTTTTACTTATATCATAGGTAGCGGACGAGCGTATGGGCCACCTGATGGCACTTTGGCATTGTAAGAACTTTTAACCATCGCTTACATCGCCAATGCGCCACCAACCTTGGGAACCAATATAATATGTCCATTTTGCCTGTAATTACACTGGCTCACTTACCCTTCATACCGGACACAACAATACCAAGTACTGCTGCTACCCAGACGAGCTTGCACAAAGCTCTACCACCAAGTAAAGGAAGGCCCTTCGAATGAAATCGCTACCAGCCCCGCGCTTACTTAATCTGGCATTGTTTATAACATTAATGTTGCTTGATGCTATAACGGATTAGAATTATTCCAATTATCAAATTAAACTATCTTTTTTTAAAAAACTACTTTCGTTTACAAAAACAGATAATAATTAGAATACTACAAATCTATATAAATATGTAAAATATAGGACATTATATTATATTTTTCTTGTTCTTCTTCTACTTTTATCCGATATTTCGTCAGGGCACCAGTCTTGCTGACTGGAATTTTATTCAATAGTTTAATAAAAAGATTGAAAACAGTATAATTTAAAAACGTCATAAGTTTAAAACTCACATATAACAATATTTAGTATAGTATGTATACACTTTTCTATAAATTTCCACAAAAACTATTTAATGTTATCTAGCCATCTACAAAGACGTAATGTGTCCGAAGCTCCGAATGTATGAAACACTTGTTTTATGTACCATTAAGGCATTAACCTTGATTTCCTAATTTTGGGGCGTGAATTTAAGAGTTTTGTTTACAGAAAGTTTGCAATTCGGCACAACAGCGTTATGGAGTTTAGATGTACGTTATGTGGAAAGGGCCTAATGGCGCGTAATTCAGTCCAGATATAATCTGTCCCTAATTGTCTAATATTAATCTGTGGCTTGTAAACAATGGCCATAATTAAGTAGGCATGTGATTATTCTTTTTAAAAATTGTTTATTTGCCATGTTACCAGTAATATCATTAAAATTATATCATTGTATCATTTAATTATTTACCTTCTTGGTAAACCCTGGCTTTGTGCAATACCGACTGGGTAGGTCGATGGGTCCACCATTATTCATATTCTATCGTCAAATAGCCAATACTCAGTATTGTTGTGTTCCGGTTTGTGAAGAAGTGAAGTTGGAAGGAAGAGTGAGTATGCGAGTACCACTTTAGCCGCAAGGTACATAACATCTTAACACCGACCCAAGAACGTTGGCGTATTGGCTATGGACGATGGTTACTACTTACCATCAGGTGGTCCATTTTCTCGTCCGCCTACCTCTCTCACAGTAAATGATATAATTTTCAACGCAGCTCTGCAAAAGGAAATGCATAAAGATATTTGTGCTTAAAACTAAAAATATTTTTGTAAAATAAAACAAAATTGTATCGTACTATTGTTGACAATTTACTTTCATTATACTATGCATTAGTATCAAGTGAACTTATTAAGGAAATTCTGTACATAATATTTTAAAGGTACATATTAAATTAATGAAAATAATCAACACAGTAAATAGAACGCAAGTGCTAAAGCCGCAGAAAACAATATCTGAACATGATTCCAAAAAATACAGACGACAAGTTAGTATCGGTTACGTTAATGGGTCGACGGGTAACGCCATCTGGTGAAACCGACACGCTCTTATTGTTCACAGAGTATAATCAAGTTTTTTTTTTTTGCTTTATTATTTAGAAAACTTTTTAGTCAATGAAATATACTTCGTAGAGCATATTACGTAATAATAATATCCTGGTACATTGTTCATATATAATGTTATAAATGAATACAAAATACAAATATATTAAAAAAAACGTTAATTTTATATATTATGTACCTAAGAAATATGTTTTGGTTGGTTGGCCTTAAGACTAGTTGAGGCAATACTTACTATACTATAAACAATGAAATTAAGAGGCAAGCGCGTAGTACTATAATCAAAGTAGCTTTCGCGTTTAACACAGTATAGAGGAAGACAATATCGTGGATAGTTTGGTTTCGTTAATCTGATTTCACCTCGGAATATTAGTACCTAATAGTAATTCTGCTCCCCAAAGAAAAATAATTTATCTTCGCCAAATATACGGAATACGACCGAAGAGGAATCGAGCCGATTGCCGAGCCATCCTGGGTGAGGAACAATCTAGGGGGAGCGTTGAAGCTTTTTGTGTTATGTTAAAACAATTCTATAGCAAGCAAACACAACTCACCCGTGAAATGTTAATTATCGACTTATAATATTACTGGTTGAACGAAACTGAAAACGTATGTAAATAAAATAAAAAAATAAAAATTGTTATCAAAGTTGTCATTTGTTTATTTTGTACCCATGTGTTAGTAATTGGTTACAAGCGACATTGGCAGTGTAAACAATATTAACCATCCCTTATATCGCCAATGCGCCACCAACTTTCGGTAGTAAGTTGCTTATGTCTGTCGTAGCACTGGCTGGCAACTAACCTTTCAAACCGAAACACAAGAATACTTAGTAGATATTGCTTTTTGGCGGTAAATTATATAATTAGTGGTGGTGCCTACACAGACTGGCTTGCACAAAGCCCTACCACCAAATAAAAGTATGTTACATTTAACGCTTAATCGGATTCTGATAAACTTACAATCCGTCCTATCCATTAAAACTCATATTACAAAAGCGTACAAAAATAATTTACTACCAACATTTTAAATTAAAAAAAACATCTCATCAGATCGGAAAGAACGATAATCTCGTAAATAAGACGAAGGAAATAATACTCATCTCAAATAAAATTTATTATATCAAAAGCACTGAGGGCTAACCAACCGTGTTCTGCGAGTCTAATGTACGCGACGGGGTCCGCGCCGCGTGATGTCGATCACTTTATCCAAGAAGTTCATATATTATGTTGAAAATAAATTTTGGTAAAGCGTGAGTAGCAGAAATGTTAATGTATGAAATAAATTTACTTTAATAAGAATTGAATACAGTTGTACCAATCTTCTTTTAAAAAATAAATAATATAAACTGCTAGTGGTACATATTTTGTATTCATTTGTTTGAAGGGCGAGTAAGTGAGTGAAACCATTGTAATCACAACCAAGAAAGACCACAAGCAACATGACACACGATTAAAATTATCTTATAACTAAAATACTAAATTAATTTTTATAGATTACGTAAGTATATGGGAAGGTAATTTGAATGTTTACAGTGCGATCATTACCAAGGTGCTTTAAATTCTCAAGAATTGGGCAGAAAGGAATCATTAAAACAAGCAACTATATCAAATCCTTTTGCGTCGTCTTCCATTCAAGATAATATACTTAATATTTTTAATTATGCTGCATAACTGGAAGATTTGCAGACTTATGGCCGTATACTGAAACGTCATTCAAATATTAAGTAGGACTTAATTATTTGGGACGCCATTCATTTCAAATTTAGTATGCGTAATTTGAAATTAACGGCGTCACAAATAATTAAGTTCCATTTCATATTTGAATGACGTTTCAGTAATCGGCCGCTAGACATTCTTTATAGAGACACCCACTCGGCTTAAGCCGATTCCGCATCTTTAAATATGGCGAGACCCGAAGCGATATATGACTATATTACGTAGGTAGCTATTAGCTATAACGTTAACCTTTCACTAATTCTCTCTTAATATGTTGTAGTCATATCTTGCAACATATCTGTATACTAATTCCAGTTACTACACAACGGATTGAGTTGAAATTATGTCAACACTGTAAGTCATCTCATGCTTGACAGTGAAGGAAAACATCGTGAGGAAGCCTGCGTATGTCTCAAATTTCACTTAAATTCTGCCACATAATAAGCTCCAAATCTTTTCCCCAAAAAAAGGAGAAAAGACCTTAGCTCAGTAGTGGGACATTCACAGTCTGTTACTATGCCAACACTGTTAATACTGTTGACAATATAATCTAGTAGGTATACTAATAATTTGTTTAAACAAATCACAAATTATAAAAATTATTATATCGAAAATAGCCGTCAAATAAAAATATATTTTTAGTCATTTAGATGTATTTCGACGGATACTTTAATTAATTTTTTGAAGAAAGATATTTAATTAGTTAACATAACAATAGGTAAGTACTTTGTTTGTTGTAACATATGCATGTATAAAATAATAAACTCTTGGTGTATATATGCAAATAAATATAATAATATCAAAACATCCATCATTGTTGACATCATACAGTATACAGTTGTTAGTAAAATTAGTAATCATCATTTTACCTCGGACTACGGAACACTAAAAATGTCACGTACAATTCTACCTTCATTGTTGTCTTCTTATAAAAAGGTCAAAGGTCTAAAATTAAAAGCCAAATATAATTGCGAGGGGGAAATAAGAAAAACCCGACCTAATTGTACTCTCATGAATATAAAGCCTACAAAGGATGACAAATAAGTACGAAATTAAAATAATGTATGATGGTTGTTTTATTTTGATAATAATATCAAATGTATGAAGCATAACTTGATAAATTATTAAAAAAAATACCAGTATGTCGTTTCTTTATAACGTTAAACGTATCTTTATAAGATATTTTTGCCGGCCATAAAAAAAAAAAAAGGGATACAATTTTGATGGCAATTCGTTTCATTAGTGATTTTGCTTAATACGTTGCCCAGTGGCTAGAACATGTAAATCCGTACAAACACCTTTGATATTTACTTGCTTATAATTCATCAAATGCCCAATTCATCTAGTGCCCGGTGGCGAAGGGAAACATCGTGAACAAACCAATTACGTTATATGATTTTTTTTATATTAATTATTCCTAATAAAATTAATCCTAATAAAAATTGCGATAAACCATCTGTTACAAAATATAGTTACATTTCTCTTCGTACTTTAACCCAGTATTAAGCTCTTGACGATTCTCAAAACATTTCAACCAGGAAATATCGGTCGGTGCAACCAAATTGAATATAAAATGCAGCTGACGAAAGCAATACCGAGATTTTACGCTACTCGAGAATGAAATCTCTATTCTTAAATTGTTCGCTGTGATGTGACCGAACTAAATCCGGTGATCGAAAAATACATCTGAACGTAATGCATACCTACTTGTATGTACAAAAACAAAGACATTCATTAACTATTATTAAAATAATTAATAAATGACTATCATAAACATTGTTTTCATTCAATTATGGAAGGAGCAACAACATTTTCGAACATTGATCATATTAATATAATGTACATTGTTCAGGAATAAAACTCAAAATTGCATAGATTATTTATTCACGAGGAGAACTGAATACGGAAGATTTTATAGGCACAGTATTCCATAAGAGCAAGAAATAACGGGTACGCGACTTTTTTACCGATTTGAGGAGTACAAAAATATGCAATAGTCCCCGCACCAGCCGTATACCATCCCCAAATCTTATCATTCTGTTGAGAATAAACGCACAATGATACAATATTGCATGCTATCATCAAATTTCCTAAATGTGGATTGTCGTTTCCTGCCAACGCCATCACGAATGGAATCAAACCAGAGACAAGATGGATTGTACTTAAACCTTGGTCACCACGATACAAATCTGCCATTAAACAAGGCAGTGCTAAATATCGACTAGCGCTATAACTGATGTAATAGGGTGTTCTGAAATCGTTATTAAATCTTCCGCCTGAAATAAAATAAAGAACTTGTAATCTTTATTACATATAATAATAATTGGAATATAAATTCACTTTATCTATATGTTTCTCGTCAGTTATAATTTCCGATTGATTGATAAAAAAGCCTTACTCTGGTAGTGTAAGAATCCCAATATTCCATGTACGAAAAAATTTACATGCATCCCCGGATGTGAATAACTTTTGGCATGCACACGCCCTAGATTTTGTCCTGCTATACAGCATAACACAATGTGTGCAATAGAAGTATTAAGATCATCTTCTTCTCCCATAATATGTATTTCATTTAAAAAATATATAAATACTTATCTAAAAAAAACTGAAACCGACGTTATATCAAACGGTATAAACGATAATGACAAAATACTTGATGATTTTAAAAACACTGGCCATTTTATTACAGGCAATATAAAAAGTTCCGTGTACTATAATTCGTAAGTGATGGTTTTTATTTGGAATGATTATATTATAAATTAAATGTATTCTCTCTTATGTATATTGTACAATATCTTTTTACTAATAAAAAATATATGTGACACACACAGTGCTCTTCATTCAATTTTATTATATTAATCTAACAAGAAAATGTAAGTGTGCACAAATAAATAATATCAATAAATAAATATTTAAATTTGAACCATTATATTTAATTACTTTTTTAAAACTTAAGAATCGATATTATAACGGTCCAACGAGTTATGAGTGTACTTTGTAGCAGGCAACACTATAATCGACATTAAAGCATAGACAAAGCCAATTCTAAGCCAAAGGCTTCCATTTTGCTGCTAAATGCGTAAGAATTTCCAAAAAATTAACGTTTCAAACTGGTGTGTACAAACGTGAATATAAAGTAAATTCTTAAAAACGCAGTGAATAACAGTTGAGAATGGCTGCCAGCGATTCCGGGACGGATGACTCACTTTATCCTATTGCAGTACTTATTGACGAGTTAAAAAATGAAGATGTTCAACTGAGATTGAATTCTATTAAAAAGCTGTCGACAATAGCACTTGCTTTGGGCGTGGAGCGAACCAGATCTGAACTTATCCCGTTCCTCACAGAGACAATTTACGATGAAGATGAAGTACTTCTTGCTCTCGCTGAACAACTTGGTAAGCTTTATCTTAATTTTCAGCGTATTACTTACTGTTTACTTTATCTTTATTAAATAACCAGAGCTTGTTATCTTAGTTTCAAACAATACGATATATCAAAATTATTTGGGTTTGTATAGGAGAATCTAGGAATTTATTTAATAGGAAAAGGTTATGTTAAAATTATTTTATTGAACTTGAATTAACAAACTATTCTTAGGTACCCAGCTATTAACATTCATTTAAAAACATACTTTTACTTATAAAATTGTTAAAACGAATGATAAATCGATCAATTTATTGTAATTCATAAATTTTATTACAATTAAGGGCATTACATTTTACTATACAAAATCATTCGAATTGCAATGTTTTATATTTATTATAATAAAAAGAATGATTGAATGGTGAATCATTATATTTCCAAAGAAATATGCAATTAGAATTATTTTAGTATTATTATTTCTCAATGATACATAAAATGCCATTATTGATATGATTAAAGATAAAATTAGTGCAATAGCTTTTATTATTATTTATACTAACTTATTAATCATATACATTTCAAATGAAAACAAAAGATTTTTATTTGTTTGTCTTTACCTGAACTTCTATTTCATTCAATATCCTATTTTTTTTAATCCATTCCATGTGTTAAATAAAGATGAACTACTCAAATAAAATACAATTGAATACTACTTTTATTAATAACATTGTGCATAAACCATTAACCAGCTGATTTCGGTTGATAGCAACATTTGTTATATTCATATAATGCTTAAGTTATTCAGACATTCTGTTTCATGTATAATATTAACCTTAACATCATTATCCTATTTTATAATCTTTCACATTAAGCTATCAATACAAGTCACTTATAGTTATCTTTACATTATTATTGACAAATACTTGATAGTGGCTGTCTATGATATAAGTTGCTCATTACAGCTAGTTAAAGTAGTAATATATTCAAAAGATTATCTAGTTATCTATAAAGCTGCAGATCCCGGGGCCTTGGATTCAAAACCTGTGTCATGTCATGTTACAAGTGTGTACACTCTCGTGTATCGGAAAGCAGTTGGTCCTGTGGCTGAACTCTTTCTAGTTTTGTCTGAATTGACATTCTTGTCAGGTTATAAAAGTGAGGTAATAGAGAGCGCACCTGTATTTGCACATACAGTTGTGCACTACAACAAGTTTCACAAAGATGACTAATCATTTTAAAACAGCGCATTTTCGAAGGGAGGGAATGGCTAAAAATGTGTGAAAAAGTACTCAAACTCCAATTTGAATTCAAATGTGTTGCAATATTCTAGGAGTTTTAGTTGAAATATTGTGCAATAAATACAGTACATTATTATAATTTCGTAAATTAGGGTATTTGGCATAATCAAATGAAATCATATTATGTATTCTTCAAATTCTTAATAAAGATCACTGGACTAACACTTGCATTTATATAAACTTACTTGGTGGTAGAGCTTTGTGCAAGTTCGTCTGGGTAGGTACCACCCACTCATCAGATATTCTGCTGCAAAACAGCAGTACTTTCTATTGCTGTGTTCCGGTTTGAAGGGTTAGTGAGCCAGTGTAATTACAGGCACAAGGGATATAACATCTTAGTTCACAAGGTTGGTGGCGTATTGGCGATGTAAGTGATGGTTAACGTTTCTTACAATGCAATTGTCTATGGGCGTTGGTGACCACTTACCATCCGGTGGCCCATATGCTCGTCCTCCTTCCTATACAATAAAAAAAAATGTTTAATTTATTAAAAGTATGTTTGAATATATTTTAGTTCAAGTGTGCAAATTACAAAAGTAATGATAAAAAGCATGTAAATGTATTATTGTGTGTATATGTGTATGGAGGCAGTTGCCCATATTTTCAAAACAATTCCACAATTAATCAAAACAATTGTTTGTAAACTAGTGCATATTTAAACCAAGTTAATAAATATCTTTTTAACCTTTAGGAAACTTCATTAACCTGGTTGGAGGCTGTGAATATGCTCACTGCTTACTAGCACCACTGGAGGCCCTCGCTACAGTTGAAGAGACAGTCGTACGTGACAAGGCTGTAGCATCGCTGAGGGCAGTGTCCGCACACCACTCACCTCAAGCCCTGGAACAGTACTTTGTGCCACTAGTCCAACGTTTAGCGGGTGGTGACTGGTTTACATCAAGGGCATCAGCATGTGGACTATTCAGGTATATTTATATTATGTTAGAATTACATATTCCATGCTCTTGACTAAATATCTCTGCTATTGATACAATTCTTAATTCATAAATCTTTATTTATAAAACACGGCTATTCCACTTTTTACTTCCATTGTTCTGATAACAACTTCGTCGACAACAAAACATATTTATCTCATAATGTATGCCATTGAGTATTTTAGACCTAGAACAATTATCTCATGTAATTACATAATTCGTCATACATAGTCAATTTTTGCAATAGGAGTATTCTCTTCCAATTATACTTTATATATGGCTAAAGCTTCTGAATTTGATAAACATAGAATAGATTACTTTGCGCAGCACCTATGTTCATACAATAAACACAATATAATTATGTTGCTATTTGACTTCCTTTATGCTTTATTCTTACTATGCTCCATCTTCGACCACGTTACAGACATCTCAATTTGGTGGATCAGATTTTTTTGTTCATTAAATATGTACACTTTTTTGATGGGAGGCGTCCCGATCGAATCCTTAGTGCTAATTTGATATATTTTCTTTTAATTTTCGAATCTCAATACCAAGGAATTCGAAGAGGCTCTGATTTCACAATTTTATGCTAGATTCCAAGCAGTTTAGATAACTCATCAAAGTATTCTTCCCAATATAAGAACCATAAATATATAAAAGTTGCTGAATATTTAGGAAGAATACTAGTTTTTTTTTTTTTTATTGCATAGGAAGGCTGACGAGCATATGGGCCACCTGATGGTAAGTGGTCACCAACGCCCATAGACATTGGCGTTGTAAGAGTTGTCAACCATCTCTTACATCGCCTGTGCGCCACCAACCTTGGGAACTAAGATGTTATGTCCCTTGTGCCTGTAATTACACTGGCTCACTCACCCTTCAAACCGGAACACAGCAATAACAAGTACTGCTGTTTTGCGGTAGAATATCTGATGAGTGGGTGGTACCTACCCAGACGAGCTTGCACAAAGCTCTACCACCAAGTAAAACTTTCTTTTTTCGTTTCTCTACCCATTAGACTGTACTTTTTTTCAGTATGTCTGGCGCAAAACTGTTCCAATCATGGTTATGTTACTCAGATAATAAAGATGACGGCAAATGTTTAATACATTAACAAACGAACATCGTAAGTGACTAATGATATTCTGTAACATTTTAGCGTATGCTACCCGCGCGTGTCGGCTCCCGTCAAAGAGGAACTCCGCGGGAACTTCCGCTCGCTGTGCCAAGACGACACGCCGATGGTGCGCCGCGCCGCCGCCTACAAACTGGGCGAGTTCGCGAGGGTGGTCGAAGTGGAATACGTGAAGAGTGATCTCATACCGATGTTCGCTACCTTGGCTCAGGTAAGATGTGTTCTTTTTCTCTGGTAAACAATTATTTTAACATTATCTGGACGCTGGCAATTTATTGTATGTCATTGTCTGTATTCACTGGTGGGTAGGGCTTTGTGCAAGTTCGTCTGTGTAGGTACCACCCACTCATCAGAATGAGTATGTTATAATAATTGTTATTTGTTCTACTGCTAAACCACAGCACTTGGCGTTTCCGTGTACCGGTTGGGGGTGGGAGCCAGTGTAATTACAGGCACAAAGGACATAACATTATGTTCCCAAGATTGGTGGCGCATTGGCGATGTAAGCGATGGTTATCATTTCTTACAATGACAATGTCTATGGGTGTTGGTGACCACTTACCATCTGGAGGCCCATATGCTCGTCCGCCTATTGTTATTCTATAATATCTGTTTAAGATATCATTTATTTACAGGGTACGTTAATTTCTTGTGTACATAAACGAATCGTTTGATGCGTATCGCAGGACGAGCAAGACTCAGTGCGGCTGCTCGCTGCGGAGGCGTGCGCCGCCGTGGCCGCGCTGCTGCCGCCCGAGGACATGGAGCAGCTCGTCATGCCCACCGTGCGCCAGCGCGCCGAGGACGCCTCCTGGAGGGTGCGCTACATGGTCGCTGAGAAGTAAGCTGACTGACGTTACCCTTCATGATATTGTTTAGACAGTGGACTATTTGCCATTGCTGGGGAAAGGCCTCCTGTCATGCAGAAGTTTTGGCTATAGCACCATGCTGATCCTACTGCGATCTCATTTAGTTAATACATTTCATCTGACACATCAAGGTTGTTTCCACTGCGCATAAATTAACGTATTACGCATTTTGACAGATTTGTTGAGCTCCAGCAAGCTGTGGGACCGGAACTGGCTCGCACCGACCTCGCACAGATATTCCAAGCACTTCTCAAGGACACTGAAGCTGAAGTACGAGCGGCGGCTGCAGAGAAAGTAAGTCGATGTATTCTTATATAATAATGCAAAATTGTGTCACATGGGTTTTTAAGTGTATGAGATGTTGCATCAAGTTATTAAAATATAATTCTTCCTTTTCAGGTTAAAGACTTCTGTATGAATCTAGACAAGGCACACCAAGAGCAAATTATTATGACTATGATACTACCACAGATTAAAGATTTAGTTTGCGACCTCAACCAGCATGTTAAATCTGCTCTCGCTTCAATCATTATGGGTCTTAGTCCCATCGTCGGCAGGCAAAATACTATTGAACACCTTTTACCGTTATTCCTGACACAATTGAAAGATGAATGTCCAGAAGTCAGGCTTAACATCATTTCAAATCTTGAATGTGTAAATGAGGTCATTGGAATTCAGCAATTAGTCCAATCGCTTCTACCAGCAATCGTCGAGCTCGCCGAGGACACAAAATGGCGCGTCCGTCTTGCCATCATTGAACATATGCCGCTGTTGGCTGGACAACTTGGCCAAGAATTCTTCGATGAAAAGCTGACCGGTCTCTGCATGTCCTGGCTGATTGATCATGTCTATGCTATACGTGAAGCTGCTACATTAAACTTAAAGAAATTAGTTGAACAGTACGGAGCATCCTGGGCTGAAACAAATGTAATACCAAAAGTGTTGGCTATGTCGCGTGAACAAAACTATTTACACAGAATGACTTATCTATTCTGCATCAATGTCCTCTCAGAAGTATGCGGGAAAGATATAACGACGCGAGTACTTCTACCGACTGTCTTGTCTATGGCTGATGATAATGTTGCCAACGTTCGGTTCAATGTTGCCAAGACTCTACAAAAAATGGCGCCATACTTAGACCCCGCTGTAATCCAGCCGCAAGTAAAACCAGTTTTGGAGAAGTTGAATGTGGACCCTGATGTAGATGTTAAATATTTCGCTTCGGAAGCAATCGCTGGGATCGCCGGTTAATTTTTATTAATCATTGAAACTTTTCTATTTTGTATTTATTCCAAACCGATCGTTATACGAAGCCCTATAAAATACCAACTCGTAAAGTTTTCATTCCAGTGTTAAAAATCAATAGAGAACACTTCAGGCGGCATTTAATTTGCACACTTTGAAAATGTAAACAAATTTAATATAGATAATAAAAACCATTCTTGTTTTATTTATATAAAAATAATTTAATATTTTTCAATATAATGAGACTACCCATCTCATCTGTTATAGTTGGTTTGGTGGTAAAGCCTGTGAATGTCCCACTGCTGGGCTAAGTCCTCTTTTGAGGAGAAGGCTTTGGAGCTTATTCCACCACGCTGCTCCAATGCTTTAAATTACTTTAGAGTGTGGAAGTGGATGAATTAATTAGTTTATATATATAGGCTTTACTTGTTTAGGTGATTAGTTAATGCTATGTCTTCTTTCAAATATTAACTAATGTGAAAAGAAAGAGTAGATAAACATTTATGTCTTGGCAGTTCGAGCCAATTACTGTATACAGTTTACTTAATATAGTAAAACACTATTAAAAAATGTATATTTACTTTCTTTTCATGTACGAAATATTAATTCAATATTATTCTATAAATTTAGTTTGACAATCTGTACCCTTCATATAAAGAAAAAAGAAACTTAATGCTATACACTAAACAAAAAAGATGACAAATTGAAAATAATCTTACATGTAATAAGGTCTGAACTGCTGTAACTCCAAAACTAAAGATGAAAATAATAGCATTTATTTATTACATATTTAGTTATTCTCATGTTTTTCGTATTTATTTCGGCAATAATTCGTAATAGATAATAGTCATTTGATGTGCCAGACATATAGTAAATTTACCTCTATTTCTAATACTACACTGTTCTCCCAATTTCACTGCATAACAACACATCAACAGTCCGGTGTACCGTATATGGTACGCAGCGCAGCGTTTTGCTGAGTTCGATACCCGATGAAGCACACGAGCCCTGTGTTACTTGCCTCTACGGACCACGGACTTGTGGCCAAGGATCTAATCGATGGAATAAAGTCAATTTTTTTTTAATTTTTGCTGTAAAAAAACCATTAAAAAATAAATAAAGTTTATTTTTTATTGGTATACTTGAACTTTAGAAAAAGAAACAATGCAGTACCGTATGCTTTTTTTGCGAATTATCTATTCGTTGATACGCCTTTGACTTGGCCCGTGTGTACGGAGCAAGTTGACCTTCATCAGGGAGGTGCAGAAAAACACTTACGTGTTTGTCTCAAACCTTTACTTACATAAGTCCATGTACCGCCTGGTGTACACGGGTATATCCGAGGTCAACGAGGCAGCGTCAGGAAAGTGCCTCCGCTGATTCGATCCGTCGAAGACCGGGGAGGAGGCGTCGCCCGCATAGGCGGGGCGTCAAGGTAGCATGGGCAAGCGATCAGACAGATCATGACGCCCCCCGACCAGACAGAGGGGATACCGCTGTTTTTTTAGTGGGTTCCGGCGCCAGCACAATTATTTTACTCTTATTGTATCCAGTAATACGAACGAAATAAAAGCAACCCCATTAACTCGTTCTTGTCATACAGGGCCAGATTTAGAGGAGATAAAAAAAACGAATGGTTTAACTTCTATACTTTTTATTTCCATAAAACAACAATGTCCTAATTCACTTATTCATTGAATATAGAATTTAAAGAGTGAACGAGGCGAACTCGACATGGAATGTAACATGTTGTTACGGGGCTATATGAATTTATTATTGCTATTTACATAAATAACATTCTGTCACAAACTGTTACGAATTCAGAAATATCACACATGGACGTGTATTACGTAAACATGTTATTACAATATAATTTTATCGATTAAATACATTTCCATTGAACACACTTTCAACAATTTGTGCACTAAAACAACAGATAAATATCATGTGTCAGAGAAGCACCAGCATTATAACAAAAATACATTTATTAATCAATTCGTCCAGCAAAGATTACTACTATAGAAGAAAATATATACACGAGACGGCAACATTTCCTTTTACGTAGCAACACCGTTATATGGCTGTATGATAAACATTTATTTATTTTATTTTTTTCTAATTATTATAAAGCAACACGATTGTTATAATTTTGTAACTTGATTGTAATACATGTAATACACATTATTAATAAACTATTAACAACTTACTAGTAAACAGTATAATATCTTACAATTTACCGCGGACCGACATCCCAGCCGAGCGAAGAGGTAATAAATAAAAAAAATATATAAATAATCTCCGCTGTAATTGAAATCGTTGTACAGTTTAATTCACTCAGAATTTTCTTTCATAAAAGCAACTCTATTGATGACAAAATTGGTAAAATTAGAATCGAATAACATTAGTGTTGTCATACTTTATTATTTATATTCACGAATAAATAAAATGTAGAATGTTTATTAAAAAAAAAAAAACCTTTTTATATAAGGAATTAATGGTACAGAAATACGATCATTAACATCCTCTACTTTTTTCAAAGCGTATATTCGTCGATATAGTATGACAACACTGAATATTAAAAGATGAAAGTTTCTGGCTAGCTTGTCGGGCCGCGCGTATCCGTGGAACGAGTTTAGTGGCGCGAGTCTCTGGGGTAGAACTCTGCGAGGATGGAGGCAGGGATACGTTTGAGCATCTCCTTGGGGAAGATACGGAGAAGCTGCCAGCCGATGTCCAGGGACTCGAAGACTGTACGGTTCTCGTAGTTGCTCTGGTGAGACATTGTTTTATTAAATATAATAATAATGTTGTGTAATACATATTCTAGGCGAGTATGTTATTCCAATCAAAACTAATTACTAACGACTTAAATAAAAATTAACTGGGGCCTCCAAAAAAAATCGATTTTTATGTTAAACTATACTAGAAAATAACGAACACAATATTTATTTCAAAATATTAGTAAGTTAAATTAATTATGAAATAAAAAAATAATTGCCAGTCAATCATATAAGTTACCTGGGTGATGAAGTTCTTTTCGAACTTGGTGAGGAACTCGAGGTAGAGCAAGTCGTCGGGCGTCAGCGCCTCCTCGCCCACCACGGCCTTCATGGCCTGCACGTCCTTACCGATGGCGTAGCACGCGTACTGCAGACCATCGACAACATTAAATTTGTATTTTTTTTTTGTAATTTGTAATTTCGACATTGTAAAAAATATACAGCTAATATTTCAACCATATCATTATGAAGTTCCATTTATAATTACGTTCCATAATATTACTTTATAGTTTCAATTTTTATTTCCTATAAAATTATAATTTAGATGACAATAAGACCTTACCATAGAAGGCTTTTCATGTGCTTATCCCAAAAATAAGAAATTTTGTGGCAACATTATAAAACCCTATAGAGATTCTAGAGTTGCAAAAAGTCATTACGTTACTGCATTTAAAAAAAACTTTCATAAAAATAAACAAACTTAGGTTATAATGACTTGTCATACTAATATCAAGTTTGGTCAACAGTCCTGAAATTCCATCCATTAAAAATGTTACCTATAGTAACAGGATGAACTCTAAAAAATAGCACAACAAGTATACTGGGTCTTGAAGACCAACACCAATATTAATTATTTTATTTATGGTATGCTCACCAGCTGGTTGGAAACGTCAGAGTGATCCTTGCGGGTCATACCCTCGCCGATGGCGGACTTCATCAGACGTGACAGAGAGGGCAGCACATTGACTGGTGGGTAGATTTGTCTGTTGTGGAGCTGACGGTCTACGTAGATCTATAAGAATAAATCTAATTACTCACCACGCCACATATTATACACATATTGCGTTATAGAATTTTAAAATAAATTACTAATTTTGTTTTTTAATGCTTAAAACTTTTTATAACGTGAATCAATGGAATTCTCACCTGTCCCTCAGTAATATAACCTGTCAAGTCAGGAATTGGATGGGTGATGTCGTCGTTAGGCATAGTGAGGATGGGGATCTGTGTGATGGATCCGTTACGGCCCTCGACACGTCCGGCGCGCTCGTAGATGGTGGCCAAATCCGTGTACATGTAACCTGGGTGACACATATTTACACTATTTTAAAACTGCATAATTTAATTGTATCATTATTTATATTTGTATGAAGTCACAATCTATATTCATTTGAATTTATATCTTGTGTAAGGCACCATAAGGTCGAAAATTCAACAGAAAATTAATTTAATTTATTAAACCGACAATTAGTCATTGGGTTCACTGCAACTGCTTTTTTTTATTTCACGAAAAATTATTCTAAATGGTCGGCTAATTGACTACGTGTAGTACATGCGAAGAACCATACCTGGGAAACCTCTACGTCCGGGCACCTCCTCACGAGCAGCCGACACCTCACGCAGAGCCTCCGCGTACGAAGACATGTCGGTCAAGATTACCAACACGTGTTTCTGTGGAACGTCATTTGGTTTATTGAAGTTAAGGCCTAAGTGACTAAGACCTAGTCAGGAGAGGGATAGACAAAGTACAAGTCTAAATAATTTAATTGAACACTTGACGTCAATAATTGTTGATCACTTGTTTAATTGAATACATAGAGAACAATCCATACAATATTCACATGAATTGACTCCCACAAATTTGAGATGCCCCGAAAAGATTTAGTCATCAGGTCGGACATTAGCACGCAACTACAATAGTAACAAAAATATCCGGCAGACGGCCAGCGATAAAGGTTGTCAGTTGAAGACTGGACCCCTCTAGACAAGTAATTTTTACCTTAATAGAATGGAATAGAAAATAATAATCAATGTATGAGATTGACATTCGCGTTCGACTCGAAACTTCTAGAAACGTCTGTGTCCAATATTTTGTAAACTAGCGCTATGTCAAATTAAAAACATATGAAACTTTTAAAAACAAATGAATTACCTTAAAGGTAAAACATTTTTTTCATTATTCACTGAAAGCACAGAAGCAAATAGATGGAATCGGTTAGTAAGGGGTCATGTCTGTGTATTTATATTCATCTCACCTCACACTGGTAAGCCAAGAACTCAGCGGCCGTCAGAGCCAGACGTGGTGTGATGATTCTCTCAATGGTAGGATCGTTGGCCAAGTTCAAGAACAGGCACACGTTCTCCATGGAACCGTTCTCTTCGAAGTCCTGCTTGAAGAATCTGGCCGTCTCCATGTTGACACCCATAGCAGCGAACACGATGGCGAAGTTGTCTTCATGGTCATCCAAAACTGATTTACCGGGGACCTATCAAGGAATCATCAAAATTTTGGCATTTGGAGAGATAGATTATATCATATACATATTAAATTATACCTGTTATTATCCAATTACGAAAAGTAGGAATGTATTAAATCATTTAATAAGAATGAATGTAAGCAATTATCTTATGTAATCTATATTGGCAAAATATCCATAGAGTCAAGCTTTGTGACAGTTATATAATTGCTTTTGATTTAATTCAAAATACCTCATGTGGATCTCTTAAGTTCAGTAACCTTAAGGCCAAAGATATTCATAAAGATAGTCTATACGAAATTGTAATTGTAATAGGTTAGTGGACGAGTTTATAGGCCACCTGATGGGCCACCTGGGTTCAAGATATAGTTCAGCCGTAAGTGAACGAATAAAAATGTGCACATATACTTGCTCTAAAATATATCCTTAGCTAGCCTTTGATATATTATATTGTATATAATAATACTATTATAATAAAAAAAAGTAACAGTCAAAATAATTATAATTTTCTTACGAACCTTGACAAGACCGGCCTGTCTACAGATCTGGGCGGCGATTTCGTTGTGAGGCAAACCGGCCGCAGAGAAAATGGGGATCTTCTGACCACGAGCGATGGAGTTCATCACGTCGATAGCGGAGATACCTGCAACCGGATCACAGTTTAGGAGTTTTTTAAATACTAATTTTATTTAGTTAAGATATAAAAAAATATTGGACCAAAATCAAAGATAAAGTAAAGTATAACTATTAATCAAACAATTACTATAATGATATTAAAAATTAAATAAATGTTTTCTTTATAAAATAGCTTGTACTCATTTAATTCAATTTATTCACTTACCGGTCTGAATCATTTCCTCGGGGTAGATACGCGACCACGGGTTGATGGGCTGACCCTGAATGTCCAGGAAGTCCTCAGCGAGGATCGGGGGTCCTTTGTCGATTGGTTTTCCGGAACCGTTGAACACACGACCTAATTGGTTTTATTACAAGTTAACATTAGTGGATCGTTCTATCTACAGCCCCTAAGTGTTGGCTGGGCCTACATGGCACCCGTCTTTATTCCTTTTTGGAATGGAAGGGCCTCCAATGCAACTGCTTTGAGCCTTGGACCTCTAGATACAGAAATTGCAAGAAATAAACAAGTCATTCATTTCTTAGAATGTCAATAATCCACTTTCAAAAATGATATAAGGTCTTGTGTTTCGAACATAGTTTTAATTACAAAATATAATTACAAAGATGTTTAACGAACTAACAGTACATTAAAGGTAGATAAAGTTTTATTACTCTTATCACCGGATTAGTACAGAATTCTCGTTTCTTCAATTAAATTCAAATGTTTAATAGATGACATCCTGTTTATTTTATTAATGTTATAATTTTACAAAAAATATTTTCTATTCGACTAGACTTCACCACAAAATTTAAATATTGCTTACAACAAATAAAATGTTGCGTAAATACATATTAGAATATCATGACACCGTTGAAGGTAAAAAAATTAAGAATTTTTCAGACTAAATTTGACTATCATTGTAAAAGTCAAATTCTAATATTAATTAATATAAGAAAGATTTTTAAAACAAAAATTCCTCATAAGTTGAAAAACATAACTATATCAAAAAAAACTTCCAAATTTTATAGATAATTTAAATTTCAACAAATAATTTTTCCATTTTTATCGCACGCGGAACCGTTGATGAGATATTTGCATAATATAAGAATTTTCCAAGATGGCGACTATCAATCTCACGTCTTTCCCTAAGAAATTAAACTCACTCTTAAAGGTTACCCTACAAAATAAAAAACAAAATATATATATACTTATATATTCTTAATAATAGTCGAAATTATTAAACCAATATCGATAATACTCTCATGTAAGAAATGGTTTTTAATGGGACTCACCCAACATATCTTCAGAGACGGGTGTGCGCAAGATGTCTCCCGTGAACTCGCAGAGCGTGTTCTTAGCGTCGATACCCGATGTACCTTCGAATACTTGGACAACGGCTTTGGTGCCGCTGACTTCCAGCACCTAAAGGTTATATATTGTTAAGTATATAAGCACTATTTCATACTTCTCTACTACTAGCTGTTTTCCCGTAAATTACGCATTCATCTTTTTCGTACTTAAGCACGAAAGCCGAGATGGCCCAATGGTAAAACGGCAAAATCTTAACCGATGATCGTGGGTTCAAACCCGGAGCAAGCACCCCTGAATTTCATATGCTTAATTGGTGATTGTAATTCATCTTGTGCAAAAGAGGCACTTAGCCCAGCAGTGGGCCATTCACAGGCTGTTACTTACTTAAGCATGTCTCCATATTCAGGTACCAATGTTTAATTGTAATGCATTAACAAACAAACAGACAGACAATCATACATTTGCTTAATGTTTTTTTAATCTATCTACTTTCTGTTAAATCAAACCTCGGCTTAGACCAATAAAACTTATTTAATTTAATTAGAATATCAAAGTGAGTACATTGGAAGCTTAAGCTTAAAAAGTTTAAAAGAAAAAAACTATATCAGCCATAAATGAATTTATAAGAAAAGTGAAACTAACTCAATAGTTTAATCAAAATCTGTTAAGATTAAAACTGCTATGTATATTTAAGATAAGTGAACATAGATAAAAGGTACATTGAAATGAGTATTGAGATTTAATATATTTTTATTCATGCTAGAGTATATGCTCTTCCTTATTTTATTGGAACATGAGTGAAATAGACAGAAGGAGACAGAGATAGAGTGAAATGGTATGGGAAGACCAGTTATGAAGAAAAAACTAGGCAAATTTTAATATGAGAATTATTCTTATCAGAAAAGAAAGTCATTAATATATCTAATATAAAAAATGCTGGTTTTTCTGTCAATGATTCATAAATGTAATGGAATAAATCACAGAGTGAATTATTTACATGAACTGTTTTTTGTTTGTCTGCCTTCAATATGTCATCCCATATACCTGTACAACGAGCCATACAACCAATGAACCAACAGTTTTTCATTACAATGAAACAAATGAAACCATAAAATTATGTGAATATGGAATAACACTATAGATATGTTTGAAATTTAATTTTTCCATAGTGACAGCTTATATATCAAAGATATTTTATCAGAAATATTTTTATCACATCATGTGTCAGTAATGGGATTTAGATTCTCTCTTCTTTGTCTTGTAATGTTTTTATTTAATATGAAAAAAACAATTTTTTTTTAAAAGAAAAATGTTTTTTTATATATAGTCTCTTCCAAGCACTTTTGGATCATAATTTTAGGAGATAATTTAAATGTTGAGCTACCAATTTAGAATTACTGATTTGGGATGTAGGTTCTATCAAGAAAAACCAGCACAAAATAATTAACTATAGTTAATAGTCATTAAATTACACATTTTAATATGAAATAGATATAAAATAATAATAATTACCTGACCAGACCGTAGGGTGCCATCGGCAAGTCTGAGCTGTACAATCTCAGAGAATTTAGGGAATTTCACTTCATCTAAGATGACCAGAGGTCCGTTCACACCAGACACCGTCTTGTAAGCTGTACGGAAATATATAATTAATATGTTGTATCATTTAATAACATTATTGTTTTAATCCTAGACCTTTTTCAATATATAATTATGAGTGATCATTATGTATGTTAATCTTTTTACATTGTGAACTTTTGTTTGAATTTAGGTTACAATTGACCTACACTATCTAAAGGGACAAGTACAACTGTCAAACAAAATTAACAAAATTAATAGTGCTTTTTTCATTGTAAAAATATTAACTATGTGTCATAAAAAAGTTAGTGAAACAAATAAAATTAAAAAAAATATATATATTCAAATCTCACTGATAATGCTAAATAGGCATTCTATTCTTACATAAATAAACTATTTACCTATGCAGTCTCATTTGAACACATTTAGGTCTACTTAAGCTGCTTAAATTACAAACTCTTAAGACAGTATTCTTTAAAAAAAAAAACTAATTCCATTTACTTTATAACCAGCCAGTGCTCTAGTAAATTTTATGTTAGAAAATATAAAATTCAGAATATCATATAGAAGTTAAGTTTCCATTTAACAGCTGACTAAAGTCATGTGATTCCAATAAGACATTTAAATCGATATAATACATTTTATACGTAGAAATAAATTATAATTTTTTCTTTACATAACATTCTTGAGCTGATTTTAAAGCCCTACTTTTGAAGTACGTAAGATTTACTTCGATTTTTAGATAAATCTCAAGGCCGTATTCCAACATCTAGGGCGTTTGTCGCGATACTAGATATTTTAAAATTAAATGAAAAGTATACTGTTAAAATGATCAGGATGACTTTAATTAGGATATAGAGTCCCACTATAAGACAATTAACTTTATTCGAACAGTATTGGTAAAGATTTCAAATGCGATTCATCGGAAGCCTCTATTGGGGACTTTTCAACAAAATTGATTAAAATAAGCTTATATTGAATTTTTTGATGGATTTAATTTTTTTAAGTACTAAAAAGACAAAAACAAAACATTACAGAAGAACTTAATGGCAAAATCGATAATTTGACATCGCTGACTTGCCAAGTAATAAGGGCTATATACGTATAATATCGCGTTAAATTATTATAACACTTACTCAGACGGGGCTGGGATATGAAGTCACGGGATACCACCAGGGCATGTTCCTTATTTGCCTGGGTAGATGAAAGACTTCTAGCCATGTTTCAGGTTCCTTTTGGCAGGCCGCTCAATAAAACACCAAACTGCGCTGCCTCCTCGCCCGAAAACTGACGAATAGATGTTTTGTCTATGCCACTTCACGTGCTGTCACGTGACCTATCACAAGGTAGAAGTTGCCATCGTATTTGATACCTTCCCATTCATTGTAAGCATAAATATGAAAATTATATTTTCTTTCGGAATTGATTTATTATTTTATTAATCAATTCCGAGAATTAAAAATAATAATCGTCAACTTAAGGTACCGTCATAATTTTTAACTTGAAACGTCTTTCTTTTCTAACTTGACACTTCATTTGAAACTTCTTTTTACTCAACTACAAAAACTATATTAGATAATAAATAGCATATGTATTTTTATTTTTCAATCGATTGATTTTATAACATTTAATTAAGGAAAAATAATTTTAGAATTCTTCATGCACTTTTCATTTATTAGTTAAAGTACCAGTTTATGCGGAGGATATAAGTAAAACGGAATAAATTGGAAAAAAATAAACGCATTTTATAAAAACCCCGAATTGGTCTTTTAGAAATAGAAAACCAAATCATATAAATTAATGTAAATAACTTACTCAATTACTCTAAAAATCCTAATAACACATTAAAACACATTCAACAAATGACAAGTCGCCCAGTAATGACTAATGAATTAATAACTTTACCTTTCTATTTACATTTTTTCTAACAAGGCATCAAGGAGTCTCCTAACTATACATATTATAATAATAAGGTCCTCCAGACCGATTTCGGCCACGGCGGCCAGTCTCAAGAGAGACTAGCCAACTGCGCAGGAGATATTATAATGCACAAGTGTGTGCGCAAACACAGGTGCACTCTCTTTTCCTTAGCTCTCATAATCCGATGGGACGGCAATCCGACACGACCGGAAGAGTTCAGGCGCAGGACCAACGGCTTAACGTGCTTTCCGAGGCACGGGAGTGTACAAACTTCCAGACTCCGGGCTGCTACTGAGAGTTTTCTGAAAGAAAACCCCAATAACTATTTATTGACCCGACCTGGGAATTGAACCCAGGACCACCGAGTCTGCGGCCTTATATCAAGCCACTAGACCAACGAGGCAGTCAGGCATATTAAGCTATAGTAGAAGTAAGAGTAAATTATTGTTTTGAGGATGGTTTCCTCATTCAACTTTAATAAACACTCACTATGTAAGGAAATCAATTAAAATTAAGGTTCTCTGTAAAACATTACAATAATTATTATAATTTCTATTTTATTTCTTACAATAAACTTTATTAAATATTTAATAAATGGAGAATAAACTAATGTCAGAAGAAATTTTATGTTCTAGCGCCTAATTCTTTTTTTTTGTGTTGACTCATTATTTTTTTCCTTATTTTAGTGGAGTAAAAATAAGATAATAAATTATATAAATTACAGTACTTGTCATGTGTATTATATTAATTTTTTGTCTTGCATATGCATATATCGTTCAAGTGTCGAAAAGGGTTGCTTAACAAACACTTAAACAGTATGATGTTTTAAAAATGTGTCTTTGATGTTTGCCATTTTTAACTTACTTTCTTGGAAAACAAGTTGTAGTGGCAATCATTGAGACGAAATAAAGATCGAATCATCTACAATTTTTATAAATGGTATCAATTTTTAATCTGTTGAAATTGCCAAATCAGATTAAACCGCGTACATTTGAAAATATCTTGGCTCTCTTAACTGAGAGAACGAAACAATATTTTACTGAGAGAAATAAATAACATTTTACCGGTAAATATAATTTGTATTGCATTTATTATTTTTAATTATTCGCAGATGCAAAATCATAAAGTGTTTGATGTTTTTATTCTTTATACAAAAAGTGTGATATATGTACCTACTTGTCAAAAAAATGTTAAAATTATTCAGTAAATTTTAAATAAAGAGTATTTAAGTGTTTACTAGCAGAATATTTCTGAAAAGTATAAAAATAAATAAACGATTAGAGGGTCGAATTTTTATTTTTCTGTTAAAAATATTGTTGATTATCAATTTTTTTTATTACATAATATGGCGGACGAGCATGTGGGCCACCTGATGGTAAGTGGTCACCAACGCCCATAGACATTAGCGTTTTGAGAGATGTTACCATCGCTTTCATCGCCAATGCGCCACCAACCTTGGGAACTAAGATGTTATGTCCCATGTGCCTGTAATTACACTGGCTCAATCACCCTTCATTCCGGAACACAATAATAGCAAGTACTGCTGTTTTGCGGTAGAATATCTGATGAGTGGGTGGTACCTACCCAGTCGAGCATGTAAAAAGCTCTACCACCAAGTTATTGTATTGTATTAAATTTAAAACCACCTGTTAGTAATACAGGTGCATAATAAATTAATAATTTACTTTCCTATTTGATTTAAGAAATGCTGTGTAACACAAAACAACTTTATTTTAATTTATTGAGTGCATAATAATTTAGAGGTCTTATTCTAGTTTAGTAGAAAGTAGAATAAGACCTTTAAATAAGTAAATACAATAAAGTAGAATAAAGACAAAAAGAAAATATAAACATATTTCCTAACATCTTATAATTTAATAATATAAAATGGGAGAGAGAGTCTATTTATTTATTTGTCTGTTGCACATTCACGTATTAACTTATACTCAACAGTCAACCCGCAAGTCGCAACTGAGCCACGAAATGGCCCCCACCCCTAAAATACAGAGAGAAAATAATTAATCTAATTATTTTGTTTTATTATAGTTTTATTGCGGTAAAAAGTGAGCACGTAATATTAGGAATATTCTTTTATGCTTCCTTTTTTTGTGAAGAAGGTATACCACCAAGGTAGAGGTTATTCTATCCCATCATATTTAAATTGTCTTCATTTATTATTAATTAATTAACACAAATTGAGTTCGTAATATTGTTGCATATTTTATAAAAGTTACGTACCCATTTTTCTAGCGTAACTTTAAAAAAGATGCTATGTCATATCTTACTTATCTGTGGCTTATTCTTAAATTGTAGGTAATAATAAATATGTCAAAATTCGGGAGTGAAGTGCGCGGGGTGGGTACACATACACAACTCACAAGTCAGACGGGCTGTTTGGCGCTCGGTTTTGCTGTGTAGTGTGTACACAGAATACATTAGATTTAGGTATAGTTTTCTCGCAGCTCGACATATCGTACAAGGAGAGTCGCCTCTCTTATTATTTAACTGTGTCGATACATATATATTAATATTATCTTTTAAATTACTAGTTTCATTTATCCGTGATATATTATAAATACCATAATATATAATGTCGGCGATAGGTAAAATTGTGCCTAATGTATCGGCTTGGAATTTCTCTAAAATAAGCGCCGCGTTACAAAGTGTGAAATCGAATAGGAATTATTTTACGTATACGCAAGAGTTATCGCAGCCTTTGGACCGAAAACCTGAATTTGTAACAGCTAAGCAAGCGTTCGAAAAATGTTTAAAATCAGGTAAAGTTCATTATTTTTTTAGATTTAAATTACGTTAACTTAGTCTTAAGTTCAAATAAATGCTATTACTGTTTTGATACGTTGCGTTAATTTACGATGTCGTATTCGAATCAAAATAGAAACATATAATTTTAGTTCAATGATTTCATGTTACTTACTTACTTCTGTACGTCATTTAAACAAAATAAAAAAGTTAAATACAGATTATATAAAACAGAGAGCCCGATAGATATCAATCTAAATATATGTATTACATACATGTTTGTACATACTACATACATATAAGAGTTAAATGACAATCATTAATCTAATAGGAGAATATTATCCAGAGGCACAGAGTCAAACAATTGAACCTTGTACTCTGAACTCCATTGTTTATAGATGAACAATAATAATCATGGTTTTGATTCCATACATATTCAAACTTTGTAATATGTAGAGTATAAACCTCAGACTTATTTTTTATTTATTTAACTTAACTATTAAACCACCTCGTAAATAAAAAATACCATAAATAATGAAATATTTCTAAATAAAATTATTTTTTGTTGTGAAAATAAAAGTTTTCTAAAATCATAAACATTTGTTCTAAAAACAATATACCTAACAAGAACCAATATTTTTTTGGAGTTTAAATTCAAAGGTAATTTTTATTCCCATTTTGACAGATAATCATCATTAAAACATCTATCTATACTAGTAATGTTTTATGTTAGTAGATTAGACACCATTTAAATTATGAGATTGACAAGTCAGCTAATTAACATGAATTCGGACATAATAAAAAAATTTTATACAAAATAAATCAAAACCTTTTCAACAAATGTTCCAAATTTAAATATAGAATCTCAAAAATATTACATTAATGCACTATATGAATGTTCCAATTTTGCAAATTTCTGTATCACTAATGTAAAACAAGCAGATCATAAACTGCTTTATTATCTTTATTATAGCTATTTTGTGATAAGTTAATATTACACGGTTTGATGCACCTTCTAATTTTACAAGTATAATCTTTGCTGTAATTCTTATTTATTAAAAGCAAGCAAATATTTAAAATAATCATATATATTTAAAATAGATAGAAATTAGAAATGTATTTTTTTATATATATCAGTTTATTCTCATTGACCTATAGATCAGTATAGCCATAGATAACACTCTTATCTAAATAATTATAATATTTAATCCAACTAGAACATTTACTAATAGAGTAAAGATCCCAGGCTGCCCAGACCATACATATTTTCTGATGCCTGGATTTTTCTGGGGCCTGGAATGTCGGACAATAAGTAATCTATGCAGTCAATTACTGTTTTTTTTACCAGTGACATATAAATATTCTAATATTCTTTTTTTTTTCATCTACTAAAAAATCTTATGAAATTCTAATATAAAAATAATTAATAAAAACATAGTCATATAATAATGAAAAATATAGTCACAACACTAATTTAAAATTTCCCAGATTTGTGTAGCATGTAAACAAGTATTGTTGTTTTTATGCTGTCTCTTTGAATTCGTGCTACATAGTTTTAAATAGACATGTATTGATCCTATTGTTTATGAATTACTGATAACTTTGACTTCAGAGAATCTGGAGTACAGTTAATTGGAAAAGTGTTTATTATATTTAAACCATTATTAAAATTTGTGAAATTAAATATAGTGCATTTAATTTTTTTTATTTAAAAAAGCTTGCCTCACTTTATCATTCTTCACACTAATATTATAGAGGTAAGTTTCATTTGATTCAGACAAAAACTACTTTTTAAATGATTTTTAATGGCTAATTATAAGCCATGGTGTGTATCCCTCTTATGACTGCAAAATTATGCCAGAAAGAGAGAAATTATTGTTTAACTAAGCATACTACTTACTAATAAGTAAGATTTGGCAGCTTGCATATTGTTGTACAGATACAATAGATTTTTGAAAAATTGTAAAATATTGATTATAGACAAAGTTGGTATCACAACTTTGGAAGTAAAGTTAAAGTAGATTGACAATAGAATAAGTATTATAAATAATTATAATATTATTATTAATCAAAAAGTATTTGTAGTGGATACTAAACCAGATCTATTAGCAAATTGCATATAATATAGTTTTGAGAACCCCCGACTTAGATAAATAATTAAGTACTGTTAATCAGTTACAAGTGCTCACTCCCTCTCTATTCATAGCTATAATCTCCGTGTAGGAATGTAGGTGGTTTTATTGCATGATAAATATAAAATACCAAATTTTAAATAATTACAAACACATATAAGAAAGAATAACGGTCTGTCTGACTGACATTTCAACGTACAGCCCAAACTACTGGGGCTAGTATCAAGAAAATTCCCATAAATTAGCTAATGCAGCGGTGAAGACGATAAAAGTTAGTATGAAAATCTTTTATTTTTGAAGAAAGAGACAGAGATAGGTAAATTGAAGTGATAGTTTTATATGTTTAATTAATTATAACCACTCCTATAAAATAATTCTGTAATTGCCATTAAAAGTGTCACAGTACATACATATGTTAATTTATACGTTTTAATTTTGTTTCATTGTTTGTAGTCCAAAGATATTTTAATGACTAATTATGTAATAGAATATAAAAATAATTTAAAAAAAAGAACATTTTTATTTCGTTCGCAAATAAGTAGATTCGCGATTAGAAATAATTATAATCGGAAAATGATTGTTGCGTCGTACGAAGAGAAATGAATCTTCGCGACTGTATTCGTTGACTGTATAGTCTATAATATATGTATTCTCATGACGATCGTCGTAGTTATATAAATAACATAGCTCGATAGTCGTACTATTACGAGATACATTAACAATAAGATGCTTGAACTCGATTAAAAACTTTCTTGTTTTTTTAATTATTTAAACCAGATTCACATCTTTGATCGCAAAATATTCTGCCAATGTCACACAAAGGAGATTACACATATCAGATCAATCGGTTTTAAATTTTGAAGTGTTTAATGATTACATACCTATATAAATACGCTACGTATGGTATACACTCATGTATCTGCTATATACGAAGTATTAGATTAATATTCAATTTAAACGTGTAACCTCATTCAAAAGTGCTTACAAGAGGCGGCTACTCGAGTGAAGTACGTTTTAATTTTGTTATGACAATGAGCGCCACCTATTGAGTTATTTTTTAATTAAAATCAAAAATATTTAATTTCTTCACAGTCAACTTAATTATAGTAAAAGTCTGATGCCGCATCGGAAGCCAGCCTAGGGGCCAATTCTACTGATCTATAACGATTACGATGTGTTCTCGATTCAATTCCAATCCAACTTTGACTATTCTATATTTATTCAGATAGAAACCGAACATTTATGATGTTACCAATATATTGTTAATTTTTTTTAAATCTTTTGCTATAAAATTAAAGATTAGAAAAATGGTATAAATGGCAACGATTAAGCTTCTATGCGATAAAGTGACAATTTGTTTGTAGAATAACTCCCAGTTTTTCTCACGATGTTTCCCTTCACAGCGGAACACGAGATGTGAATTATAAACATAAATGACACACATTAAAACGCATTTAAGCTCGCCCTGGTTTGATGCAATCTCTCTTAATATTCATCATTTTCCTCCTTAATTTGATCGTTAACAAATCTCAAAATCTCAAATCCTGCTAGACTCAACAGGACTGCCTATATCGGAATTACGGTACATATTTTTGTTTCTATATAAAAGAGTTGCGAGACGTAAATAACAAGTGATTTAAAGTTATTTATATAAAGAAAACACCGACTGTGAGTGTGTTACAAATGCGATTGCGGGATTACGGGAGACCGTACTATAAATGTAGCATTATTTTCCTTATCGTATTTTTGGTCGCTTTATCACTAAAACAATCTTATTTTTATTTAAACTTTTGAAGGGCAACAACATGGTCGTTTCTTTGACCGACTTAACAATAAAGAGTTTATATTATTGACGTGTGTTTCGTTATTATGTAGAATAACATGATCCATGAAAGCGAGAAGGGCAGCTATTTATACGATAATATTATATAATAAAACTTTCTCCGAAACGCTCTGCATCTTCTGGTATAAATTTTATGTGTTACGTTGTTGTGTACTTTTATCATATAGGCGCTACTAAAAGTTTTTTTTTTTTGTATCTGCCGGGAAGGCAAATAACTACTCTACCTTATTTGGTTTTCGTCCTAATTTACTTCTTGTACACAAAACATCTTATGTACGTTTAAGGAAGCAATTAATATTGTTTATATTTTTCGCTCTTAATTAATACACGCAATATATTACATAAACAGATAATATTATTATCTATATTGTATGTCACACGTCTCACTCACACTCGAAGACTTGAGGTTAACGACATGACATAATTGACACCGATTGCTGTTTTTTTTTTCTTTAATCTAAATGTCATAAACATGGGTGTGGCAAATATTATAAACGAAAATAATTATGACAATAATAAACACATATTTATAACTATTTTGATAGATATATATTTTTAAATTATTTCACGTATTCTATACTAGCTGTGCCTCGCGGTACCCTCGTATAATTAATAAAAATATAATGAATATAAATCGGCCTAGAGCCTTCCTCGATAAAAGGACTATACAACACAAAAATATTTTTTAAATTCGAACCAGTAGTTCCAGAGATTAGCCGGTTCAAACAAACAAACTCTTCAGCTTTACATATTGGTATAGAAATATAGATGTAAATCCGGTCCTGTCCTGTCGATGGGATGACAATCCGTCGTATTGTTTGAATCGTGGTATCTTGTCTCACTCACTCTTATGACCTCCGTTAATTATTCTCATTCACTCGGATCAAAGTTAGAAGCATTTTATTATTTGTACTGTAAATGTAAACAATCATATGCTATACACTATCGTGCGAATTTAATGCAACTAGGTTAAGGTGAACTTCAACATTGAATTGTAATTGATAAACTGTTCACTCCATTAACTGTTCCTCTGCTCATTGCGTTATATTCAACACAACATTGGGAACATTTTACATAATGCTAACCCATTTTGTATTTTTGCACGCGTGAAAATTTTATATAAATTCTGTATATTTTAGCCTATATCAACCACATCAGGGATAAACCCACATAAACAACTTTGACACCGAATTAAGCCATATCATTGGTCATCGATATCATTGGTCAATTTCTTGAATAGTCTATGATATTCACTATGGACTCGCGAGAAGATGGCTTTTTCAATGTTCGCGAAATTGAAATCGTAACTTCGAAAGTTAAATGAATGTGGTTATAACTAGTTCAATGGAATAGTTTTTATCTATATAAATAAAATGATAGAGGTCTGCAGTTGTGCGCGCATCACGGAAAAATTACTACTCAGCTAGTGTGACATAAAAATATATATATAGATTTACAAATTGCATGCGATTTTCTACTGTAGTATGCACTACAAACAGTTCTTGATTAATTTACCCTTATTTATACCTAGCGCGATACCCGCGTTGCTTGATATATTAACGATTTTTTTCTTATGTACGAAGGAAAAAAACATCAAAAAGATTGCAAGCAAAAATATACTTTGTTTAAACATACATCACTGAACACGCAGTGCATATACAAATCGTTGTTTCTTGAAATTTGTTAAATGAAGATATCGCAATTATTTTTTTTATGATAAGGGCCAAGTGTCTGAGAAATAAAATTTAGAAAATTTCATTGAAATCTATCCAGTAGTTTTTCAGTGATGCGCGCACAACTGCAGACCTCTATCATTATTATTTTATTTATATAGATTATTTAAGTTGCAGTAAATATAAACAAACCTAGGATTAACATGTACCTTGCGATTTGCTAATAGCTTATAAATGCTATATTATGCAAATTGCACTGCAAAGAGTTCTTGATTAATATATCTCGATTTCATACAACAGTATTAAATTTATATGTAATTATGTGTTTATATTAATTTTACTTGCAAATCGTCGATAACAACTTCAACGTCATTTTTAGTAACAGAAATTTACAATCTCCTTTGCTTATAGTATAAATTGTAATAAATCCGAGCCCATCTTCGTTCGGGAGCTATATTGCCGACAATCGACAATGTTGTGTATTGATAATTTCCGGTATGAAGGGTAATCCAATGTTACAAAGATAAAGGCCAACTTAAATTGGTCGTAACTAACATTGCATATTGTCCAATACAGTTCATTTCATAGTAATGAAATATTAGTGACCGTCACCTAAGAAGAGGTCTATTTCTACGATTGCTGTCCTACTGTGAATGGCATTGACTGCCTTGTTGAACTATTAGATACCTTGTATGGTTGCTGACCAGCTCCTGGATCCAAACCCCTTAATAATTACTGCAATTAAAATGTTATTGGGGTTCTCTAGCGTCCAGAAGCGCCTGAACTATAGCGCCTGACGTCAGACGGCATTCTGACGACTGTATAGTTCAGGTGTAGATACATGCCTTCCTAGATTTGAGTGTGTTAACATCACCAATTTCTAATCTTCGATCGTCATACCTGACCTAGCATGAACTCACTATTAATCACACTAATATTAATGCGCAAATTTGGCTATTCTTCGTTCAAAATGGCCGCCGTAATCGGAACAAACAGACAAGAGTACACCATTATCAATGATTAAAAACATTTATGTACGTATTATTTCAGGGCAAACGGTCTTCGCCCAGGGTGCTGCAGCCACACCAGTGCCTCTGCTCAATGCTATGACGGAGGTCGGTAAAGCAGGCTCCCTTAAGGATATTAAGGTCGTTCATATGCACACCGAAAAAGATGCCGCGTACGTTGCCCCGGAATGCAAGGACATATTCAGGTAAAACATAATACATGCTTACATAATTAAATACATACTTTTTTATTTGTTTATTTTTTTGTGTTTTGGTTTAAAGCTGTTAATGCTAAATTATCATTCAACTATAGTTAATCACAATTCACAATATTTATAATCAATTTCTCGATTTTATTTACTTTTAAATCGTTAATTTAAAATTAGGTGACGCTTAGGGCGTTCGAATTTCGAAAAAAATTATCTTCCAAATTTATTTTCTCCGGTGAAATGTGGAAATACTTTTCGGTTCAGTTTTATGGAAAAGTTTTAATTATAAAAAGAAAGCGATCTTTCTCAAATTACGCTTTAGGCCGTTTCTGTACTCATATTAAACAGATCTTCGATATCGCACGAGGAAAAACGTTGCGAACTGAATTATAGTCTCTTGTATGATTTAAATGGTTTTTTTATACACAATGTTATAAAAAAACTCTTATGTAAACTTGTCTTTTTGTTATTCTACCGCAAAATAGCAGTACTTGTTTAGTGAGCCAATGTTATTACAGGCACAAGGGACATAACATCTTAGTTCCCAATATTGGTGGCGCATTGGCGACGTAAGCGGTGGTTAACATTTCTTTCAATACCTCTAACTATATATTCTATAAACAAATGTCCTTATTATGTACACCTATTTTAATATACTTTTTATAGCATAGATAGGCGGACGAGCATATGGGCCACCTGATGGTAAGTGGTTACCAACGCCCATAGACATTGGCATTGTAAGAGATATTAACCACCTTATTCATACCGCTTACATTGGTGTTCGTAAAATAAAATTAGTTTCAATTTAAGCCACTAGATGTCTTATATCTCGTTTACAGGATCTCGATACGGTAATAATACATATTAGTTTGATGTAAACGCGTTCGACGGTAGGTATTATATAAGCTGTCATGAGTGTTTATCGTAAATACCATTATCTAAATATGTGTGAATACGTCTTGATAACGTATATTCGAATTGTCTGATATCATTGAATTTATCGACGGAATTTGTTTAGTTCAAGTATCAAAAATTATAGTTTCTCTATGTTAAGGCAGGCGGCCTGATAAAAAGGCCACCTGATGTTAAATGGTCACCGCCCATAGACATTGGCGTTAAAAATATTAATTACTAGCTGTGCGTGCGGTTCACCCGCGTATGATGAATAAAAATAAGCCTAGAACCTTCCTCGATAAAAGGACTATACAACACAAAAATATTTTTTAAATTCGAACCAGTAGTTCCTGAGATTATCCGGATCAAACAAACAAACTCCTCAGTTTTATATATATTAGTATAGATTCCTTACATCGCCAATGCGCCACCAATGTGAACAAAGATGTTATATGTCCCGTGTTTCCTGTATTTATATTGACTCACTCACCCTTCAAACCGGACCGTGGCAATACTAAGTACTGCTGTTTTGCGGTAGAATATCTTATGAGTGGGTGGTACCTATCCAGACTTGGGATTATTGAGATTCGGTTCCATATTAAGTTTAACTTACCATTAAGATCTTACAGGATACTTTAATCATTTGTTGTATATTATCCATTTCATAAATTATCATCGAGTTTCAGATGAAACAGTTCGCCACAATCAAAAGGATATTATACACATGTAATAATTATACAAAATTATATTAATGTATCCAGCCGGGATTTAGTTCCATGACACTGACATTTGAGGCCCCCCTTAATCCGAAGCAGTTAGAGTAAAATTATATTATTTTCGGCTGAGTGCCCTTCGGCTGGCAAGACCCCTAGGCGAGTGCTTTATCAGCCTAGGTATAAATTCGGGGCTGATCCTGTAAGAACAGTACCGAACACTAACTTCAAGCTCTTTAATCATTTGTATAATACAGTGCATTATAATATACTTGTTTATATTTTTAAAGAAACGGGTTCATTATATATTCAAGAATCAAATTAACATTCAAATACAGTTTCTAATTTAATTTCATGGATTAATATTATACAATATTATTTCATTAAAGATAATAACAAAAACTTTATTCATAAGATTTACTCACGTATGTACATAAGTACGGCCGACAAAACAAAAAAAAAGCAAGGTTTTTCCTTTAAGTTTTACGTTCTGAATACGAAATATAATGTAAAATGGATTATTTTGAAGGATTTTCTTCGCTGTTATCTATATCTTATGTTACTATCATGTCGGGGTTTCCATACTTATAATAATATAAGTTTAAGCACAAAAATTCGTATTTTAATTATATAGGAAAAGAGTACCTTCAACCGATTGGTCTCGGTAGATATCGACCCGTAGGTAGTTTTACATTTAATAAAAGTATATAAAAAGGCGATTCTAAAATGCAGTAGGCTAATGTAGATGTTTTTTTTTAAGCCAATGTGAATGTTCTTCCAGGTCCGTGTCGTTGTTTATGGCGGCCAACGTCCGTAAGTCAGTAGCCGAAGGACGTTCGGACGCGATACCAATCTTCCTCCAAGACATCCCCAAGCTGTTCCATAGGAAGATCATTCGACCTGACATCGCTGTCATTCAGGTTAGTCGACGACATGTTGTCATCTAATTACGAAGTAACACTATGAGTAAAATTATTAGTTGAATAAGGTTACAAAATCGTGTAAAGTGGAAGAAAATTAGTGATTGAATAACTTTGTCGTATTTTTTTAGGTTTCGCCCCCAGACCAACATGGTTACTGCAGTTTGGGGACTTCGGTGGACTGTGTGAGATCCGCTCTAGTCAATTCCAAGATCATCATTGGTAAGTCTATTTCATTCTAAAAATAAATATTGGAAATTCGTATCAAGTTATAGATAAGACTTAAATTTTTTTCCCTCGATCCTTATAAAACTTCAAAAGGATAATTCGGCCACTTTGTATTTTGGTTTCCTAGAATAGCGGTACCACATTGCGTTTCTAAAAATACTGTCGAAGCTCTATAACGGCTTACTGACATCACTGCTATTCTAGGAAAGCTAGATTAAGATACCGAAGTTCAAAATTTGTCCTCTTCTTTTTCCTTTACTAGTAAAAGGCTAGGTGGGAGTGAGCCAGTATAATTACAGTAACAGCCTGTGAATGTCCCACTGCTGGGCTAAGGCCTCTTCTCCTCTTTGTGAGGAGAAGGTTTTTGGGAGCTTATTCCACCACGCTGCTCCAATGCGGGTTGGTGGAATACACATGTGACAGAATTTCAATGAAATTTGACACATGCAGGTTTCCTCACGATGTTTTCCTTCACCGTAAAGCACGAGATGAATTATAATCACAAATTAAGCACATGAAATTCAGCGGTGCTTGCCCGGGTTTGAACCCACGATCATCGGTTAAGATTCACGCGTTCTTACCACTGGGCCATCTCGGCTATATATAATTACAGACACAAAAGAAAATGTAAGGAATGTTTAATATTTGATAGTGCATGTCACATGCACCAATACTGCCAATTGGTGTTGGTGAGCGTATGGGGTGTTTCTATTTGAAATAATACACGAGTGTCGTCCTCAGCCCAGATCAACGTGCACATGCCGCGCACGTTCGGCGACGCGATCATCCACGTGTCGCACGTGGACTTCGCCGTGGAGGACAACACGCCGCTGCCCGAGCACGGCGGGAAGGGCGGCAGCAGCGAGGAGACGGAGATCGGCCGCCTCATCGGCGACAACCTCGTCGAGGACGGCGCCACGCTGCAGATGGGTGAGCGCGCAGCCAGAATTTGTTTTACACTTTATTACACGAAACGAAACAGATATAATATTACCCGAAAAATATATCGACAAAGAACACTTGTGGTAGAGCTTTGTGCAGGCTGGTCTGGGTAGGTACCACCTACTCATCAGGTATTCTACCGCAAAACAGCAGTACTTGGTACTGTTGTGTTCCTGTTTGAAGGGTGAGTGAGCCAGTGTTATTACAGGCACAAGGGACATAACATCTTATTTACGTTACGGGCACCTTACGCTACGTTAATAACGTTCCGAACTTCGAAAGTTAAATTAATCTGGATTCTGGTTATAACTAGTTAATTGGAAAAGTGTTGTATTATAAATTAGGATTACTTAATCAAGAACTGTTTATAGTCCATAATACTGCAGAGCGATTAGAAAATCGCTTGCAATTTGTCAATCTACGGTGTTTACCTTTGTTCCTTCTGGTTGTGAATTTCCGATTGGGCTAGGGTGTATATAAAACATATTTATACCATATTCCAATCGGAGAATAATCTATATTATCAATGCTATAGTTAAAATGGTTGTCTGTAAATTCGGTTTACGGACGATAGTTTAACGTGACAACGTCATAACAGATAGATGCGGCGCAAGCGTACAATCAGCGTAACGGGACAATGAGTCATCCTTTTTCGTGCATGCGTTCATCGATTTATTAGACGTTGTCACGTCAAAAAAAATAATATATTGTCTTTAAAAAATATCATAACCAAGTAATTAAGATATAAGACACAAAAATTGTTGTAACCAAACGGTGCTACGTTTAAAAATAATTATATTTATTTTAGTAATAATAAATTTTAGTAGTTATGATTGAATAATAAATTTACCCAATTAGGGCGCGTTCATACGACCAATTTTGTAAAGAGACAAAATAAATATAATTCAAATGTTGAAATCAAAGATCATTGTTTTATTTCGCAGGTATCGGCAGCATCCCGGACGCGGTGCTGTCGGCGCTGAAGGGCCACAAGGACCTCGGCATACACTCCGAGATGTTCAGCGTCGGCGTCATCGACCTCGTCAAGCGGGGCTGCGTCACCAACAACAAGTGCGTTGTTTGAATCTATAATAATATAGCAGCTCGTTATTCATAAGTGTTATAATGAAAGGTAAAGATACAGCCTATGAATGTCCCACTGTTATAATATCCTGGGACATTATTCACACGCGGCCATCTGATCCCAAACTAAGCAGAGCTCGTACTATGGAAACGAGACAACTGATATACTACTTTTTTTTTGTAAATACATACTTATATAGATAATTACACCCAGATTCAGGACAAACGGACATGTTCATGCACACAAATGTCTGTAATGGGTAGGAATCGAACCCACTACCTGCGGCGCGAAAAGCAGAGTATCTACCAACCACGCCAAGCGGCTCGTCACTGTTGGGCTAAGGTCTCGTATCTGTTTGCTGCTCCAGCGCGGATTGGTGTTTTTTAATGTTTTAGATAGGCGGCGTGAAGTGGTCACCATCGCCCACAGACATTGGTGATGTAAAAAATATTACCCAATCCTTACATCGCCAACGCGCCACTAACCTTGGGAACGAAGATATTATGTCCCTTGTGCCTGTAGTTACACTGGCTCACTTACCCTTTAAACCGAAATGCAGCCATACTAAGTATTGCTGTTTTGATATTCCAGAAAAAAGAATCACAAAGGACGCATTGTGGGTAGTTTCCTCGTCGGCAATAAGGAATTATATGACTTTGTTGACAATAACCCATTCATTGGTAAGTAAATTATATGAGATCATATAACTAGTAATAATCCCCTCTCTTATCTATGTCTTGACTAAATTTTACTATTTAATTGACCTCTTATTAGAACTACTTGTAATGTTTCTAAAAAATATATAATTTAAACTAATTATAATTTTCTTATGATTCATATTTTTGTTTTATGTCAAACAACGAAACTGAATCTAGTTTTGTGTAGCAAATTTTATGTTAATGTTATTTATTTTTTTTATTTGCAGAATATAATAAAACTGTTGTCGAGAAGTTTTAACAAACGTTTTGTGAAAAGGTTACGTTTAAATTATTTTGTAGTTAAATTGATGTAGGTTTTCGTAACGTTCAAATTTAAGTAGAGTCCGGTGTACTCAACATAACATGATAGGATTAATAGACTTGCTATTAATCCTGTCAACTTATGTTCTGTACTAGTTTCTTAGCTTCAATATCAATATAATTTCAATGCCCATAATGGATAAGATAAACAACTTTGATCTTGAAATAACATGACATCATTGGTCAAGAACTAAATAATCTATGCTACTAATATTATCTATGGTATTCATCATGGATTCGTGAAAAAAAAAATGTTTTGTATGTCAGTGAACTTGATATCGAAACCATGGAAGTAAATAAATCGAATAGGTGTAGTCAAATGAAACAGAGTTGTGTAATTAATGAAAAAAATATTTGTAGTGCATAAAATAGCAGAGCGACATCAATGTAATATTATATTTTATACTTATAATACATCTTATTGTATTTCGTTTTATTTATTTTTGATAGTAAACAAGCACAGGTGAATTGATAATACCTTAATTAAGTGTATCTTCACTATAGCCAATGTTAATATAGTTGTAATCATGTGTAGTATTTTTATTAAGCCACGCGTTTGTTATTGTGACATGAAATTAATAAAATGGCAAAAAGTTCCTAGCTGTACTATAAATAAATAAAATATGAACCCCATCTGTAGAGATGATGCAAACTTTTTTACTTGTGTGCAGTTTAAAGATTGTGTGCACCAAAATTTGCAAAATTGCCCCTATGGACTGTAAAAAGTGAATCTTGTACTGGTAGCAGATTAAATAACTCCTCTTGACATTTTTTTCAACTGGATCAAAATTGTATTAACTGTAAAATGCTATTGTTTAATGTGACTTTTCCTCATAAATAAATTTCAAATAGCTTCATTAAATTTATTTTCTTTACAAATACATAATGTGTACAATCCTTAAAGATTCCAACGTACAAACTTAGATAGGGTCAGCATAATAAAATATTTTGTTGTTGTTGCAGTTAATTGTTATTAAACTGGATCCATACCCAGATTAGCAAGACTGTATTGACTTATCTTTGCAGAAATGTTGGAGATTGACTATGTGAACAACACGCACATTGTGTCCCTGCAGCCCACTATGACTGCAATTAACTCATGTATCGAAGTTGACCTCACTGGACAAGTGTGTGCTGACTCTATCGGTAAGTAATATTTCGTAATGCATACACTGAGATTTTTAATACCGCAATAAGCGCTGTTTTAAGATTATAAATGTTAAGCTTGAAAGAACAGATCAAAATTTATTGACACATATTCTAGCAGACTATTTTAGAATTTAATTAAAAAAAAATACTGAATACAATTGTTTTCAACTCGACATATAAAATTATAATAAAAATTGAATATAATATTCAAATATTATTTTTGAAGTATATTAAAATGAGCATATAATTTGGATAAAGGTAAATCTTCGGTTTATATAAACCATCAAAATATTCTGAAGAGGTATTTTTTTCTATAAGTTTTTTTTTCGTGAACTCCTTAACAGGTACCCGCATGTTCTCCGGCTTCGGCGGGCAGGTGGACTTCATCCGCGGCGCGGCGGAGTCTGTGGACGGGCGCGGCAAGCCCATCATCGCGCTCGTGTCCACCACCAAGCGCAACGAGTCCAAGATCGTGCCCACGCTCAAGATCGGTCAGTTCACACCGCGTCCGCCGCCCTCATACCGCTACAACTTACTTACTCGAACTACTTAGCAACGCATAAACAAATATCACATTAAAATATATAACAATACTAAATAATCGATACATCTTTAACAGGTGCCGGTGTTGTAACGAGTCGTGCTCACGTCCACTACGTAGTCACCGAACAAGGAATTGCGAATCTATTCGGTAAGACGCTGAGACAACGCGCCTACGAACTTATCAAGATAGCTCACCCAGATCATCGTGAAGAACTAGAGAAAGCTGCTTTCGAACGTCTCAAATGTATGCCTGCACCCTAAGTTATGGATCATTTACAATCCATAGACTAAAATGTTACCAGTGTAGAAAATACAAGACAATATGGTAGTTTTCATTCGTTACTTGTAGAAGTAACAATGATAAAAAATTATCTTGTTTGGTACGCAAATATTAAATTTCGAATTTAAAAATGCATTTGACACGTTAATAGATTGTTAGTTTTGGCCTAATCATTATTGAGATAGTTTATGTAGCATCGACTTAGCACGTAAATTATATTTAAATTTTGTATTACATGAATTAGTAGACTTAAGAGTATTTTTTGTGAGCTCTTGTATTTTATTGTTAAAACCACAGTCTATAATTTCATATATTTTTATGCAAGTGTTTATGTTACTGTTTAAAAAATGTACATTAAACGTTTCAACTGTAACCAATGGTTTTATTTTAATTACATGAACCCTTTCCGAAAAATTATGTAACTTTTTCCACTACATTTAAAAACGTACACCTTATTTTTGTATACAATTTACTATTTTGATTACTAGTATTTACACGGAGATTTTATTTTATTGTGGAAAAACCATAATAATATAGAAACACTGAAAGTAAAAGTATGGTGGGCTGTATTGTTTTATTTTAATGCCTATTATCTTGAAATAAATTGTAAAATATCTAACTGTCTAACATTCAATGAAGTGGTATACTAGTAATATAGTAAACAAATCTTATCAACTTCATACATATATAGTCTGTGACATCGTGTAAATTGGAAATTTGGAACGCACCGTAAGGGCGGAGGCCATTTCCATTATTACAAGCCACATATTTTTGTTTCTTTCCGTTCAACAAATCCAATAAAATTTATATAAATCTAGATTTAAATAAAAGTGTTAGCGTATCAAAACGTGTCATTGCAGTGTTGAGTATTTTGATTGCTCTATAAAAAATAAACTAAAAACATCTGCGAAGAACTTTTATTTGCCAACTGACGAATCGTCGATCTTACTAAGCGAATAATGATCCTTGACTCCGTTTAAGTGTTAATTCGAACTATTATTGAAATAATATAATTGTCTACAAGACATAAACATGTCTTCGTTCAATCATCTCATCGCTTTTCGACAAGAACTTCTAATTATAAATAAATATAGAATCATTCGAAGAATTGGAGGTGGCTCATTTGGTGAAATTTTTTTGGGAATAAACGTTGCCAATGGCGAGGTAAGTCCTAATCATTTCCTAGAATTAAGAAATACGACAAAAAATAATATAACAAATATTATAGTACAATATGTTGTATTTGTGTTTTATCGTGAATTTACGTCAATATTCTTGAAACACTAAAATATTTTCAATTTAATTTACAATTTTTACTAGTTAGGCTAACTAATTTAGATAAAGCACGTAATTTATTTTAAAACACGAAAGACATCTATTCAATATTATTATTTATTAACAATTGTCATAATATGCTGTTATTTGAGAACAATTTCAACACATGTCAATATTTATTAATTCAAGTTTTGATTAGGAAGTGAATGAGCTAACAGATGACCTTTAAGATAACATGCTATTAAATACTTTTTTATAATATTATGTGTGGGTTTTAAAAATGCAAATGTTCAAATAAAATTATGGGTTAGCAAAATTACATACAAGTTATGAAACAGCTGAAGTTCTGTCACCACTATTTCACCAAATGTAATAAGTTAAATTTAGTTGTTACATTTATACTCAAATGTAATAAAAATATTCTTTTAACATAACTCATAGATATGTAGATATTGTTTTACTCAGTAGTATTTTGAACTTGTATTATGCAAGGATTATTTACATTATGGTTTTTTATAAGTCAGTTTCTAAATATTAATTCAATCATACTTTCTCAATATATAATATGTTCCATACCAAATTATTGATTAATTTAGATCCTTATCACGCCTCTAAAGATAAATTCCAGGAAAACAACTGTACAAATATAACCTATGAGTGATTCATAACTATTTGTAAGTTTTATAGAAGTTATAACTTGTAATAGATACTACTAAAAAAATCCTTTTTTTGCTTATAACAACTTCTTATTCTACTTTTAAGTATACTTTCTCAAAACTCAACATTTGTTAAAAAAATCAGTGTATTTCTCTTTATACCAAATTACAAATAAATTAAAGTGTTGGTAACTAACACAGTTATTGTATATAAAACATATTATAACACAGGGTTGGTATATAAAACAGTCATGAAATAAAATACCTTACTTGAATTAGACTGGATTTTTATATATATTTTTATACTGACATAAACTTGTCAAACAAAGTTATATACTTCCTGCCTGGTGATACTGTCGAGGCCAATTAGGCTAACAGCAACAAGCCCATTTTTTACATATTAAATACTTAATTCCTATAATGACAGTTCTTAGCGTCCTAGTTTAATTTATAACTGGAGTTCAAAACTTGAATATTTAATATGAAATAATGTAGATGAATGCTTGGCCAATGTTATGTGTGTTGTATATTTAAATTTATATAGATGGTTGTTCTAATGTCAGTCAAATTATATTATTTCTTTAAACAAAATATGTATTGTATTGATAGCCTATTCTAATCGTAGATAGAATAGGTGTAAACAAATCTTAGATTTACATATTCCATGTGATTTGCACATTTCATGTAGTTGTACTATATTATGGAGTCCAATTCTTGATCAATAGAAAAATATATTTATAATCTGTTTTAAATTAAAAAACCTCTTAACCAATATAGATAAAAGGTATACCAGAAGAGGTTGCTTGTTTCTGAGTAGGTTGATATATAAAATTATTATATGTGTAGCTAGTTATTCTACTGCAAAACAACAGTATTCGTTATTGTTGTGTTCCAGTTTGAAGGGTGAGTGAACCAGTGTAATTACAGTCACAAGGGACATAACATCTTAGTTGTCAAGGTTGGTGAAGCATTGGCGATGTAAGTGATGGTTAACATTTCTTACACTGCCAACGTCAAGGGTGTTGGTGACCACTTACCATCAGGTGGCCCATATGCTTGTCCTACCTATCCTAAAAAATAGAGCTGCGCTTGGGTTTGATTACTGACATTGTTGATTTGATGACATTGATGATGACAAATTTGTCAACATTTAAAACCACATTTTTTAGTCAATTCTTTATTAATACCATACTTTATTCAAGATGTAAATCAAATATATTGCATCAATTCTTTGTTATTGTTGTTCATTTTACTTTTCTCTTATTTTTGTAATAGACTATAGTAATATTTTATTGCATAAAAAGACCTATATAGGCTGAGTATGTAGAAAAAAATAAATTCAATTTTAAAGTTGAGTAAGCACATGTTAAATAATGATAGTAAAATTAGAAAGCGAAAATAAGTTTAGGCTCATATATGTGTATAACAGTAAATAGTAGACATACTGAAAGAAAATCTAATCAATTTTAATTTTTGAAGTGTAAACTGCTTAAACGGCGTTCTGCACTTTTTTGTGATGGGTAAAAAATGTGAAATTCGCGTCAGGTCACGTGAACCTGATTGAAAATCGATTGAATCGCACGACGAATTCTGAAGTGTAAAGTTTTTAATGTAATATAAATTGTCATGTTTGTGTATGATAACACAATAAATGAATATTGTATTTTATCACATAAATGATAGTACTTTTATACTGATAATTAAAGCAATTCGTGCTAAATTGTTCCCTAACCATTCCAAAATATCAAAAATGCACAATGCACTCTCGGAGGGCAACCCATTGTTTTTTTTTTGTTCAAAAAACAAGGTTGGATTTAAGAGATGGATATAATGATAATCCAAGTCCATACATTTGTTATTTAAAGTTTGTTTACAAGAAAAATACACAAGTTTAATGACTAAAACCATAACATATACAGTACATATATATGACATAGGATTAATATACATTTATTGACTACCATTTTATGAAAAGGAATACTGCTGTATTATAAATAAAGATACACAATCAAGAACTGTTTTTAGTGCAACAAAAGTCCCATTGAATATGTAAATTGATGGCTATATCTATATCTACAGACCAAAATTAGTGTTCGAACAAGTATTTCTCCAAAAACCTAATAATTTTGTTCAAGAAACTTCCAAAAAAATCTTGTTTATATCACTGTCCGTGTTCATCAAGGCTATGGTCCATTTCTTTAAATAGAACATTAAAAACGTAACAGCAACAGAAAACTTCTTTCGTTAAAATATAAGAACTCATGTTGCATTAAATATGTAAACTCTTATATCAGAATTTATCAAGATCCAATGTTACAGACCAGAATTTTAGGGCTCGGATCAGAAAATCAACTTGGCAGTGACAATGGTGAATATTATATTATATCGTTTAGTTTTGCTTGGGTTATCGAATGACTTCTGTCATCATCAAGATAGTCTTCAAAGCTAGAACCTTCACTATTTGCTGGGTGGTGTTAGAACTAGTTAGCCCTTTGAATTAATTGTTGGCTAAAGAATTGTAGGAAAAGATAATTTATTTAGCTTTTATTTGGTAAAATAAAAGTAATAGTTAAACAAAAAATAGAAAAAATACATTTGGTAAGTTGTGTTCCGATTTGAAGGGTGTAGTATGTAGTATGAGCCAGTGTAATTACAGGCACAAGGGACATAACATCTTAGTTCCCAATGTTATTGGCGCATTGGCGATGTCAGCGATGGTTAATATCTCTTACAGCGCCAATTTCTATGGGCTTTGGTGACAACTTACCATCTGGTGGCCCATATGCTCGTCTGCCTACCTATGCTATAAAAAAAGACTACACTTAAGACAGCTGTGATTTCCTAATATAAATTAACTTTAAATGTATCCAAATTTGTTTCGATTATTTTTAACATTTACATTCGAAAAGTTTTTCGTTTTCATTTTACGCTGAATCAAACTATAACAAGACAAGATTTATTATATTATTCTGTCATGTAATTAAAATGTGAAGATTTTAGATACTTCCCTTCGTTTTTTTTATTGCAAACTAAATTTTTTGCGTCGATAAAATTTTGACTGTAGTTTAATTGCTCTTAATATCGGTGTAAATTATAATCATTTTATTTATTTATGATTTCCATAGCATCACAATTATCAACGCTTGTATATTTAAGCTGAGCTGGGTGGCTCACCTTATTTACGGTAGCATGCCTTGGCGATCCTCGTTAAGAAGCAAAGGGTACCGCTGATTTTTAGTGGGTATTCCGATGTTCACGGCGCACTCGGTGCCTAAGATACCCCGACTGTTCCCGTGGGGAAACGCGTAACGAGTTTTTCCGGCGTTAAAAGAAAGGTTGCACACCCTGTAGCTCAGCTTTCTTTGTACGTTAACAAACTATAAACAGCTACAAGGGTGGCCAAAATAAAGGTATAAGTAAACCCGACAGTCGGTAAGCATTATAATTTTAAAGCGGCAAATTTATTATTGACTGTTTTTGCTTAAGTTACGTATTTTAAATATCATAATTTTGTGCCAGTCTACTTTTTCGGGAATATTGTAAAAGATAAACTAAGTCCGTTAACTAAGTAAGTTTTACTTGGTGGTAGGGCTTAGTGCAAGGTCGTTTCGGTTTGAAGGGTGAGTGAGTGAAGCCAGTGTAATTATAGGCACAAGGGATATAACATCTTAGTTTCCCAGGTTGGTGGGGCATTGGCGATGTAAGCAATGGTTAACATCTCTTACGATGCCAATGTCTATGTGCGTGTCGAAAAAAAATCTTCGTGTCGGAAAGAGTAGTTCGGAGAAATAGGTTAGATGGGCAGTGACATGTGACAGTGTATCCGAAGATCCGACAAGTCTACCAGCCGATATTTATCCACTACCAGGACAATTTTGAAAAGGGCATATATAAAAGAAAACGAGACGAAATCATTTCGGAAATGGACAAAATTCTCGGAATGGGGTCGAGAAACATGACATCGACATGGGTCCTTCGTTGATTTACAAACGTCCACTACTGCAACGACGGAGAGAGCGACACTTTTATGTAGATTTTTTGAAATGTAATATTAAATTAACCAAATAATAAATGTAACATTGAAACTATCGGAAAATAACAGTAGCTTTTCCAACATGGCTGGCGACATACGGCACGAAACACGCGCGAAAAATTATATGTTTTTCCAGTAACCGGTAATTAATTTTTCGCAATATCAAAAAAGTACTTTGTAAAATTTGATATTTTGAACAAATAATAAATGGTTATCATTGACAACTGAAAGTTTTAACGATCTTTACTTAATGATATCAGATGATTATATAATTTTGCTATTACAATTATAATAATGTTGGTTTAGGATATTTAATTTTTTTCTGTCTAGACACCTAGTGCATTTGGAATAGTTTTAATCTTGATCTCTTATTTAAATCCGAGCTGGGCAACAAGTTAGGTAAATGTAATTGTTTTATAAATATAAATTAATAAGCAAGAAGAACAGATAATATCCCTAAATCCATATTCAAAATTTCTAAGGAGTTACTCTTTTCGCTTTACGGAATTTCGTAACTTGTTGCACCTTAATAAATTAATTATGTATTACTAAGTTGCAGAAAAAAAATTAAACAACTATAATTGTTGGTGCAGACTATTTACACTTCATTTCTAAACTAAATGTGGCATCACTATTTACTTAATATAATCTAATAATATGATTGAGCATATTTATAAATAACATTTGGAACAATAGTGGGTATTCTATAATGTTTCTCATAAACATATCCGTGTACTATTTCTAGAACATGTGTTAGAAAACCCAAATTATGTAGTAAAATAAAAAAACAGAGCCAACATTGTTTTTCTAGTGTAGAACAAAAAGAAAAATACACATTTATTAAAATTTATAATCACATGATGGCTTTATCTTTATTAGTCTTAACAGATAAATAAAAGTAATAAACATAAAAATAAGCAAAAAGTTTTGTCGTGACAATATATGTTTCCTCCTAAGTGTATAAGGTGCCTTAATGTTCAGAGTTAGGGCTACGAAACATACCATAGAGGTAAATGAAACTAGAGATTTCAAGTCTACTTTACGGATTTTGAAGTTGACATTTGTCTGTGGTATCATATTTGTTGATTAAAATGTGATCGAGATTTCGTATGTTAATTTATTATTAAGAATATTATTATGTGTTTTCATGAAATTAGTTTAAGCTACACGCGCGTGATAGTATATATCGTTGAATAGTTTGATAATACGGGCTACAAGATGTCTAGCCAACTTCGGCAAATATTTATTGCTGATAAATATAAAATAGTGGCAAAATTAGGAGAAGGTTCATTTGGTGAAATATATTTGGCGATTCACAGGCATACTGGAGAGGTAAAATGCATTTTCTTGTCTTATTCGATTTCTTTTTTAACTATTTATCAATCAACAAGTAATAAACGAATCATTACCGAATTTGACTTAATTAATTAAAAAATAAAGAATATTTGCATGTAAATGTGTTGCTGCTTCTTATAAACATTTTAAAACATGGAATAATTTATAAAATACTAGATAATACCCACTAAGTCTGCATGGCAAACTGATAAATATGACAAATATATAACAGCTATGGTGATTATAAGAACTTAAAATAAACTTGAATCTGAGTATATTGTTTTTTGCATTTGCATAATGCACGCTATATATCATAACAAGCTAGTTACGATTTTATGTTAATAGATTATTTTAACAATCTACAGTCTATTCCAATCCCAGGAGAAGTAAATAAACAACTTTGACCCTGTATTTGAATGGTTGAGATTTTGAATAATCTAAGGTATTGTTTGGTTCGCTCAGTTTGAGATAATTATGATACCAATACTTATTACAGATTCATGAAAAAATTGTGTTTTGAATGTCGCAGTTGTCACTGGGAATAAAATTAAAAAGAAAAAAATAATTTAAGTGCACTTGTGTATTATAAATAAAGATCTGTTTGTAGCGCATGCTATAGCAGAGCTATTACCAAATCATATGCAATTTGTACATCTCCACTCCTGTCATTGCAATAATGATTACTTAGATTTTGTTTTTATTGAATAGGTAGGTGGACGTGCATATGGGCCACTTGATGGTAAGTGGGCACATATGCCCATAGACATTGGTATTGTAAGAACCATTGTTTATTATCATTATTGTTTATCGCCAATGCGCCACCAACCTTGGAAACTAAGATGTTATATCTTGTGCCTGTAATTACTCTGGCTCACTCACTCAATAATGTTTTCAGTAGAGTATCTGATAAGTATGTGGTACCTGCAAAGATGAGCTTGCACTAAGCTCTACCACCAGTTAATATTCGTTAATGAAACTACTTGCATTAATCACAAAAATAAAATCAATGGCAGTTTTACTTGGTGGTAAAGCTTTGTACAAGCTCAACTGGGTAGGTACCACCCACTCATCAGATATTCTACCGCAAAAGAGCAGTACTTGCTATTGTTGTGTTTCGGTTTGAAGGGTGAGTGAGCCAGTGTAATTTCAGGCACAAGGGACATAACATCTTAGTTCCCAAGGTTGGTAGCGCATTGGTGATGTAAGTGATGGTTAACGTCTCTTGCAATGCCAATGTCTATGGGCATTGGTGACCACTTACCATCAGGTGGCCTATATGCTCGTCCGCCTTCCTATGCAATAAAAAAAACAAAAGTTAAATAAAGGACAAAAGATAAGTGGTTGATGTTTTCATGACTTTTAATTAGCTATTTTTTAAATTATTTTTCACTATTTAAAAAGTGTTTCTTTTAGTAGACCCTGTACTAATATAAGTAGTTATTTAATTGTGTAATGTAAATAATTGATTTATTCCAATCCATTTTCTACAAACTGAAGAATGAATTGATGAATAATTATATTTTCTTTAAAAAAAGTTGTTGGATTTAATAATTTTTGTTTTAAATAAATTTCCATATAAATTTAGCTTCAGTTGGTCATCTTTTTAATATATCTTCATAGTAAACGCCATGGTTACTCCCAGGTGGTCTTAGAGTACTAAGTCTGGATAGTAATCCAAAACTACAGATTGTAAAGAGTTGAAAACTACTCTTAACATATTTCTATGTATGATTAGCATTAGTAAACATCCTAAGAAAACAATCTGTGTATAACATATATTGTTTAACAGTAAAATATAAACTGCAACTATAACAAACAGGATACTATAACTTCTTGGTTCCCACGGGGTGTTGGTAGGAATGTAAGGAACTGTTAAATGAATATTTCTTGCAGCCCCTATGGGTGGTGTGGACCATTTATGATCAGGTCAAAATATTTGCCTGTCCACCTACAAATTCATATATTAAAAAAGAACTGTAAAATAGGTGTCCTGGATCTTTTGTTTGTCCACATTTATTGTCTCTTCATAAGAAATTGAGTGACTATTACAACCTACACATTTTTAAAGTTTTGAAAGCAAGTTGAATTTAAGAATCTAAATACCTATGTAATATAAAAATATGAATTCATTTTTCTAATTACAAGAAACATTGTATATGGGATGTTATATTATGTTATTAACTAATTATATTTACAAGAAAAATCTAATTACCACTTAAGTAAAAATTATTGTAGTGTTTAAAATAATAAATTTGTAACTACATGTCATAAAACACGGCCAAACGAATGTTTAGTTGTATATTCCATTAACTTTGTGTAAATTGACTAAAATATGACTATGGTTGATGTACGAAAAATCGCTACGTAAATCAATATGTATATTACGAAAAAAGTTTATTTACGGCCCTTATTTCGCCAGTATAAAACCGGGCCCCTAAGCTAATATCGAAATAAAAAAGAAAAAAGTTAAAATCAATTATTTCTCAATATTTTTTTTAATTTGGGTGGGTTCATATTGTAACTAACAGCGCATGCGTTATCTTAATTATCGATTTCATCTAGTGTTAGGGTTGTTGTCTATGGTTTCTTTTTTTTTTAATTAAAAATAAAAGAAATGTTACGTCTAAACATGGTTATAAAAAATACATTTTTTTATAGAAAATATCAATAACAATGATATGGCCATTTACAGAAATGTGAAATGTTTGTGAAATTACACACTAGCATTAGTACTAGCAACACTGACCATGATGGTAGTTTTGTTGAGAATGGTAATATTTTATATTTTAAGTCTGGTATCACAGCTATTGTGACGTCACGAGGTACAAGCTGACGATGCCCACTTTGTACTAAAATGATTAATTTACGTAGTTTTTCATAGCGTTCATATACAATTAGTGTTTTTTAAATAAGTATAAATACTAAAACTAAAATGGTAAATTAGTGTCCTAAAATAGGAGTTTATATAGTTTAGTGACAGCGAGTGATGAAGGCAAAAGAAAATGGCTACCTTCGAACGCATTTTATATAGCAAGTCGAAATTATTAATAAATGGTAGATATGAAGTCATCCGCAAAATCGGCAGTGGAAGTTTTGGAGATATATTTTTTGCTAAAACAGATACGGAGGTAAATAAAACATGTAACTAAAATTATGACTCAACAATGTAAAATTCTCATAAACGGCCCGTTCGATTCACGAATTTACTTTAAAAACTTCTATAAACCAATTTCGTATTATATTTCATGTTTCTATTGCAATAACTAAAGTGTACGTGTTGTTATATTTTTAATGTAATTAGCCGTTTTATAACGTTTCATCAGATTGGAAGTTTTCATAAATCCAGTACACTTAGTTTTGCCACAATTGCTGGTTTTAACACTATGAATGACTTTGTTTTAAAATTACATTATTAATTAATGTCGTTATTGGAATTAATAAACCATACGGCTTGTAAAATTTTTACAATACGAAAGAAAAAAAATTAAGCTTAAAATTCAAAAACACTGATTATTTATTTTAATAACAAATTCCCAAAATATTCTCGTATATATTAAATGTGTATTAATTTTATTTCTCGTTATTACTGAGGTTTTTTTGTTCCACAAATTTATCTGACACTTCAATCAATGAATACATTGTAATGTTTAAGATAGATAGTGAGCCAATATGAAGTATAATTCATATATTATAATGTAGCTGTTATTCAATTCTTTGCATTATTGTCTTAGTATAAAATATCAACATTCATTACAAGTGGCAAATCTAAGTCTATTGGACTTTTGTTATAATTTTCTTTAATAGTTTAAAGGTGAAAGTTGTAAGTATATTACACTTAGTGTTAGTATGGTCTTATTTCTACTACAAGCTTCAATTTGGGTGATTTTAATAATGTCAATAACATTTTAAGATGTCTATATAGGACATTTACGTAGTGTTTCTTTTGTTATGTTCTATATTTCATTTGTAATGAATGTTTATAATTTTAAATTATATTCAACTTATAATTTTTTAACTAATTGAATTCTATTGATTCTGAAGTTCATCATTTTGACATTTATTTCAAAAATATATTCTTCGTGATATGATTTATTTATGCTGAGGCAACTTGTAAGAACTATGTAGTTTCAAGGTTTGCTTTGGTGTTTTGTCTTAGAGTAAAACTTTTGATAGCCTTCATTGAAACACACTTGTGTTTGAATTATTGTTAGCTAGCTATAAAAGTATACGATTGAATTGTAAGAAATCTTCTTCTTTGTTATAAATTTATTTGTGTACAATAAGAACTGCTGGTACAATATGGTGTCTTAACAATATATTTGTTATTGTCACAGGAGGTTGCTGTTAAGATAGAATCAATAAAGGCGCGGCATCCACAGCTTCTCTATGAGAGCCGAGTATATAAAATGCTCCAAGGGGGCATTGGCATACCACATATAAGGTAATATTTAATATATAGTTTTAAATTGAATAGTTAAATTTTACTTTTTATATATTATGTTGTTTTTATTGATCTGACTTTCTAGTTCATTGTAAGCACCACCCCCTCATTAGTCATTCTAACATTAGACGGTTATATTGCTGCAATTTATTTTAGTGCATTAAAGGCATAAGAGACATCACATTTTATACCCATTGGTCGGCAGTGGGTTTGTGTCAAAAATGGTTTATGTTTGTAACAGTGCAGTATGTCTATAGACATAGAAAATGCCTCATCTGCCTGGCTGTTTTCGGCTTAAGTATTTTGTATTTAACTGTTATGTTTTATTTAGTGCACTGAACTTATTTCCATGCTTTCAGTATAGCTATTTCTAAGATATATTCTTCTTGAAGCTTAAATATTTTTAATCAATAAATATCTCATTGTACTTTGGTTATTTATAAACACTAAAAAAGAAAACAAAGAGAAGAATGACTGTAAAATCTATTAGTGTTTATATAAATATATTTGGATTAAGCTATGAGATACATATTTTTTCATTTCTTTTGAAGTTTTTGATACTTCATCTTCAATCCAGAAAAATTGTCTTTTGATATATATTCATAAAAGGTTTATAATTAAAAATGATAAATACATCACATAAATTCGCCAACAATAAATTATGCTTTGTTACTCACTGAAGTATTTATAAGTTACCAGGATAAGTTATGTATAACAAATTGAGAAATCAAAATAAATCATATATCACTAAGTTATTTTAAATTAATAACAAAGCTAATAAAATCCTTGGATTGAAGAGATTTTCACAACCATATTATGTAAATTGTCAGTCGACCTCATTACAGTTTTAGCAACTATTCAAGGCCTTCTCAAATTTGTTGCTTGTTATAAGTTTGAAAATATATCAATTAATTATATTATATAATAACACGAATTGATTTTAAACATAAAAACAGGTTTGCTTACTTGTAATGTAAATCAAGTTTTACATAAACACTGAAATTAATAATTGATTTAGTAACTCCAGCTAAAGTATTTATAGTGTAGGCTCAAAATGGCTACATACATACTAATCGTCACCAAAGTTAAATTTGATAACATTTATAAAAGTGTTACACATTACTTAGCATGTTTTGAATATTGTTTCCTTCTATATTATGATGCTCTTAAATTTTCTAAGAAATTATGTACATTACTGGTAATTTATAGCTCTTATGATACTATGAAATACAATGTAAGTCTATTTACTGAAACTTAATACATAAACAGTTAACTGTATTTTTAGCTAATGTGTTCCTTTTCAATTAGTATTTCATTGATAGGAGTCGTAATATAAATTTATTTGTTTCAGATGGTACGGCTACGAAAAAGACCACAACATCCTCGTGATGGACCTTCTGGGTCCATCTCTGGAGGACTTGTTCAACTTTTGTTCGCGCCAATTCACAATCAAGACGGTTCTTATGCTTGCAGGTGAGGATCTCATAATTAATAGAGATCATTATTTTTTTCTCATAGTAACTCGGGATTACATCTATTATTTAATTCTGGTTTTTATTGTTATTTAAAAAAAAGTATGTTTGTCTATGTCAATAATTAAACTTGATTTTGTGATAATAACAAAATATATTCCATTGATGGGTCATTATTTCGTCAGATTTTTTACCCTCACTTTTTGAACAGTGTCAGGTAAATAGAAGGCCATAATTGTTTTTTATTAACTTTACTCCTTCTTCAATTGTAAAGGCGGAAATATAGATGCTTGAAGCTTACACAGTTATATGCCAGTTACGTTCATATTTTAACTGGCATGACAGTATCTGGCAAGCGAGTTGATTGCACAACATTTGATATACTGCCATGCAATGTGAGGGAGGGGTTGCGGATGGCTACAAACCGGGGACGTTTATCTGTGAACGTACGCGACAGCTTGTGGGATCCAGTGTTTGAACAAATGTTTCTTGTTTTCTTTTATCAAATTAATTGAGCCATACATTACATTTCTAGTAGTGATATAATGTTATTTACTTACTACGAATGCTTACCATTGTAAAAACAAGAAACAGAAGAACATTTAACATGGGAGTGGCTCTGGGTATACTTCTTGAAACAAAATGAAATGGCTAGCAAGCTAATTATCCACAGCCAGCCAATTACTTGGACATTCCATTAAATAGCATGCGAGCTATACTTCTTGAAACAAAATGAAATGGCTAGCAAGCTAATTATCCACAGCCAGCCAATTACTTGGACATTCCATTAAATAGCATGCGAGCTACTGATCCTTTTTAAAGACAATATGCTTATCCTTACCGCCTTTATAACTTGCCAAGAAAGTAAATAGTTTATCTATTTTAACATTTAAATTATTTAACAATTTAATTTCTTAACCTATCGTCACAGTTTACTTAAATTGAATTATGTATGAGCAATGCTCTTGTTCTCATGTATACTAAATAGTTCTAGTTATTTAGTTCTATTAAAAAAAAATTATGGCTCTTTTGGGCATGAGTTTTATTTTAAATGCACGACCTTTGCACGAAAATTGACCATCGCACGGTAAAAGTAGGAAGATCTAAATTGTAATAATTTTATAAAAGTTGTTATTAGTCCTTATCATTTATTTGGAAAGGTAAAAGTGTAATTGTATATCAAAATCCTTTTAATTTCAAAATGGCGCCTAACATAATGGCGGATGTAAACGCCATTTTGAATTCCTATCCTATCTAGTGACTCAACCTAAATTTTAAAGCAATAAAATTTAGAAGGAAATTTTACACTTCGAAGTATTTTCCCAGTAGAGCCAAATTATATTATAATAAAATCGTATTAATGAAATATGTATGTGAGCCTTGGTTATGGGTACACCCACAAGAAGAAACATGACTCAGTGTATTAAAAAAATGGTGTATTGGTGTTTTGTCTTGAAACAAACCTACTTATCATCAATGATAAATAAGTAAGCCATAGTAAGATAAATTTATAGATATATATTACAATAAGGGTTTATAAAGGTAGTAAGTATATACCAATGTGTATGTACCGATTAATTTATTTTAATAAACCTATCATTGGAATTCTATCTAATTCTGAGTACAATACCAAAGAGATTATTTTCTATTCTTGTGATTATATTTCGTATAAAGCCGAGGTGGCACAGTGGATGGCACTTAACCGATGATCGTGGGTTCAATCTTGGGCAAGCATGTAGTGCTTGACGGTGAAGGAAAACATCGTGAGGAAACCAGCATGTGTAAAACTTCACTGCACTAAGGCTCCTTTCTCAAGGAGAAGAGGCCTTAGCCTAGTGCTAAGGTGGTGGTGTAAGGTGACATGCACAGGCTGTTACTATACTGATTATATTTCGTAGTACTAAGTAATAATATGCTAGTTTTAAAAAAAAATTTACTAATGTACAATTTTGTTCATATAAAAACTAAAACTTTCTTTTATGACAGATCAAATGCTCGGACGCGTGGAGTTCATCCACTGCAAGTGTTTCATCCACCGCGACATAAAGCCGGACAACTTCCTGATGGGCATCGGGCGACACTGCAACAAGCTCTACATGATCGACTTCGGCCTCGCCAAGAAATTCAGAGACATCCGCACTCGCGCTCACATCGCTTACCGCGAGGACAAAAACTTAACTGGTAAGGAACATTCACGTACTTTCTCGGTCATTTTCTAAAATATTCCACCAGTTTCTCTAATGGCAAATATAAGTTTTTCTGTTGTTTTGTAGTGTTATTGGGTACGTTATTACAAGAACAAGAGACGTAGCACGTGGCATATATACCCTTTGTAATTGAAGCCCCGTAGCTTATAGCAGTTTCTTTATCTTATAGTGACTCTAAAGTACTTAACTCCCGTTGCAAAAATGTTTCTGTTTTTAGGATTTACTTACATACTATAAAGTAGGTAACATTATACGGTCAAAATGTGTTATAACGACATCGAAGGGAGTGCTCATATTCAGTCTTTTTTTTATTACGGTTTATATACGGTTATTTAAAAACCGATAGTCGTAACAACCGGTGATGTTTAATGTGTATCGTGCAAGTACAAACAAATCGATAGGTAATTATTGGAAAAATATATTCATTCACTATGTACATTTTGTTTATTACACATAAGTACAATGCATATTGTGTGTTATTTTTCTGTGTGCATAAAATCTTTAATTTTAGTCTGTTTGGAACACTTCTGTTGTGCATAGATATTCTGTAATTCACGTTGGATTTTAATTAACGTATCGTCATAATTGCTCTGGATGTGGAACTGTTCATTAAAAAGAACAATCTTTCTTAATACACTAACAGCATTGAGACCATCGATCAAAGTTGGTACTGTAAATTGTTCTTCAGAGTCTTCTTGTTCGTCATATTCCTCTTGAATATCTCGTACAATATCATCTTCCGTAGCTCGTGCACAAATTGCAATAGAGTTATCTACATCAATGAACTCTGCTCCTTCAGTAGTAGATAAAGTAGCAGGTCGTAAATTTTGGGCTAATTGAGCAAGAGAAATATTGTCCTCTCCATCATCCTTATCAACACTAGCAGCTTCACCACTCATTTTCCCGCCGACAATACCGTGCCGAGCCCGGAAACGTTGAATCCAACTAGACGAGCAAACAAAATCTTCGCCAAAACGCTGAGCAAAATCGTTAGCTTTTTGTTGAAGAACCGGTCCGTTTATTGGCACATAATTAGCCCTTTGATATTTAAACCACTTTAACAAAGCTTCCTCAATATTCGTATGCTTCGTTGTTCTGGCTCGTTTCATTTTCAAAAAATTATTGTCATAAAGCGTTTGAATTTTTTCGCGCTCTTTCCAAATGGTTGAAATTGTCGAGTGTGATACACCGTATTCCTTTGCTATGTCTTTGTTTGAAATTCCGCTCTCTAGCTTGCATATAATACGCGATTTATCTTCGATATTAATTTGTTTTCTTTTTCTTTGCGACATTTTAAAAGTTTCACGAATAACTCCACAAAGTTTTGGTGCGTCTTGTGTATAGATAAGTATCCAACTAACTGAATAGATATGAAGCAGGCTTTGACTCTACTGCATGCACGTGTTTTGTTTCTAAGAATTAGAAAAGACCCTACACTAAACTAAATCCTATTGTTTTCTTTCCTGATTTTAATAGCCATTGAAGACACATGTCCTATTCAAATTGTTTACAATACAAGTTGTATTGCCGTTCGTTCTAACAGATCTAATTCTCCGAAATATTAGTTAAATGTGGTCGTTTAATGAGGTATGTCGTTATTAGCAATGTCGTAAAAAGCAATGTTTTTGATAAGGCGGTCATATAGCATTCAGCCGGGACCTTTGTTCTAGGTTATTATAACCGGCATGTTGTTCTAAACGATGTCGCAGTAAAAAGGTTTTGACTGTAAATGTAAACAGAATGGATAGTGTACTGCTCGTGCAGAATTGATTTGTGTTATTGTGAGTCATTTAAAACTCGAATAATATGAGTAAGCGTTTGTTAAATCGGAGTAGCTAATAATTATAATGTTATTGTTTTTTTTTGCAAATGACAAAAATATAAACCAAAAAGTTGCCTATTTCATTACATCCATTAAAATCTCTTGCACCTGATCTGAATAAATATAAAATTTGTTAATTAAATGCATATAGAATATAAGCCTATAAAGAGCCGATACCAAAGCAGGAATAGAAATAAATAAACAATTTTGACCTTGATGTAATGATGTATATGATGATGAGGTCTAGTTCTCAGTAATCGATGTCGGTGCAATTGTTGTCGGAACTTCGTAAATAATGTTTAAGTGTGAATAGTGATGTAGGATAAATTTATTATATACACATCAACTGTTTATAGTGTTTAATAGAGCAGAACTAGTAGCCACTCGCATGGAATATTATGTAAATCAAAATGTTTATCTTGTCTTGAAATTGGAATATAATATACATGAGAGGAGGCCTTAGCCCAGCAGTGGGACATTCACAGGCTGTTACTGTTGTATTTCTCCCCTTTTTTTACATACATGTAATATGTATTTTGAAGAGAAGATTTGGAGTCTGTTCCGTCATTCTGCTTCGATGTGGGTTACTGGATACTCATTTGGCAGAATTTTATCCAACACATTTTGGTTGGTTTCCTTTACTGTCGATAACGAGGCGACTTAAAAATTCATATAAATTGCATTATGTACTACATTATTTAAATAATCTTCTTTGAGTAATAGTTTATTTATTAAACTTAAATAACAGTAAAACTGTTAAACTAATACAAAGCAGTACACTTTTTGTTTCTAATTTTATACTGTTCTAATTAGATTCTTAATCTCTTATTAACAGGCACGGCTCGCTATGCGTCAATCAACGCTCACCTCGGCATCGAGCAGTCGCGGCGAGACGACATGGAATCTATGGGCTACGTACTTATGTATTTCAATAGGTGAGTTTTTTTTAAAGTTTTCTTTCATGTCATAAACTTCGAGAAATCTTTTTAGATAATTACACAAAAGAAACAAAGAAGTTTTGTCGGAAATTAACATGTGTTTAATATTGTATCAATAACAGGGTTTGGGAATTCCCGACACTTTCAAAGTCCCGGGACACGAGACAGCCTACACTCAAAGTCCCGGGAATTCCCGGGACTTCGAGACTTAAAATTGTTTTTTGTATTTTTTTAAGAGGGATACTAATAAGGCTGTAGTAAAATTTTAATTGAGTTAATTTCTGGTGAAACTTATTAAAAAAAGGTATTTATAAAAAAAAATTACATTTATTAAACCGAAAATTAATTCTTAATAATTTTAACGTTATTTTCAATCTTAACAATTGCTATTTTTAGTTCTTTTAATCACACACAGATTCACTTTTAAGCGGTTGAATCTTATAGTTCAAGTTTGTCAATCAGTCAGTCTTCTAAACAATTAACTAACACGTTAAATAGACTTCTTTGTTGATGTAATAAAATAGGATTTTGACTGCCTCTATGGTCTAGTGGCTAGATAAAAGGACGCAGACAGCTACATAAAAGGTCCTGGGTTGAATTCCCAGGTCGGGCCGATAAATAGTTATTGGGTTTTTCTATCAGAAAATTATCAGTAGCAGCCCGGAATCTAGAAATTGGAAGTGTGGTACGGCGCCTAAACTCTTTCCGGTCGTGTCGGATTGCCGTCCCATCGAATTATGAGAGCTAAGGAAAAGAGAGTGCACCTGTGTTTGCGCACACACTTGTGCACTATAATGTCTTCTGCGCAGTTGGCTAATCTCTCTTGAGATTGGCCGCCGTGGCCGAAATCGGTCTGGAGGACCTTATTAAAATGGGCTTTTAAAAATATCAGTGTCAACAGCTTTATCCGTCAATCTGTTTTCGATTTTTGTAATAATGCCACCGGACAAGGAGAATACTAGTCGTTTTCGACCAGATGGCGCTGAGCTCCTTCAATTATTTGAAAATATAAAAGATTACATAACAATTTCGACAATCGTGTCTCGTCTCGAGTCTCGACCCCGAAGTCCCGGGACTCGAGACAACTAAAATTACGAAAATTCCCGGGACTTCGAGACACGAGACGTCCCGGGACCCAAACCCTAATCAATAAATATTTTGTTAATTAGAGTTTTTGTTTCATCAATCAATCTATTAATTATGAATTCATCATGTTGCAGAGGTTCTCTGCCGTGGCAAGGTTTGAAAGCAATCACAAAGAAGCAAAAATACGAACGCATTAGCGAGAAAAAAATGTCGACCCCAGTTGAAGTTTTGTGCAAGGTAAGTATTTTTTATTGACATTTTAAATAATAAATATTTTTTATTTAATAATATTGATGTATTTTGTCTTATTTATGAAATATATTTTGTGTTCCGTTAGCTTAATAATAATAAGTTATAATTTTATATTTCAATGTTCCGGCGTTTTTATATTTGTTTAAACTGCTTATTATTATTTTATCGTTTTAGTAACTTTATTGCATCTTACAGGGATTCCCAGCTGAATTTTCAATGTATTTAAATTACTGCCGTGGTCTTTGTTTCGAAGAAGCTCCTGATTACATGTATCTAAGACAGGTAAGTAAATTTGACTTAATAGATGCTTTTTTTTTTACATATTCTGATGATGGAACTGTCGTTGTCATCAAAGTTCTGCGATCTGCACTATAAAATCATCTGCGTGCGACTTGAATTATAAAACCATTAATTTGCTCGTTATAAAAACTTTCAACTTTATACAGAAGCATATACTTGCTCGGTATATAAGGTAACGATATAGTTCGCAAGTTATTAAGTTTTACTTACAATGGGAACGAGAAGAAAATATGTAAATAGAAAATAAGACTTGCATACAACAAGCATTAAATCGACGTTCGATATTCGTTCGAGTAATGTAGTATCGTGTCGTGCCCGCAGCTGTTCCGCATCCTGTTCCGCACGATGAACTACCAGTACGACTACACGTTCGACTGGACGATCCTGCGGCAGCGCAAGCAGCAGAGCACCGAGGCCACCGCCGCGCTCGCCGACCGCCGCTCGCCCGCCGTGCAGCGCCGCGCGCAGCAGCAGCCCGCGCAGCCGCCGCCCAAGACCGAGGTACCCGCACTGTGTGACCACACCCCCTAACCTAACCCCACCCCACCCCACCTTACCGTTCGTTATCCCGTCCTATCCTATCCCAGGTGAAGTCCATCCACGCGGTTCAGAATTCGAGTAAACAGGCGGTCAAACCTCACCAGTCGGTCGGTCAGTTGAAGAAGAAATCCATTCCGATATCGCCGACGAAACCTTGACGAGTCGCCCTCGAGATGTGCACAGTAGCTTTAATATAAATTGTCGTCTTTTGAAGTTATTTAGTAGAATATTTTAATATGTTCCCGATCCTATCAGATTTCAGCAAACTTAAAATTATTGGTTGCATTTGTGGGGATTTGCACGATCGATGAGAGTTACGTGACAACATAATATCCTTAGTATAAAATATCCCCTCTTAAATGTGTTCTTTATGTGAATATTTCTTAGGTATTATTTGAAAGATTTCAAATTTTTATTGAGTTTGGTATGATATTAATAAAATTTGTAGTAATTTTCTTAAAATATTGTCTACGATTAATATCTCTAATATCGATAAAATTTTGAGCTTAACTTATTTTTAAAATTGGTTAAATGTTTTTTTTTTAATAGAAACTCATTTGCAGTATATTTTACGAACGGTTGTTTGAACAATGTGTGTAAACTTGTGTAAAAATTGTTAATAAGATGGAAAAGAAAATAATTAAAAATAGGTTGGTTCGTTTTCATATGGTTTCATTAAATTTATTAAAATGTCTGTGGACAGCTTTGTATTGAGTTATTTTTGCCTTTTAACTGTGAATTTTGTATATATTGAATAAATAATTTTAAATACAAAAGAGGCTCATTTAAAGAAACGGTAATTTAACATGTTTTTACTTAAGTATAGCTAGCTAGAGTATCATCACTACCTTGCTCTGTATAACATTGGATTGCTCTGTATATCGTCATATTAAATTCACCGGTAGACTCCATTAAATTATATTATGTATATTGATATGTACAGAAATCATCATGTAGAAAATATAGATGAGTAACGTTAATTTGATTAATAATTTGTGTCTACATGTAACCGATGGAATGTTTCGTTTATTTCAGTGAAAGAGATTACGACGTTCGGCAGCGGCGGGCGGTCCCGCGAGGAAGCGAGCGCGGTAACATAGTGTGTGTGTCGGTGTGGTTGTGTGCGAGTGGGTGTGCGCGTGTGTGCGCGCGTGCGAGGCCGACTGCGAGGCCGACTGCGCTGCCGACCTCGGCCCGTCGGTGACGTCACGCGGCGAGGCCGGGACAGACTTTCTATTTTATTACAGAGGCCTTTTAAGTTAACGTCGGCGTAGTGTATAGTGTCCTTTTGTTTAACGAAAGTGTATAAAAACTTCGGTGACTAACTTTTTCTGTGAATGGCAGATATTGAATAATATACCTATTTTTTTCATATGGGATTGTATTATATTTTTGGTAATGTCCTCACCTATCGAGTAGCACGTGTTACGGTCACGTGATCGTTGATTTGCATTTTTTTTATATCGAGAAAATAAAAATTCATTGTAATGTTTGAAATACTGTGACATTTTGATTAATAATTTAAAATTTAGGTCTTATTTTGTCTCAATATTTATTAAGTTCGTCGATGTTAGTTCTTCCTAATTAGATAGAGTTAATCGGTATAATTAGTTATATGTCTAAAATAGTTTTGCAGTGTGCACAGTCGCTTGAGAAAAATCCAAAACGTGTGTGTACATTTTTTTAGATATATTTGTAAAGACGCATATTTTTTTAGACGGTCTAAAACAGATATATACAATTATAATATAACTTCGAGGCGAGAATTGGCTAAAAACTTTTAAAACACTGATTAACCGGTTTATAATAAATAGGTCTCTTTATTGAAATTAAAAAATGTAAAAAAAATTAAAAATAGGTTTAATGAAAGTGAATCCAATCTTATGGAATGCTTCACACACGTCCCATGTTCATAGATGTAAGTTCCATTGTTTATAAATTTTCTTTTGTCATTTGTCAAATCATACTCTTGAAATTGTACATAGATAGGTGTGTGTGTGTGCGTGTGTGTGAAGCGTTCTATAAGAAGTAGGTACATACATATGTATCGTATATTTTAAGTACTACAGAAGAAAAATGTAAATACGAAACATGTTCATTTTAACTGTTATTTTTTTTAAGAACACTTGGATTTGTCGTGGTTGTGTTGACACGTGACGTCACAAAACACAACCGCTCCTTTCGACCGACAGGTGATATTTTTATATAAATTAAATATCGAGATGCTCCTATATAATTAGCTCCCCGTTATAGAAGACACATTACAATTATTATATGAAAGTGTACATGATCGATATTATACTGCGAGCATTTGTAACTTGGGGACAAAATACGACTATTTACATCCGTAAAATGACTGGAATATATATGATCAAATTTTTGAACTGGTGATAATGTGGATCTCAATATTCCTCTTTAAATCTGCGGTCAAAGGATTACGTTATTCGGTACGTTAACTTGACGATGGTTATTTCGTCTCCATTTTAATATGTTCATTATTGCACTTAACTCTAATAAATAATAATAAACGTGCTTGGTGAGTTTTATTTTTATCCTCAGTATTGCCACGAAAGAAATACTTAAAATTTTTATTTATGTGTTATGAGATCGATTCATCTTTAGTAAGTTAAACATAATTTTTTTTGTTATTATAAAACTAGAAATATCGAGAAAATTAATGGATAATTATTAATTACTATTTATTGTTTTTGAGATAGCGAATGAAGTAGCAGAATAGAGTGATAAAGTTTATCAAACGATGATATTGTGAAGTGAACATAAAATAGTTGTAAGCAACATAGTGTGGAGTGGAGTGTTGCGGTAAGCGGGGGACCGGAAACTGGCTTGATTGTTGCTGAATAAACAACGATTTCTATAAGGTCACTTCGGGTAAGACCGGCCATACTTTATTTAGAATTTAGTTTATTGACCATAATAAGCTTTACGACATTTCAGACAATTTTTATTCCAGGACAATTACATATTTAGGTCACTAATAAATTAAACTGTGAAATTGACTTAAGTCATTTGCTTTTGTAAAAATCATAACTTTTGTAAAACAATCAAATTGACGGATTTTTCTGACAGTTAACATATATAGGCAGCTTACATTATTGTACACATTATATAAATGTATCTATTTTTAATCAGTAGTTTAAGGGTTAAAATGTTCAGTCAAATTTTAAATAAATCGTTCCTAGCGTCTTTTACCTCAAAATGAAGTGTTTGTCGGGTAAGTCCGGCGCACATCGCTATCCAGAGGTAAATAACACTTTCATTAATCAAAAAATAAAAGATTTATTTACGAAAACAGCTTTTAAGATTTATTTCGAAACAACATTGATATTTTGATTAAAAAAAATTAATGTTTTAAGCTAAAGAGTATTTATTTATTTAATATTAAAAGTATATCAAATTCTCATCACATTTTATTTTCTGGGTTCAGTTTTAAATCACCTTTTTTACAATTGTCATAATACCGGATAGTATGTAGTCAGCTAAAGCAATATAAAATCACTCATTGTACAATAGGGGTGGCCATCAGTTAATAAAAAAAACTTTGCTTAGTCGAAAAGGTTTACGACATCTGGATACGGCGAAGATCGCCATAAGCCGGTCTTTCCCTCTAACAACTAGACGGACTTACCCACTACAGAACTTTGAAACTTTGAGGGTATCATTAGAAGTAATCTCAAAAAATATGTGTTTAATTCAACTTTGCGATAATAATTAGGTAAATAAATTGCTTTAATACATTCTAAATTAATGTACTAAGCTGCACATATCCAAATAACTTTACAGAACATACTCGCAGTGCACTTTTCTAAACATTGTACAATACTTGATGAAAGTTAACCGACAAACTAAATTTGAAATGAAGTTTTTTCTCTCTGTGTCAACGCAATCGGCTCAAATTTATTGAAATTAGAACTGTTTCCGTACATCATGCTGCTATGTATACCCTATTCCAATGGGAATAGAAATAAATGTAAACACACCGTAGAAAATCAAGTCAAATCGTTTTGCATTATTATGCACTGTAAACAGTACTTGATTAATTTACCCTTATTCATAATACAACACTATTCCAATTAACTAGTTATAACCACATTAATTTTACTTCCAAAGTTTCGAGTACAACTTCGCGGACATTGAAAACGCCATCTTTTCGCGTATCCATAGTGAATGTCATAGATTATTCTTATTAGATAAGATGTCGACCAATGTCATCGCGTCAATTGATATGGATGACCAATTATATCGCATTAATTCCGTGTCAAATTTGTTTATTTATGTTTATTCCTGTTGTGGTTGGAATAGGGTCTTCAAAGACAGTCAGTACAAGAAGTTTTCTCACATTTAATGATTGGGCGACTGTAGGAATTCATAAGAGTAGGCAAAGGTTGTACGAACTTTATAATGAAACAACTTACAACCGGTTTCCTTCTTTCATTAATCATGTTAGTGCATACTCTAAATTATTCAAACGAGTATGTATCATGGCCAAGTCAATGCATATAAGAAAAAAAATTGTAGACGCACCAAATAAAATAAAATTGACTTTGAAAATTTTATTAATTGCGAAACTGGAATAATCAAAAGTTGCACCACTAATTACCACCTGTCCATCGATAATAAGCCAATTTCTTCTGACCATCCTGGTCACTACTATTTTTGAAAAATTCTTTGCTGATATTCCAATTTCAACCACTAAATCACTCAATTTCTCTCCTACCATTGCTGAATCGTTATTGAAAAACAATGTTACTAAATGTAACATTTCTTTTAACTTTAGTTGTGTAAGTGATATAGATATCATAAGAACTTTTAATTCATTAGATGTTAAGAAAACGGCCGATTTGTGGGAAATCTCTGTTAAGGTAGTAAAGTCAATTATTGATGTAATTGCACCTTATCTTGCTATTATATTTAATAATTGTATTCTTAGTGGCGTATTTCCTGACCTAATGAAACATAGTAAGGTAATTCCTATTTTTAAATCAGGTAGTACTGCAGACCCCAATAATTATAGACCGATTTCTGTTCTACCAACGCTTAGTAAGATCCTTGAAAATTATTATTTAAAATATGCTTAATCAGATGTTAAAACATTTTGATACATACAAGTTGCTACACAGTAAACAATTTGGCTTTACAAGGGGTCGCTCGACAGCCGATGCTGGTGTCGAGCTCGTTAAAAATATTTATAGAGCCTGGGAAGAGTCACAGGATGCCTTAGGAATATTTTGTGACTTATCTAAGGCTTTTGATTGTGTGCAACACGGAACGTTGATCAGGAAACTACGTCACTATGGCATTAGAGAGTTGGTTCAGTGTTTCATATTATGTATAACAAATAAAACATATTATATCAATGTGTCATGAACGAACGCCGCAGTTAGGAAGTGTCTTCTAACCAAATTTTGATACAGGCAAGGCGTAGCTTGCCTATATTGGGTCCTGTTTGGCAAATGTCTCATGTACCAGGAGATCATAAATAGCGAGACGGTCTCAGCGAATATAGAGCGAGTGTGTCATGTTTCAGGAGTTCAGAATCAGTAAGAAGGAAGGGTGAGAGTAGCAAAACATGAAATAAAAAAAATACAGAAAGCATTTGAAGGTTGCGGTTTCAATCCCAGGATAGCCCAGATGTGTCGAATTTAATTCTGCCATGTGTCCACCCATTTTGAAACGTTCATAAATAACTTAAAATGTTGATTACTTTTATGTATAGCTTTCAATTTAAAGTTTAAAAACATTATACGACACGATTGACTGTTTTTGGTTACGGATTGGCTTTGTTTTGCCATAGATTATATTTAAGATCTAGGAAAACTTTTCCAGTACTAATCTGTAACATGTATGTCCTTACATTAAAGGTTGTATTAAAGCAGCATTAGTAACTCCACTGGTAAACAAACCAAGTCCATAATGAGACTTTTGTATGTTGTGGGAGTTATACAGGCTGTTTTACCTTAGTATTATATTAAAGATATTCACTCCACTGGTAAAATAAGCCGTCACCACAACTGTAGATGAGGCTTTTGTACTGTTGCAGTTGTGGGAGTTTTACAGGCGGTATAATACATACAATATATTAAAGGAGACAAAATAAGACCATCTAAAGTTTTTTTTTTTACTTTATTTAACATCATGTCATATAACTTACAGCAATTAACAATATTTCCACATACTTTCCACTAGCTCGAATGAGCATACATACACGTTTTGAAAACTAACACTAATAATAAATGTAACACAATAGAAATTCGTAATACTGGATACGAGTATGGGTTACAAGCTTATAAGGAATTATTTGTGATCATAAGAATGTAATGTGCCGGTTCAAACAGCGACTGTAATATTTCCAAATTAGAATTACGTTTAGAATTAATCCTCAAATGCGTTGTTCAATATCGATCTATATAAAATTAATTTAATAATTATGTTTCCATAAGTTTAACGCAAATTTATGTATTTGTCTTATTTATAACAAAAACCTTGTCCGATCCAATATCTGATACTGAGCAAAAAAATTTCTCCAAAAAAAAGTATAATAGAACCTCTCACGATAACTAATAACCCTTTCACGGGTCAGACAGGTTTTTTTGTTACACACTGTATACATACATCTCTATCTGGCTCACTTCAATGTAACCTTTTCTAAACATATTTTTTTAGTAAAATAACGTACATCTTTCATACGTATCCTTAATAAAGTTTGAATCTATTTGGAAATAACACGCTCGCTATTCTGATCGATACAGAGTTATTATTAAAACCGCTTAATCAATTTCATTAAAACTTACATAAAAAGTAAATATCGCAGGGTTAGCCTAACGTTATATTAACGGCGGTCATCCTCAAACCAAATGTAGGGGACATTATAGTGCACAAACACAGGAGTACTCTTTATTTCCTCAATCTCATAATCCGATGGGACGGGAAATCCGAAACGACCGGCAAAAGTTCAGGCGCAAGACCAACGGCTTTACGTGCTTTCCGAGTCAAGGGCCTGCACGCATTTCGAACTTCCAGACTTTTCGACAGAAAATCCCAACAACTTGTCGACTCATCCCGGATTCAAACCAAGGATCTCGGGTTCTGCGACCATGTATCTAGCCACTAGTGACTAGACCAACGAGGCATAATAATGACTAACGGTAACATACCATATGTTTTGGTTCGGGAGATAACGTTGCATTTTAGGTAGTGATTTTAAGCCGTTTCATTGCCGTCATTTTTCAATAGAACTCGTATGACTAATAAGTAAACCGACCGTCAGCTCACGCACCCGCGTGGGTTTGGCTGTGGGAGGGTGCGAAAGTTGGGAATTTAAGAAGAAAAAAAAGTAATAGTACGCCGGCTGAAACCTTTTTCCATGGATAATTAGCATCATACTGAGCTTGAAAATAACCGTCAGCTGCATAGTGTAGGGGGGGGGGGGGTTATGCGACAGCCAGCCGCATGAACTTTTAAAAAAATGTGAAAAATAAAGTCATAGTAAGCCGGATGAAACTTAACTTTGTCATTGCTTACATATTCGAAAATATGAAAACAATCGTCAGCTGCCTCCTGGGTAGCGGTGGAAAGACCGTCAGCCAATGCAGTAAAGATTCGGTCGTAGTAGTATCGAAGTACCGTTACAAATACAAAAGTCATAGTAAGCGGGCTGATGTTGATACAGATAGTTGATCTTTTTATAGCTAATAAGTAAACCGACCATTAGCTATCAAAGTAGCAGTAGTTTGGCTGTGGGAGGGTGGGAAAGTTGGGAATTTAAAAAGAAAAAAAAGTAATAGTACGCCGGCTGAAACCTTTTTTCATGGATAGTTAACACCATACTGAGCTTGAAAATAACCGTCAGCTGCATACCGGAGGGGGGGGGGGTTAAGAGACAGCCAGCCGCATGAACTTTTAAAAAAAAGTGAAAAATAAAGTCATTTACTATGACTGCCGAATGCCGGATGAAATTTAAAAGTCTGTATGGTGGGTCCGTCATTTTTTATGTAAGAAGCATGAAATTTAATTTTAAAGCTGAGAAAAAATGTATACGTATTTTGTGATTTTTGAAAATTCAACCCCAAAAATTAGTATAATAAAATGGTCACACAGCCAAACCCACTGCTACTTGGGCGGCTGACGGTCGGTTTGCTTATTAGCTATATACTCTACTATGTGAATATCAGCCGGCTTACTATGACTTTTGTAAATGCAACGCTACCTCCCGGACCATTCGGTTAAAGTTAGAGAATGAAATCGAGTCACTTGTTAAATTATCATGTTACAGCTTCTTCAATAACCCTGCGACATAAACTAATTTAAAATTATGAAAAACAACGTCATAGGTTCATTTTTAGTTAATCCTTAGTTTAGATCGTTGTGTATTAACACATTAAGAAAAAAAAAACCAAATTTTATTAACATATTATTTCTCTTAAAGTTTTCTTATCAAATTCGAAGACGTTTTCTATATAAGCAATTTTGATTATATTATCCGTAATTGAAATAAAATAATATGAAAGATTTCATTTGAAATTTAAACATTAGTCATAAAGATTATTAATTTAATAAAATATGCTACTTTTATTGTATTCAAAAACGCTAGATGCTCCAAAGCAATTCGAATATAATGTTGACAATACATTATTAATATGATATAAGCTAATGGAAAAACGTGCAGATAAACACCTAGGCATAAATCTTATGATAAATGTTATTTAACGACACGAGAATTGTTGTTCGCTCGTAATGAACATGAATTTTCTAAAATGACTAATAAATACGTAATTATCTTTAAGCGTTTGAAATTATTGAAAACATTAAGGAATATAATATATAAGTACACGTGTGCTTGTTCATACATTAGGTAATTAATATTGCGTACGTAAATGTTTTTCTGGCCTAAGAAAATTTCGTTACTTGATTTTCGCATTTAAGATTAATTTTGACATTTATGGCCGAATACTGAAACGTCTTTGACGTTCCAAATAATTAAGTCCCACTTCCTATTTGAATGACGTTTCAGAATTCGTCCGTTACGTTTCTTTTTTATAAACAATGACTGCAGTCTATACTAGACCGTATTTACGTAAAGCTATAACTATCTGATTTTTGTGTCTATGTTGTAGAAGTGAGATTCTTAATTTTTTTTCGACATGTCAAATTTTGCGTTAAGGCATTAAATAAGCAGATAGGCGGATTCGCGAATTTTTTTTTGGTTACCAATTATATTCACAGATTCTACATATATTTTAAGTTGATATAAAAATAAATTAAATAGTAAATTAAAAAATAAATCTACAATATCAGGTATTTAAATGGGCTTATACATTTTTTCCAATTTGCACTGGCACCATTCAAGCACACAAGCATTTTTTCTAAACATACATTTACTACCTTTTTTTTATTAGTATTCCACTTTAAATTGACGTTTATAATTGATACACATGTGTGCATAGTTTTACTTTTTAAATATATTCTTGAAACTGAGCGAGAGGAATACACTGATCGGCCTATAACAGACTATTATAAAAAAAATATTTTTAATTTCTATGGGGTAGTAACGATCACAGAGGGATTTAGATGTACATATATAGATTTATATACGTAATCGATACATTTCGCACATTGGTTTAAAACTAACGTATCATTCGCTCAAAATCTTTCCAAGCTATACAATTAGGTCGAAGCTATACTCGGATATGCGAAGCGCTTATGCTTGATAGTTAATATATTTTATCATATGTATCGATTTGTTTAACATTTAAGCTGTTAATAGTTCAATAAATTTGTCGTTTCAAGGCCGTAAGTTGGTACCTACCAAGGCAAAGTAGCTATTAAAATAGAATATATTTAGAAAAGCGTAAAAATTTAACGTAAAGCTACTTATTATTGTCACTACATGTAATACTTGATGAATTAATGATTTAATTTCCTCTATTTTCCTTGACGTTTCTAGGCTATCTAATTAACGTTGTTATCTGATGTCTGAGAGGTACTCAGATCATAGATCTCAAGCTAAAGGTATAGTAGTTACTAAAACGATTTCAAAATGCCATTAATCTTCAATCAATGGTTCGCGGAATACTTTTGATAATAATTAAAGTAACTTATGGCCGAATACTGAAACGTCTTTCAAATATGAAGTGCGACTTAATTATTTCGAACGCCATTAATTTCAAATTTCGCATACAAATGATATGAAATACAATTTTGAAATTAATGTCGTTCCAAATAATTAAGTCCCACTTCATTTTGAATGACGTTTCAGTATTCGGCCGCTAGAGTATTCCACAAGAAAATGAAATAGATATATAAAACTTTTTCATAATAGGGATATATTTTTTTCTAATGTGCCATAAAAGTAATACAATAACGATAATATATATTGCTTCTCGATTTCAAAAACATTAAGAATCACTACACGTTTTTCAGTTCAGACATACTTGAATTAAACAAATAATATTGTAATAATAGCCTCTTATAGTTGTTTAACAACAACAAAAAAATGTATTAATTATAGGTTAAGGATTTAATAAAGGAAGTTTAGATATTGAGGTAGAATATTATATTTTTTTATGTATTGGAAAACTGGTTCCAGTCTTGATTTTTCAAGGGTTAAGAAAGGGCTTATCTAGATGTCACGGTAGCATGCGCAAGCGATCCCGTGGCGCTCCACTTAAGACGAGAAGGGTACCGTGGTGGTTTTAGTCGGTAAGAGTCCGACATAACCCTCCTTCAGAGGGTACCCATGAGGGTTTCCCCACGTAAAAAAAAAAAAAAAAAAAAAAAAGGGCTTATCTAGATGGATATTAGACATTCCACAGATTATATTCAACTTTATCGAAACCGTATATTATTCTAGGAAAGGTGCTGTTTATAATGTAACAATGTTAAACTATTTAAGTATTTTAATTCGTCCAAATCTCGATGTCCTTTTGTTGTGTGTGTTTGACTTAATCTATGGTTCTATCTACGTTGTTTATGGCTAACCGCTTACCATAGATATTTGTTAAGTTTTACATTTGCTATGAATGATAATGTAATTTTGTTATTACTTTGCGCTGCTTGCAGTAAACAGTCAGCCTTAACGATCTACATTTATATTGAACACAACTACATTTTTTTATCATTACAAGGATATAATTAAACATAGTATATTTAAACATTTTGACTAGCACAGATAATTAATTTAACAATATGACTTTTTTACATATTATATAGTTTGTATTTTAAATGATACTAAAACTATATGAACATTGATAAATATTATTTATACATTTAAGCAAACGTACATTTTAGTAGATATTTACGAGTATAACAAATATATAACATTTCTAACGCTTTGCGTTTCAATCATAATAACTTATTTAAAATAAAGTATTTAGTTAAAAATAAAATATCGCACATATTAGAGTTAAACAAATTATAGTTAAATTATTAAAGGCGGTTTATGAAATCATCAATTGTTAATCCATATAATTGAGTTTTTTGGCTTTCGTAGTCTCTTTAGAACAATTTTCGATAATTATATTATTTTTATTTTTGATTTGACTTGACTTTGCATGCTTCTATTTTTTTTTCTACAAGCCTACGGGCCTCCTCGCTTAATTTGAGTAACATATACACGTACGTCCGTAATAATGATGAGAACTTGCCTATCGTTCAAATTGTTTGACGCTTGTGGTTACTGTTTCGCGTTGTAGTTCTAATCGTTTTCTCTCTAAATAAATAGGATTTAAGCAGTTAGTAGTTATCATATAACCTATCCAGATAGGCGAGATATTGATATTTAGATAGGCGAGAAAAGACGTGGCTTAGGAGTACATACACTCTACATTTGTCGGTGATTATTTTCTATAAGTTCCATACATAATTACTCGTTCCGAACATAATTATAATTACGAATATAACAAAAACAAAATAACACATTCACGTCATCATTTATGTAATATTGTTTATTTTTTTTATTTTGATCTGGATAGTAAGCTGACAATTAATGTTTCTTTGTTTATTTTTATCGAAACAACAAAAAAACGTTGGACTAATCTTCCAATGTTATCCGGCATCCGCATAACCAGCTTTACCGATATTCATGATAAGGATTGATCATAAATCATTGTGCGTGAAATTACCTTTACTTACATAATAAATTTGAAGATAAAAAAAACGAATACATTGCGTTGACAGTTTGACGTTTTCTAAAAATAACAATTGTATATTTAAATAGCACAACTTAACAATGATCGAAATAGATTATATTTTACAAAAATAAAATACTTTCTTTTTATATAGAGCTGCTATCTGATAATCCTTCAATTATGTCAAAAAAAAAAAAAACAACTGATTTGATAAATTGAATCATTCAATATTAATTAGAGTATCAAAAAATTATGGAGCTTTGCGCCAATGCCGTTAAAACGAACTGATTACGAATTAACTAGAAAAATTAAAGAGATGACAGCTCTATTTTAAACGTACATTACAATTTTAAACCGCACATCTAATTAAAAAACCTCCTACACATACTAATACAGATAGAAGCTACAATCGATGTTCCATTTATTCGTAAAATTATGGCAAGTGAGTAAATCTATAAGATATTTAGATAATTTTGCTAATACTCCACAACATAATAATAAAATAAAATTAATCGACTATAATTCAACACCATAAATTATTTTTACCTTATATCATAAAGCTAATCTGGTACTTTTATAATAAGCTATATTAGATAAATTAAGATATAAAGTTCACCATACACACACGACGTAACGAGAGAGTTCGAAATCTAATCTAGTGACATATCAACAGTTGTAAATATATTTAACGGATGACTAAGATCTATAACTTGTTTGAAAGGACAAGAAACTTTGCTTATCAAATCAAATCGGGTCTTTCGTAAACATTTTTATTTAAAATTTCTTGTTAAAAAAGTAAATCTATAAATTAATCCAATGACTAGAATACGTTAAAAATAATTGGAAAAAGAAATTAACGCTGGTAACACTGAAATGTGTGTCATATAATTTATATTAAATTCGAAGCAAAGTTTCTTCATACAAATAATAAGTATTAATTATAAATTTTAATTTATAATTTTACGTAATTAATAAAGGGATTCGCAGTCTGGTGGGTGGTAGTTACCGAAGACGTTGAGCTCGTAGAGGCTGGCGAGGGTTATGAACAGAAGATACCACACCATCAGTACGGCGCCGAACTTGCGGTCGAGTTTCCAGCCGTTGGCGTGTGTCGCCACCACGAGGAATACGACCGTCGAGAACAGGGACAGCGTTGAGTAGATTAAACCTAAAAATATATGTTTATAATAAAATTTTCGTTCGCGTTATAGATTGAATTGTAAAAAATACAGATATATTAATCGTTGACTTCAAAAAGCGGACAACCAATTGTGTAACTGTTATGCTATGTACAGAAAAAAGAAGAAAATTGTCTATGATTTAATCTTAATATCTTTAATTAGTGACAGTACCCCTTTCTAGAAATAACTGCATGTATAGTAAATTAATAGATGAACAGCATTAAAGACTTGTAGACCATAGTGATAATAATGCAGTAAACTACGCTGGTACTGGAACTGTACTCACAAACTACTCACAAACCACTAACGCAGCTTTGCTTCTCATTACATTGTAAGAAATGACGATGCAAAAAAGAAATTAATTCCTTACACCGTAAATTCACCGCCAACCATGCGTTTTCGTTGCTCGAAATTAAACTGGCTTAAAATAAATATCTCTTAATTTATTTTTTTATTATATAGGGAGGCGAACAAGCATTTGGGCCACCTGGTGGTAACTGGTCACCAACGCCCATAGACACTGGCATTGTAAGAAATGTTAACCATCGCTTACATCGCCAATGCCCCACCAACCTTGGGAACCAAGATGTTATGTCCCTTGTGCCTGTAATTACACTGGCTCACTCACTCTTCAAACTGGAACACAACAATACAAAGTACTGTTGTTCTACGGCAGAATATCTGACGAGTGGGTGGTACCTATCCAGACGAGCTTGCACGAAGCTCTAACACCAAGTAATTAATAAATAACTGAACCCTCAATACTCAACCAGTAACTGGTCTATATAAATATAACCTTACTAGAGTTTTGCCCGCGGTTTCACTCGCGTAGTTCCCGTTCCCGTGGGAATTCGGGGACAAAATATAGCCTATGTTACTCGCCGATAATGTAGCTTTACATTGGTGAAAGAATTTTTAAAATCGGCTTATGGTTTAGGCTTGAAAGCGTAACAAACAAACTTACATGCGCATTTATAATATTAGTAACGATTTCCAAGTAATCATAATTTTACCTAAAATCTCAAGTCGTCATTCTTCGAGTCGTGGTTACTAAATAATAATAAATGAATACCTCCGCTGATGTTCTTACTCAGGAAGTTAAGTTTTATCCATAAACTATTTTATATTATATTTAATATCCGTTAATTTTACCTTTGCTAATGACGTTGACATGACTGCCGGGCTGAATGATAGCGGTCTGGATGAACCAGGGCAGGCCCAGGCAGACTAGAATATCGAAAACGTTCGATCCGACTGCATTCGAAACTGCCATGTCACCGTAGCTGTGGAACGAATACTTTATTAACTATTTATTGATCAAATTAATAAGTCGTCAATTAATAAAACTAAGTTCAAAAACTTTCTGTACAAATTCTGTACAGAAAATATTTAATGTACTTAAAAAGGTCATAACAGACGCAAAAATAACCAGATGATTGATCATCATGTTTTTGAATTATAGAACAATCTAGATATTTTTTAAATATGATTATACCCTTCCTTGATGACTGCGAGGGAGGAGAGGGCGTCGGGAACGGATACACCCGCAGCCACGAACGTCAGACCCATCACCGTATCGGGAATGCCAAGTGTATACCCTGAACATGAAATCAATTGATAAGTCAGCTTTGAGTTCCTTTATTACTAAACAGCTGTTTCCACGCGGTTTCACACGCGTAGTTCCCTTTTCCGTAGGAATGCGGGTATAAAATATATGGTACTCGCTGATAATGTAGCTTTCCGTTGGTAAAAGAATTTTTAATATCGGTTCAGTCGTTTTGGCGTGAAAGCGTAACAAACAAAAAATAAAATGACATTTGCATTTATAATATTAGTTTGGTTAGTTAGTTATACACATTAATCAATTAATTGATTAGATGTCCGAAAACTCAATTAGTGTATTTTCTTGTCACATATAGAATCACACCTTTTTAACTTAGTGGCATAACTTAAAAATCGATAAATCGTAGAAATATGTAAAACCCGTGTCTAGCACAGCATTAATGGCAAATAGGTAACAGAGTGCCAATGAAATTAACTTTGATACTGTTAAATTGCTATTAGCTCATTATGATACCAGCAATTGGTGTATTTCATTGTAATGTTGATTTGCTGATCAATTTCTTACTTAAAATAGTAATTCTAGTTTTTAGTATCTAGGTCATAAAATCTCACCAATAATAGTTATCATCCACACCATAAAGTAGGAGTAGAAAGAGATCCAGAGCATTGAGATGATGAAGGTGATGGGATACCACCGGCCACGGCAGTCGGGCATCGTGTGCCGACATGACCAATGGACGGGGAAGGCCACGTACCAGCACGCCAGCTGCACCACATCTGAGAGTAGATATCAAATATTTAGTAATGAATTAAACATTTCTATATCGGCGATATAATTCAGTAATTGCTTGTATAATTGGTTTAACATTCCTAGGTTACTCTAATTAAATTCACTGGGTTATTCTTCCAAGAAACTCTAAACTTGCCACCTGGAATTAGGAAGTTGAAATTGACAAACCAGCGACATATTAAGTGCGTAAAGCTGTGTGGGATTATGGTAATCTTTTATCTTAGTTTACACAGTATCTGTTTATATATTTCGTACTAAAATTTACTTTCTATGCAGTTTTCAATTAAATTGAATAAGAAGTCCGTGCCTCGGAAATCACATTAAGTCGTTGGTTCTGCGCCTGAACTCTTTTCGGTCGTGTCGGATTGCCGTTCCATCGGATTATGAGAACTAGGGAAGAGAGAGAGAGAGAGAGGAGAGAGCACCTGTGTTTGCGAACACACTTGTGCACTGTAATATGTCCTGCGCAGTTCGCTAATCTCTCTTGAGATTGGCCGCCGTGGCCGAAATCGGTGAGGAGGACATTATAAGGAATCAATTGTGTAATAGGTACATGGCATATATCAGTGTCATTTTTAATCTATACATATAAATAAAATTGGAGTGTCTGTTTTTAATATTGAAATAACCGCTTTTTACTACATGCATATGAATATATATACGGTACATACACCGAAATAACATTTTTTACAATTTTTGTCTGTCTGTCTGTCTGTCCGTCTGTCTGTTTGTTCCGGCTAATCTCTGAAATGGCTGGACCGATTTTGACGGGACTTTTATTGGCAGGTAGCTGATGTAATAAGGAGTAACTTAGGCTACTTTTATTTTAAAGAAAATGATAATCTATACATATAAATAAAATTGGAGTGTCTGTTTTTAATATTGAAATAAACGCTTTTTACTACATGCATATGAATATATATACGGTACATACACCAACATAACATTTTTTACAATTTTTGTCTGTCTGTCTGTCTGTTTGTTCCGGCTAATCTCTGAAATGGCTGGACCGATTTTGACGGGACTTTTATTGGCAGGTAGCTGATGTAATAAGGAGTAACTTAGGCTACTTTTATTTTAGAAAAAAATTATAATAAAAATAAAAATGATTAACTTTTTATTTAATTCTACGCGGACGAAGTTGCGGGTACAGCTAGTTACAAATATAATTGTATCAGCTGTGTGCGTACGTGTGCGTGCGAAAGTTTGTATGTAATCAGTGTGTATGTATGTTTTTTTATACAACTGAAAATATAAAAAATCGAAAAAAACATTATTAAAAAAGTTTTAGATCTTGTTGAGAACCTTATGCAGATGTGAAAAAAACCAACTCACTGGCTCCGATTGGCTTAACAAGAGGATCGACGGCTGTTTCAGGATTGTATTCCTTGGCTTTGTAGTATGGCGGTTGTGCTGGTGCCTGAAATTTCCAAATTCCAAATGAGATTTATGCAATCATTATAAATATAATGTATGCACATCCGCGTTCCGCGTACCTGCGGCGCGGGCGGCGCGGCGGGCGCGGGCGCGGCGGGCGGCGAGGTCTGCGTCGGCGACGCGGCGCCACCCCAGCTCTGCGCGGAGGGCGCGGCGGGCGCGCCGGGCTGTTGCTAAAAAATACTTGGATTTAAGTATACTTTAAATCGAAGTTTTACGACATTCAATTAACCATAGACTATTTTTGTAAGGTCTAACTTATAGAGCCCGCAATGCCAGGATTTTATTTTTGTAGCCGATGCCACTATCAGAATAAGGGTTGCACATGAAAGGGTCGTTCAGAAGACGTGCTGTCCGTGCGCTTAGTGTAAGCTATACTAAACGCACTTCTTATGTTCTTCTTCTTATCTTTTTGTAATTACGTTGTTATTTTTATTTATTCCTTGCATGTTTTTATTATGGTCGTGATTGGTTGGAACATGTAAGATCGAGGTGTCGTCGTACCATTGGGGTCTCGTTCCAAGCTCGGTCCGGATCCCAGGCCTGGCTCGGGTCCCAGGCGGCATTAGGATCCGCATTGTATGCTGCGTTGTCGTACGCCCCATCAGGGTTATAAGCTGTTGATTACGATCATATTATTTTCTATTATAATTGTATATTTCAGATTTATTAATAAATTACCAACGACATAAAATAATACACAGAGCATAACAATAACCCTGTCCAATCCGTTAAACGGTTATAAGTTAACGTTCTTTTTATGTACCTAATAATTTTTAAAATACTAAGGTAAAAATTTACCTTGAATAAAATTTAAGTTATTAATCTTATAACCACCTTACGACTGACTCAATTTACATTGATTTTATTAAAGATGTATATAGTCTGTTCCAATCACAAAAGGAGTAGGTAACTATAAAAAAAATAATCTAAATATTCAAGTGATTTTCTGATACCTCCGCTACATTAACCACTAAGTAATATTAAACATCACAAATATTCCACTTAAGTAACTAATACCTTAATCCGAAGACGTGCTTAGGCATGAAAGGTATCAACTTTTGCAACTCATTTTGATGGGAAAGGTTGCTGGAAGGAGAGCTGTTGGGCGCAGGAAAAAGTCTTGGTTATGCAACATCCGAGAATGGACGGGAATCGCGAGTGCCACCGAACTTTTCCACCTCGCGAAGAACAAGAAAGAGTGTGCGAAGCTGACTGCCAACCTTCGCTAGTCGGAGAGGCACTTGAAGAAGAAGAATCCGAAGAATGTCGATTGTCGACATACAAAACGCGAAGACGCCTAACCATACCAAATTCGTAATAAGCGTTGAACTCAGAATCGGAATCAGATTAAAATTTTGTTTAATAATTGTTTTGAAGTGAAAACTTCTTTAGCATCGATATGATTTGAAAGTCGAGGAAACGAAAAAGCGACAGTAAAATGAGACAGACACATAACTTCATAAGATTTAACGTGGGAGAAAATGAGATAGGACGCATTATACAGTTGAAGCCAAAATTTTTAAAGGTTTCACTTCTACTACGTGTGAATTGCACACATGTTTTATTTTTTATTTTACCTGCAAAATATATAACAGATATCAAATAAAATGAATATAAGGCCACAAAAACTATCACGAGAGGTTTTTTATTTGATATTATTCATAGTTCGTGGTATAACGTGCAAAAATAAAATGAATCATTTATTAAATTCCTGCTCACTTTAACTCAAATGACATATCATTCAAAGACAACGTTGTTTATTTACCTTCTTTCCTATTGCCATAGGAATAGAAGTGTTATAATGATATTTATATTAAAACCTAACTTATAATAAATATAAAATTGAAATAAAAAAAATAATGTAACTCAGTAGACTTTTCACGGGGTAAAGGATACACCGTGTGTGCCCCAGTAACTACGATCTTATTTACCAGCGGGCTCCTTCGAAGTATCATTGTCCTGTCCCTCCATTTGGGTGTACTGGCCTTCCGCTGCAGGCGCGCTCGGTGGCTGACCACCTGCACTTCTGACGAGACAAAATACATACTATATGTTTTTTTGCTATAGTTAGACGGACAGTTAATGGGCCACCTGATGTAAGAATTATTAAAAACTCCTTACAACGCCAAGGCGTCACTGACTTTGGGAACGAAGATGTTTTGTCCCTTGTGCCTGTAGTAACACTGGCTCACTCATCCCTTAAACCGGAACGCAACAATACAAAGTACTGATGCTTGGTGGTAGATTACCTGATGAGTGGGTGGTACTAACCCAGACAACGCCAAATCACCTAGTAAAATTATTAAATTGATAAATAAATAAAACACAATGAAAACTTTTATTTCTCAACAAGAGTTGTTTTCGTCAATGGTTCCAATTCTGGTGTACATAATCTGTGAAGGCTTTGTATAATGACAGATCGTTTTACTTGTAAGTGACGAGCGCCGCTTGTTCTTCCCTCGAAGGCAGCTTGAACGGCAGAGGGAGGGTCAAGGCCCATCTCTCTAAGGCGGTGTTGAACCTCAGCGCTACGCAGTATACGCCATACATTATCAGCATGAACAACGCTTCAGGCCTGCAAATGGTCAATTTATGAAAATATCATATAGAATCAGAACAGAATTAAAGTGTTTATAATTTTATTTATTGGCTTAAAAAATGCACGAAAACTAATGTTTCACTATATTATCTACACATGAAATCATATTATAGTCACATAACAATGATTGTAAGTTAAAAAAGTAGTAAAATAAAATATATATTATGTACATATCTAAAAACTGTTCATTTGCAATAAATTCAAATTTCTCCGATTGCAGGTCGTTAAAGATCCGTAATAATAAAAGTAATCGTACCAGGACACGTAACCATTGGCGATGGTGCAGAGCATGACGAGAATGGAGATGGCGTAAAAGAAGCAGTCGCGGCAGAGCGGCCACCAGTTGAGATGGGACACCGTGCCGGCGCACAGCGCGCACACCGAGATCACGAACATTATGTTGAACACCGCCGACCCGATAACGCCCGACACGCCTGCATTCATGCACCATACTCTCATTACAATAATGATGACTTATTATTTACATTTACGGGTGTACGTACATTACATATTGTATGACCATTTGCGGATGGGCATACAAAGCGCATTCGAAGTTTAAAAGAATCATTGTCGAAGCAATTTCAAACTTTGCTTTTATCTGTTAATTAGTCGAATGTCTAACGGCCGAATACTGAAACGTCATTCAAATATGATTAGGACTCAATTGCTTGGAATGTCATTATTTTTCAAAATTTAGTATGACATACCCTTCATATTTGAAAGACGTTTCAGTATTCGGCCATAAGTCAAACAGATCAATCTCTTTTCTATACAAGCTTAGTTAATCAAGTGGTAAATTAAAAAACCTGTTCTACCTATACAGTTTCTTTAAACGAAAACATTTATACTTGACCAAATTAATATTTGCTACTGTTTGTGCTGTGAATTGCATAAATTTGTAAACGCGAGATGAGTGATAGGTGTTGCAATAATTTTCATACTGAGAAGTACACTAACCGATATCATCTTTGGCACAGAAGACACCGATGACAACAGTGGCGAGTTCGGGGGCGGAACTGCCCGCAGCCATGAATGTCGCGCCCGCAACGTCCGGAGCGAGCTTGAATTCTACACAATACAGAAAATAGTGAGACCTTCTCACACGTTAGGTATTTCAAGTACTCTATATATAGTTCATGTTATAACCTTGTGAGGATACCTTTTTTTATTGTATAGGTTGGCGGACGAGCCTTTGTGCCACCTGATGCTAAGTACTCACCGACGCCCAGAGACAATGGCATTCTAAAAATGTTAAACATCGCACATGCGTCACCAACCTTGGGAACTAAGATGTTATGTCCCTTGTGCCTGTAATTACAACACAATTACACAACAATACAAAGTACTGCTGTTTTGCGGTAGAATATCTGATGATTGGCTAGCCCTACCACCAGGTGAAAGTCAAGTTCAAAAAGACAAGTTCTAAAGTTAGAAAATAAAAAACTTACCTTCACAGATCCTGTCCAGACTTGAGACAAAATATTCATCGCAGACTATAGCCAGGCCGATGAACGTGAAAACTGCGACGAGGACGTGGAGGATGAGACCGCCGTGTCGGCGTGCCGTCTGACCCATTAGTGGCCGCGGAAACTATTACGCGATGGTTTTTTTACTAACTATTATTGAAAGTTCGTGTTATATAAAATAGTATTAATAAATTGGTATTTATAAATACTATTTTATATATAGTATAGTAAAGTGGTATAGTATTCATATGTATGTCATAAATACACCTACTCAATTGTCAATTTTAAGACATTTTTCCACTATTATGTTTTTCTAATTTATTTATTTATTTATTAAGATACACAAAACGGAATGTAATCAAGACTTAGAATTACAGAATTAAGTATTAAAAAAATTTGCAAATTACATTCCAACACATGTGTACACGGCATGTTTTTAAAAATAAGTTAGGTTATTAATAATTTAACAACTCAAAATATTAAATATTATTAATATTAAATTATAATAATCGGTATAATGTATTCTAATAAGAGTATTCATCATTTCAACCTTTAAATGAAATTAAAATATATATTTAATCTACAATGAAGTTATGATAACTGAGACACAAAGTTGAATATCCTTTCAGGTTCTAGTTAAGAAACTTCGAATAATGACAGACGAAACGAAATTTAACTAAACGAGTTTGAGAGACTATTATAATCAAAAGTTTTTGACGTTTAATTAACTATCATTTTTACTTTACAAAACTATTTAAGAAATATATAATTTTTTGTATTTATTTTTAATTTATAACGTAACTGGAAGGCTAACGGGCATGCGATGGTAAATAGTCACCATTAAACATGGGCACTATGATAATTTTTAACTATCAACCATTATAAACTTAATTTCATACACCTTCAATGCGTCGCCAATCAAGAGAATTAAATTTTAATAAAACTCGTAATTTTACTGGCTTACTTGGCCTACAAAGTTAAATGCATACAACTGTATGTGTATGTAACCAAATCTAGTCATAAATGTCACCAAAAATTAAATATTGCTAGAAAATCTTAACTGAGATTCACTAATTTTAATTGTTTCATAATTTCTTTTCTATTTTATTTTGTAGGTTCAGTTTACCTGTTCGATAGCTGGTGGTGTGCAGTTCCGGAGAGGGTGGACGGTCGGTATAGCATCGATTTCTTCTTCTTTTTCTTCTTCATCCCGAATCTCTATCGTTGTTTTATCCTGAGAATAATAGCATTACTATATAAAATATTAAAATGCTGCATGTAAATTTATGCAGCAAATGCAGTCAGTAATTAGGTAACCAAGAAGTGTCTGCTTGTAGAGAACATTTAGAGAGAACTATTCATTAAAACTCTAGTATTTTTATACAATTTATAATGACGGTAATTGTGAGAAATATTAAACATTAATAATGCTTTCAATGCGCGGCCAAACATGAGCACTAAGATGTTATGTCTATTGTCTGTAAAAACAATGGCTTACTTAGAATTTCCCTATCCACAAAGAGGTATTATATGTTTACATCGTATTCATAGAATAGTATATGAATCTAAATGACAGATCTAAAAAATGGACGGTTCGTAGAACTATAGACGTCATCGATAAAAAACGTAAGCGATTAATTGAACCTGTAAAACGGAGCGCTGCGTGAAACCTTTAACCTACCCCTTAAACCGGAAGAAACAATACATGGTGCTTAGTAGTAGCATTATTAATAAGTTTGTGAATAATTTGTACTTTCCTAGATAAGCTTCTACATAGTCCACCACTGCGACTACCTCCAGTGAAATGTGAAGTACTTAGTCCAAAATAAATAAATAAACACACATCCTCATAACCAGCATCCTTCTGTTTCTTCTTTTCACCCTCATCCGCTTCGACATCAAGACCCTTCATAGCTTTCTTACCATCCACTTTTGTAATTTCTTCTTTATTTGATGTCATTGGTGTTACGTCTGACACTAGAATAAAATAAACACTAATAAATTCACAAATAATTTTATATCTCAACTAGCTGATACCCGCGACTTCATCCGTGTTGCTTGATATATTAACAAAGTTTTCTTATATACGAAGGAAAAAACATCAAAAAGATCGCAAGCAAAAATATACTTTGTTTAAACATACATCACTGAACACGCAGTGCATATACAAATCATTGTTTCTTGAAACTTTAATAATTTTTCATTAAATAAAGATATCGCATTTTTTTATAAGGGCCAAGTGTCTGGTAAATAAAATTTAGAAAATTTCATTGAAATCTATTCAGTAGTTTTTCCGTGATGCGCGCACAACTGCAGACCTCTATCATTTTATTTATATAGATATTGTGTATGAGTTGGCTACGTGTGGATGTTGTATTGGACGTGTTTTCCAACTTCCGACACGGCGTCTTTGATTGAGATTGAGAACTTAATTATTAGTACAAGTAAAAGATTTAGTTCCATTATTATGTACGTCCTTTAAGTCTGTAAATACACTGGTTCACCTTTGGAAATGGAACACAGTAATACAAAGTATTGATGTTCCCGATGTGTGGGTGGTACCCACCCAACTACACCTCCACAACGCTCTTCCACAATATATGCTGATAAATTCATATTGATGAAATAAAAAGGAAAATTCTATTTGTACCTTTAGGACCTTCAACTTTTGACGCCGTCGCAATCTCAGGCGCTGCTGATACTTTGCTAGTTTCTGGTGATTTGTCCATCTGGTCGGCCGGTTCGGAAGCGTTGCTCAACACAGCTTGGAATACGGAGTACGCGATGAAGAACACCGACACCGTCAACCACCGGTGTCGGCGAGGTTTCCGCATTCTCTGTAACAATAAAATAGATAGATAACGTTAGTGTTTTGGAGAGATATATTAAATATAAATACATATATCTAACTACCTAGTTACACGGCCCGAATGCCCATGGGACATCTCCAAGGGTTTTAACAAATTATTTATTTTTAAATATTGACCTAATCAACTGTATATTGTTGTTTACACAAATTTGTTTCCAGCAATTTGTGTTGTACGGAGTAATGCCAAATCTGAAAATGCAAAATGCATTACTCTGTACAAGATTTAATTATACATTCCATGTTATTTGAATTATTACTTATATAAAAATCGCTAACAAGCCAAAATAAATAATAAAAAAAATTACCCTAACTATGCGTTTTTATCTTATGCAAGTAGGTATTCAAATATGTAACATTTCCGAATTAGTTTTTGTTTAAACAAGAATCTTCTTGAACGCTTACTTTGATTCTTTACACCTACTTATATAACCTAAATAGGAATCAATTGTACTTTTTATATCATTAACATTTACAACAAATGAGGAAATATCATAAAAAGCTTGCGTGGAAAGTCTTGAATAATACTTCTATAATAAGTAAAATAATTATAGTATAAAACCAATTAGTTAAAAATAGAGGTAGAGGTAATTTCCTTGACACATGTCAACTTGTGCTGTGGCTATATTTTTTTTAAGAAATAATAATATAGCAAAGATCAATAATTAAAAAAAAATAAGCATTGTGACAATTTTTATTACCAATAAAACCTCTATCGTATTTCTCGTGACATTCGAGTTTTACTGCGGTCGTTAAAGTTTATCGTTAAGAAGTTATATTAAATTGAACTAGAAATTGAATAAGTTTTATATGAAATAAGTTTTTAATCAGTTTCAAATGTGATATTGGTACCTAATTTTGACAGTTTTAATAATCATAAAATATTAAAGACGTACAAATTTCCACAGAAATATTCAGAATATATTCTTATTTTTTCTAGCACAAGACAAGTTTTGAAGAGTTTTTGTTCCGCTTTCACATCTTAACTTCTCAACTGGTTAGAAAAGGACCCGACAGCTGGCGAAGCCACGGATGGAAGCTAGTTGAGATTGATTTAAAGCAATACAGTTTTTTTATTTATTCCTTAAAACAAGGCTTTTAGGTGTATACATGTATCAGAAGTAAAAAAATAAACAACCATTAAAACGATTCTTATATATAATGATAAGGATGACCGAATATATAAATAATAATTTATAACTTTGATAAATCATTTGAAATATAATTTTATTTGCGTCGACGTCAGTCTAGTCGTATTTGTTATTTTATAAAAAGCCAACGGCCGGCAGCTAATGAACAATTATGAACGGTACGCTATGAAATAACATAAAACCTATGATCAACAATAAATACATTAGTCACTTACTAATTACTACACATTAATAATAAAGATAATTAAATAATACTTTACGCTAATATTATAATATTTCTATAAACATTTAGTTAGTGAGCGAGAGCTAATTTGCCTACATAGGAACGCCGGCACCGAATTAGCTTTGGAAAGCACAGGACCCGAGGGACAATTTCAACTGGACACCGCTTACATGAAGTACCTACAGCGATCAATTAATTATGCTTCGAACGTTATGGACATCGTTTTCACAATTAGTAATTGAAATTAAATTAAATTTGATGTTTGTATAATTTAAAATAACACTATCGCATTAGGTATATACCGCCGAACATACCTGGTATGCCTACATAGGATAAATGAACCTCTGTAACAGACAAGGTGCACATAAACACTAGCTGTGCCCCGCGGTTTCACCCGCGTATAATTAATAAAAATCTGCCTAGAACCTTCTTCGACAAAAGAACTATACAACACAAATTTTTTTTTTAAATTCGAACCAGTAGTTCCTGAGATTAGCCGGATCAAACAAACAAACTCTTCAGCTTTATATATTAAGTTTAGATTAGTTTCCAAAATTGATAGTAAATTGACGATGTAAAGGAATAATATATAACGCAATTACGTTTAGCGTCATGAAGTCAACTTTGCAGTCAAACGGAGCATTTCATTGGCTTCCTTAGAGGTATCGTGAGAATATATGGATAGATACGTATTGGGGAAAGTATGTATAACATTATATTTTTATTTATCTATACATATAAATAAAATTGCAGTGTCTGTTTTTAATATTGAAATAACCGCTTTTTACTACATGCATATGAATATATATACGGTACATACACCAAAATAACATTTTGTACAATTTTTGTCTGTCTGTCTGTTTGTTCCGGCTAATCTCTGAAATGGCTGGACCGATTTTGACGGGACTTTTACTGGCAGGTAGCTGTAAGTAGTAACTTAGGCTACTTTTATTTTAGAAAAAAATGATAATAAAAATAAAAATGATTAACTTTTTTGTTAAATTCTATGTGGACGAAGTCGCGGGTACAGCTAGTTTATAATATAGTTAGCTAGCCGGGCCACAGGTGGGCCACCTGATGGTAAGTGGTCACCAACGCTCATAGACATTGACATTGTAAGAGATGTTAACCATCGCTTACATTGCCAATGCGCCACCAACCTTGGGAACTAAGATGTTATGTCCCTTGTCCCTGTAATTACACTCACTCACCCTTCAAACCGGAACACAACAGTAACAAGTATTGCTGTTTTGCGGTAGAATATCTGATGAGTGGATGATACCTACCCAGACGAGCTTGCACAAAGCCCTACCATCAAGTAATTTGTATTAATATATACACATTCATACAAATAAGTTATATACCTATTGAGTTTGTAAGTATCGATAAGAGAAACGATTAATCGCCTTTGTCATCCATCCAGTGCATCAAAGGGAACAGGGCGATAGAGTTCTATACAGGAATAGTATTGATCGACTCGTGTCTGTGTGGGTAGATTATATACAACCGTATCCACAACCAAAAGTAAACCGTAGTAACATGATATAGAGTTCAATTTACAGCAAACATGTCACAAAGTTATGTTAATAATTCAGTACGAGATTAAATTAAAATGATGCCTACGTGTTTTCCGATGTAAGCCTAAAAGCGGTTTATTTCTGTATCATTAATGAAGGCTCTACGACCTACGTGATGTTTAAAAAGTAACAAGTATTTAATATTCTAATTGTAAATATACAATTATGTAACATATATAACTGTGTTACGAAAGGTGCAGTGGCTAAAACACTTGAATCTTAATCGAAGGTAGCGGGTTCATATCGGGCACACACCGAATTGTGTTAACGTTCTTAATTTGTGTTTATGACTTACTAAGGTCACATTTACATGTCATTTTTACTTAACTAATCCTCTTATAATAATTAAATGTCGTAGATCCAAAAATGTTATTTAATTAACAATAACTCGTTGTGTCGTTAGTTGAGATAATTATGCGTGTAAATGTATTTTGATTATGTATCTGTAAACAGTACTTGAATCAAGTAATCAGGACTGCATTCAAAGGGCTACGATTACTACATCTACTACGCTACGCTACGTCTACGCCGCCTGATTGTATCAAGCATGAATGACTGTCTTGATAACCGTAGTAGCTGGATAACTATAATTTATATGACTAATGATACTAAGACAAAAAATCCTAAATCAAGGTGAATCCCCACGGAATGCATTTAGTTATATCATAGACTAGATTAGACATAGACTACTGAGGCATAGAGCTGGAATGCGAATACGATTCGCACTTGGTTTTATGTTTGATGATTGAAAATCAATAAGAAATGATTATTCATGTTACGTAAATATATGTCATTCGCCTTGTATTAAAACTGCGTAACCATGGTTACCATAAACTATAACATTCAAATACAATGTTTTGAAAGACTTAACATTACATCTTGATTACATCCATAAATAATGGTAATGGATCGTTCGAAATATAAATTTTATGCAAATATGAATATGTTATTTATATAAGTAAATCGAGATATTTGGTAATCGTGCTATCTCCCTCTGAATTCATATAGGCTTATCTCTAGGACTATCAAACAACACAGGAAATATAATAATGTGCACTAGAGCTTACGCAATCAATTGCAATCTAATTTGAATATATAACCAACATGTCTTTCTAACCGATAAATAGTCATGCTGGCTGTTAATAAAGAAAGGTGTCTATGGAAATATAAATAATAAAAAAATAGCTCCAAGCTGCTACAGACAATTTTATTTTTTTAACAGAAAATCTCTGGTATTTTCTATTCATTCTTATTGACTTTTAAAGCTATTTCTGTATATTATAACTAAAACCCTTTCGTTATATCACACGCATATATGTTATCTTTATAAGGAAAACAATCAAGTAATCTCTGTCCTGCTGGCACAACCAAAAGTCATAACGAAAAAAAGGATTATTCAAGTAAATTATAATCGTGTATCCAAAAAATTGTCAATGATAATATATTTTTTAATATTTAGTAACTTAATATATTCAATAGGAGTTACATTCTCTAGAATACATAACATAATAATCCTAACTAATATTATAAATGCGAAAGTAAGTTTGTTTGTTACACTTTCAAGCCTAAACCACTAAGCCGATTTCAAAAATTCTTTCACCAATGGAAAGCTACATTATCAGCGATTAACATAGGCTACATTTTGTCCCCATATTCCCACGGGAACGGGAACTACGCGGATGAAACCGCGGGAAAAACGCTAGTATGATATAAGAAAGATAGTGTCAAATTTTTATCATGTTCGTGGTACCAACAAGACTAGTACAAATACTAGTTAATAATACCTTGTTTTTAAGTGTTATTACTAAATGCAATTTATGTATTAAAATGACTAATAGCCTTAAAGTGAGGCGGTACATGCATTGATACGCTAGCCCAGCCGCAAATTAAGGAAATATTGTTAAACGTCGAAGCCGCACCGGCAAATGGAAATATTACTGTAATCAGGGCCTCAGAGGCCCTTGCCAAGTTGACATTGTACAATTTTGTTGACATTGTTTGCCTCACTTTAAGTGAGGCGGTACATGCATTGATACGCTAGCCCAGCCGCAAATTAAGGAAATATTGTTAAACGTCGAAGCCGCACCGGCAAATGGAAATATTACTGTAATTTCAAATTATTTCCTCGTGCTGTTTGCAATTGAAACGATTGGAAATTGAAAAAATTCAAAAACATAAATCAAACTGATTTAGTGGCTTCACTAGTGACAGGAGGCACTAGCCAAGTTGACATTCTACAATTGTAAACGATAATAGAAAACTAAACAAATGTATGAGAATGACCACGTGACTCATCGTTGAGAGATGTCATTCTCATACATTTGTTTAGTTTTCTATTAGAGTTTACGATTGTACAATGTCAACTTGGCAAGGGCCTCTGAGGCCCTAGCCAAGTTGACATTCTACAATCGTAAACGCTAATAGAAAACTAAAAATTGTATGAGAATGACCACGTGACTTATCGTTGAGAGATGTCATTCTCATACATTTGTTTAGTTTTCTATTAGCGTTTACGATTGAATATGTCAACTTGGCTAGGGCCTCTGGTTAGTTTTTGCCTAGATAATCAGAATCTCGATCTAACCACAAACGTTGCTGGCATTCTTAGCACCAACCGTTCAAAATCTGACAGTACCCAATCTTTGTTTTGAATTGTATAAATACCTACTACTATTTAAATGCTCAATGTAAATAATTCTCATGTAAACATATGAATATATTATCCGTCTATGCACGCGTTCAGCTTCAACATGAATTTTAATAGAACGAAAATCTATTTATAAATGTAAATGAAAAGGTTTCATCGTGACAATGTATGTGTATTGAATTACGTCACAACGCGATACACGAAAGCGTTACAACAGAGCAGAACAGAGCTCCGATTTGTACAAATAAATACATTACATAATATTTTATTGTTATTTAATAGAGTTAGATAATCTGACGCATACATTAGCCTAGTCGAGATAGCACTCCAATTAGAACAAGTAAATTTTAACCAAGATTGGTTTTAAATCTCGCCTACCCCTGCTGAGATATCATCTGCTTAATTTGTATTCATAATAAATCATCTCGTGCTCAATGAAGGATAACATCATTAACCTTCAATTATATTGTCGGATGAAATTCTACCCGTGTTCATATGTGTACACATAAAATTGGAGCAGCGTTTCCTCAAGAAGAGGTTTCCTCAACAATTTTTTTATCCAATCAATTATACTGAAACAGTGGTGAAATAAAATCGAAACCTTATAGGACAGAAGTTTTTTTAGCAATAGGAATTTTACTGTTATTTAGTTCGTTTTGTTACGAACCGTATGTACTGGAGAAATGTAACAGAACGTTATCCAACGAGAAGCCTTACGATGGATTAAAGTATGATAATCTTAATCCAACTTTTTGACGGATCATCGTATCATGTACTGACAGTTTTTATTTGCTTTTTTTAACAGCTTTTATTTGTATAGGTAGGCGGACGAGCATATGGGCCACTTGATAGTAAGTGGTCACAAAAACCGAAAAACAGAGGCAATGTAAGAAATGTTAACCATCGCTTACATCGCCAATGCGCCACCAACCATGGGAACTAAGATGTTATGTGCAGAAGAGCTTGTACAAAGCTCTACCACCGAGTAAATAGTGCTGATGAAATTTAATTGTGTTGCACAATGGGATAATGCTGTTGGCGTAATGAAGTGTTGCTAAACGTCTTTAACTGGACATGATTGGCTTTTCACGGTCGTGTCCTGTGTAATATTTACCTGCCCGTTCCGTTCAAGTTTTGACAGGCTTTTTCCAATATATTACACTGAATGTAAGCTAGTCAGCTTTAAAAAATACCTCAGTCTAGCTTGAAAAAATATGTCCTGCTATTAAGGCTAAATGATCGGTTTCATGAAATGCCAAGTTCGACCTTGGTTTTTTAGAAGAAACATGGCAATATTGTGCCAGCATTCGTGCCAAATTTGGTTTTGATTTTCATCTTCTCAAGAAATAAAAAACGCTAATATTTTACAAATAAGGTGAAAAATCTCTCGCAATTTTCCATGCCTTATAAGAAATGTTTTCCCGCTTAGATATATGTTAATAAAACAGTGTTAATTATTAATAGCACTTTTTAAACAACATTTAAATTCCACATTTCATATAATGAACTGGCTCTCCATTCCACACCAAATTCGTGAAAACCTACTAATTACTGAGGTCGAGTTTAGTTCTCACTGAATGGTACTTACTATTCACGCTATCATGGAAACATTAAATAAGTTATTTAAAATGTATAAAAAACATTGTCTACTTTAATTTGCCTTTAAATTAATCGTTTAAAAATAAATTATTTTTAAGTTGATTTCACTTCGTTTATTTAGTGGCTACATGTAAGACCGCAGATCTCGAGGCATCCAGTTCAAACCCCAGGTCGACCGATAAAAAGTTATTGGGTTTCTATGTCGATCATTCACAGTAGCAGCCCAGAGTTTGAATTATGAAGTGTGTGGTTGGTCCTGCGCCTGAGCTCTTTCCACTGTCGGATTGCTATCCTATCGGATTATGAGGGTAAGAGAAGAGAAATTGCTTGCCCACAAAGTTCTATAGTATGTTGTAGGCAATTGGATAATCTCTCTTGAGACACCATTAATTATAAGTTCCAATAAAGTTGATATAAGTTTATTTTTAACATAATTATTTGCAGTACGTACTTTTCATTTATTGCAATTATATTAATAAATTATAGCCTTATTTAGTAGGTATCTATAGTCAGCGTGTTCCGAATTAGTACAGATTACATCGATTCGCTATCCATATTGAATCGTGTAAAACTGTGTCAAAATTTTCATATTCAACATTAACAAGCTAACACATACATGCGAATCAGGTCAGTATGTATGTGTGCCTGCTGGCTGGTTTATCTAACTGGCCTATAAGGCTACATTTCTCGATCTCACACTTGGTTTCAAATCTCGAGACGTGATAACATAACATTGCTGTCAAGAGTTCTGGCGTTTCCTAGTTGACAAAACATTTTCGTGCCTCGTTATCTCTACTATGGCCTAACTTACTATCCATACCAGCGACGAACGTACTGATACTGCCATGCCGTCATATGACAATTAGGAAATAAATGCACTTGTGCAGTCAAATGCTTTTTACGCAGTTGGGAAATTTGCGTTGTATGTGTTTATGCTCATACATCAATAAATGTGTGAGTGCAGCTGTTAGCTGTGTGCGTATATGTTAGTATGAACTACATCGAATACGAGATATAAACAGAAAACTGACACCACTGGCTTATTTAGATTGTTGACATTCTCGAATGGCCCGAGGTTTGTGACGTGACGTCATCATACCTATGACGTCGTCATCCGTCTCAAAGGAATTTCATAAAAGCATTGAAAGAGACAATTTAGATCTCTATTAATATGTTAATATCCTATAGTGAGTGAATTTAAGACTACTTTATGTGGAAAATTGTAAGCAGCTTTTGACCTTATAGACATTACTCAGAACTAATTGAATTCTATAAGATTCTAGAATTCTATAACATTCAATTATGTTTATAATTTATATCCACGACTATTATCTATGCAGACAAAATAATAATTGAAAAAAAAACTATTTGTTAATTAACTAGTAACAGCATTATTATTAACTTTGCTTACGGCGGAGCTAAACTTTAAAAAAAAAACATACAGACGAATTGATAACCCGAGGGGGTTATCTTTTTTGAAGTCGGATAAAAATAATAAATATTTCTTACGATTAATAAATTAAGTCAACACATACTCATAGTAGCTATGCCCTGGTTTTATCACTGTTCAATATAAGTAAAAATATAATGTTTTATTCATAAATATGTTCTGACAATATTAAAAATAAATCGTAACAAAAAACACCGTTCAATTCAGCCTCTTTCCCTTTTCTTCGTAACATAATATTTCTGCAAATTAATAAAATATAGATATGAGATGAGACCGACCCGAATAGCGGATGGCAAATTGGGATTAAATATATCTATATACATAGTACATATGTACTGGTATATACTGAAACTGGGCCGCTCGAAATGTGTCAATATACAGCGACCGTGTGCCGAGATTTCACGGCATTTCTGTAGATAATAAAATATGTGAAAATATAACGGCATATTTGTGGCATTGTATATGTGTTAATCTGTCTGTGTATACTCGCTATGTATAATTTATATATATTATATTAAAGGAAGTATTTATTAATTATAATACGAAGATTTTTTTATTAATTTCAATTATGATTATAATTATCTATAATAATTGATTCTTTACTGATTATATTATAACAATAGCATGAATTATTACTTACATTTTTAAAAATATTTAAATTTACCTTTATCTTTTTTTGTTAATTTTAATTTATGAATCTGGAAGTGCTGTGTACACTTGTAATTGACATGATGCATATTAGATATATATCTATATTATTGTTTTATAAGTTCATTTGTAAATTCTTTATGTTATGTATATTGTAAGTGTGCTTCTACAAATCTATAAATTTGTATATTATATAAAGCTGAAGAGTTTGTTTTTTTGATCCGGCTAATCTCAATAACGATTGGTTCGAATTAAAAAAAAAATTGTGTTGTATAGTACTTTTATCGAGGAAGGTTCTAGGCTGATTTTTTATTAATTGTATTTTTTTAATTATACGCCGATGAAACCACAGGCCACAGCTAGTATAAATACATCATTAACATTACTAATGCCCCACCATCTTTTTGACCTAAGATGTTATTTTGTTTGTATGCTGACTGACCCTTTAAACCGGAACACAACAATCCTAAGTTTTGTTGTTTCGCAGTAGATTATGTAATAGGTGGATGGTGCCCAGATGTGTTTGTAGAAACAAAAACCTACCACCAACTAAATTGTAGAGAATGAAATGTGGTCCATTATTTTTTATATAATATTATATTCATTTTAATAAAAATATAACCAACGTAATACATAACTATAAAGTTTAAAGTCTTTATTCTTTTTTCTGAAGTGTTTTATTTTCCAATTCAATGGTTTTTGTCTTTTTGTAGCAAAACCCTTGGTGACATTTTACCGTTGTTAGGTTAACCTAGATTTTAAAGTTTGTGGAAACCTTTTTTTTAAATCTGAACCTTGTGTTGATTTTGAATATATTAACGATTCAAAAATTCAAAAGTGCACGTATGAAACTTCTTGAATTTTCATTTTAATTTTATTACAATATTTTCATATGTATAGAAAGAACATATTTGTTTGCCTATATATACTAATATTATTAATCTATACTAATTATTTCCTGGTGGTAGAGCTTTGTGCAAGCTCGTCTGGTTAGGTTAGGTAGGCACCCACTCATCTATTCAACCCCAAAACAGCAGTACTTGTTATTATTGTGTTCCGATTTGAAAGGTGAGTAAGCCAATGTAATTACAGGCACAAGGGACATACCATCTTAGTTCCCGATGTCGGTGACACATTGGCGATGATTAACATTTCTTACCAATGTCTATGTATAGGTACCACTTACCACCAGGTGGCCGATATGCTCGTCCACCTACCTAACTCTGTGTGTGTAACGACACATAGTAACCACTAAATCGATTTTGATAAAATTTAGAATGAAGTAAGTTTGAACCTCAAGAATGACATTGGCTTCTTATTTACTCGCCCCTCTCCTCTCAATACACAAATCACTAGAAAATTAATAAAAATGAACGACGAATTGACTTAGTCGCTTGCGGGTGAGTCGTTAAAAGTCAATAATTCAGCTGGTCATTGTTAAGTTTCAAGTGACTCGTCGGAGCAACCCGTCTCGAATCCAATCTCATTAATGAAGTGATAACCTCTTAGTGAACTTCCTTCCTCGTTCTTTACATTTCAACCAGTGGCTTCGTTAAAATGAACTCAAAGTTTAGGTTAAATATTCATTGAATACATATCAATATTTATTAAATTCAATTCAGTAATTGTTGTATCTTCGTTTGTAAAAAGATACTTATTGTCACGTTTTATAGATTTTACATTATGGTTTATAAATTAGCTTAGTCAAGATATACATTTATCTTATACAATAAGGTCCTCCAGACCAATTTCGGCCACGGCGGCCAATCTCAAGAGAGACTAGCCAACTGCGCAGGAGATATTATAGTGCACAAGTGTGTGCGCAAACACAGGTGCACTCTCTTTTCCTTAGCTCTAATAATCCGATGGGACTGCAATCCGACACGACCGGAAAGAGTTCGGGCGCAGGACCAACGGCTTAACGTGCTTTCCGAGGCACGGGAGTGTACACACTTCCAACTTCCAGACTCCGGGCTGCTACTGAGAATTTTCAGACAAAAAACCTCAATAACTATTTATTGGCCCGACCTGGGACCCACAATTGAACCCAGAACCACCGAGTCTGCGGCCTTATAATAAGCCACTAGACCAACGAGGCAGTCACTTATACAATAATTAATGTGAATTACAAAAAAATACACGTTTTAACTTTCAACCTCTGTAAAATTATTATACTAAAACCACTGCAAAACTTATTTCTAATCGACAGACCAAAAATGCAAAAAACTTCTATACATACAACCTAAAATATATTGAAGAAGGGTCGTACAATAATTACCAAACCATACCAACGCGATCGATTTGGAATTTATATTCCACCGTGAACATTCTAAATCTAACATAACTCGGTTTCCCGAACGTATCTGAATTATTTACATACGACATAAAATAAAGGTCTTAACTGATGAACAATGTTGAAATGTACCCAAAGTCCTTGAAAATTTCCAATGTTATTTTATCTGGTGTTCTTCAGTAGTGAATAATGCGCGGAAATCTTATGAATTAATTCTTAATTCGCAGTGGAGACAGGACAAGACAGGACCTTTTTAATGCTTATTTAAAATATATATATATATATATATATATATATATCTTTATGCGCGCTATACAAATGTACTAAGTACAATCAAAGTTTTTTTTATTTTAATAATATATGTATCAACATATACATTTGTTAATTTATCAGTATTGGAAGAAATTTTATGATATTTATAAAAAGACTTAAAAACTACAAGGAGTATTTGGGTCACTCAATTCACTCAATTGACATTAGCAATTCCGACGAAGCACTCGTCTAGGACAAAACTAAAAAATGTCGGAAGAACTTAAAAATGTTTACATTTAACCGCCGTTATTAATAATATATATCGAATTTTAACCGTCTAGTTGACAATTGCGTGAAAACTTCACGGTATGGTTGTACCAATTATTATTATCGTGGAAACAATGTGGTAGAATAAAGTCCTAATCTTGTCTTTAAAAAGAATTAAGGCCTTAGCTCAGCAGTGGTATTTTCATAGGCTGCTACATGTAATAGTATCATCGAGGTACAATATGTGCCAAAAATTGTTTCAATTATTTGCTCGCCGGCTGTTAGCCAGTGACCTTCATATAAGGTTGGCTTGGAGTGCTATCTCAAATATCTCATCAGTAATCGAGTTATGAAACTCGAAGGTTATATAGTAAGGGTTGGTTGATTTGTCAATGTCGCTGTTAGTTTTCATACGAAGCGGTTGCCATTTGACCTCTTCACCTACTTATAGATAATCTTGCAACAAATAGGTTTAATGTTGTATTTTTTTTCTAGAATTTACATTGCTACAGATGATAAATTTAGATTATTCTAATTCATCTATAAAAGAGAACAAAGTAGATTGAAGTAAAGTCAAGGGCATAGCAGAAGAGACGGAAAACCGAACCTAGTGTGCGTAATTCGTTTAAGAAAAATTGGTAACTTTTATGTTGTCAATACACGATTTTGAAAAGAAGAACATGTTAAAATTTTATAAATTTTAGCGACATCAGTTGTTTAACAGTGATAGAGATTTGCAGTAAGTTCTTCATATTTAGTTTATCATTCAAGGTACACTACCAATCGGTAGATAACATTTTAAAATCTATCCTCACAAAGTAACTGATTGAAACTGTTTCATTAATAATCTCATTCAAATAATCACCTAATAAATAATTTTATGAAGATTGAATCGTGTATTGTATCTGTAATCTTTAAGTATTAACGAAGACACATAAAAATTAAACAAAATAACTTAAGCTGTGAACAAATTATGTATGTTGTATGTATGTAATAATTGGTGATTATAGAGAAACGCAAACACTATTGTCAAATATTATAATGGAATGCTACCATTATAATTCCTATATAATAGCAAATGTTTGCACTCGTGTACACCATTAGGATAGAATGTGATAGGAAATGCAATACAAATATATATGATGATATCCTCTTTGACGTGTCCGTCAATGACGAATTTGGCTAATGTGTTGCGAGCGAAGTTGGCTTGAAAACCCAAATTTGGTTTTAAACGTCCTGTTGCAAGGATGACAGTACAACTGACCAGTACTATTATATGTGTAGCAGTAATTGGTTTGGACGTTAAACTCACTCACTCAAATATGTTTTATACAAATATTTGGCGTTACATAATTACTGACTAACTGTGGTAGTGGTTTTTCTTAGACAATCAATAACAGAGCGTTAATACCTTGATATTGAATAAAAAAATTCAATTCGATTTCGCACTAGAAATCTTTAGCGTAGAAACTATTATTATGAATAAAGTGTAAATAACTTAGAAAGAATTTCATTAAAAGCTATTATAAATTCATATCACGGGATCGTTTGCCGCTCGAGAAATTTCATAATACACAAGTTTGGAATAAACTATTAAATTATAAACTTGAATATAGAAAATAATCATACATTTCTTTTGTGTTTATTAAACTAAAATGACCTAATTAAGAAAATTTCCGAACTTTGTCAATTTTTGTGCAATATTATGGGTGAACAAGTAATTTAGTATGATATTTTATTATATATGAATAATATAGATAAATATAGCAATTTTCATATTTTATATCTGGCTGATGAAACCGAAGTTACTAATAAGTAACTAAAACCTTACGCAAATTATTATGAAACGTAACAAATATACTAACGGAACTAATTTATCAATCATATTATTGTTAAAACACATGCGCATATACACACACACATACACACACACACACACACACACACACATACACACACACACACTCACGATACACATTCATAGGTATAAAATAAGAATGATGTAATTTAAGATACTTTTCGAATCGTAAAACGTTTGTTTGTCATGGTCTTGGAAGCATTAAGCAGCTTAAGCACCGTAGTAGTGGTAACATTCTTGCTACCAATTAACTAAGTTCAACATTCCGATCACGATTTGTACTATAGATATAAAAGAATATTTCTTTTTTTTTAAATGCGCGAAGCCCGTTTCTAATGTATCCCTAATTTTCCTATTTATATACGCATCGAACCAAGCGTAAAGCTTATGATATGAGGGAGGACAATAGCCCAAGATCATCAAAACTGGGATTAGTGCTCTTTGAAAATATTTAAAAAAATATAAGTGACCTTTTTGCTTGCGTGATAAATTAAGATCTGTAACTTGATAGGACTTTGTAATTTGAGAGAGATTTCACTCTAACATTTTGGTTATTACTACCAAATGAAGTGGTAGTTACCCCATCAGCCTATATCTACCAATTTACTACATTGTACAAGAACACAGAAACTATAAATAATAATAGTAAATAAAGAATATACCAAGTTTCTGATCAAACAAACTCCTGTATAATACTATTACTGTTTAATTTCAAAACATTCTCAGTTAACAAAGAGAACAAACAAAGTAAAAACTCAAATGAGAAAAGTTCCAAGTGTCAAGTTATCGCTATGAGCATTTTCACCGCCGTGTTGACCGACAGACATAACTATTCAAGATTATTTATTCTAATCTCAATAAACATGTAACCTTTTTCTTAGTAACTCTTTTTATAATTTTATAAGATGAATGATGATGAACTGTTTTCTGTTTAATTTTAAAAGACTAAGGAGTTTTAATACCAAAGTAAAAATATAATATTATTCCTTACGCACCGATTTTTCGATAAGAAAAACAAAATGTCATTGTATTTTTTAACGGTTCCTTTCGGATTTGAGGTATTTTCTCCGTCGGTAGTAGATTTTTTAACAAATAAATAAGCTTAAACATTGAAAAAGTTACGTAATTATCTGGGAAGTAAGCAGGACAAAATTAATATGCTTGAGCGTAACTCTTTAATTCTTTCGTCTGTGAATTTCGCTAAAAAACTATAAAGAAGTTCGTATATATTTCAAAAAATGAATTCAATAAATTAGGTAAATGTCGGCAATTTCAGTAATTGCTACAATAACTTGTTGGCTTTATTAAAAGATTAGCTAAATGTTTTTTAAAGCAGTTCAAGCTAGTTTCATAAATAAAACTGAATAATAAACAAAAATAGAACGAAGTCATTATGCAGTTTGTATAAGTGGACGCTTTCATCCAAAGAAACTGGAATTATAAGAAATAAAAACCTTTTCTTCAACGTAAATATTCCATCAAGCATGGGTGCTAAGATACCATGCTCAACTACCCTTCAAACTGGAATACAAAATACTGAAGTTGAACAAAAGCCTCGGGGGTATAATTAACGTATAATTCAAACATTGTTGTATTGTTGAAACATTAACAAATATAACACGGCCTATATTGCTTTCGGCTATTTCGGGTATAAGGTAGAGAAGCTGCTACTAATTATTACGACATACTATTGTTTTCATAAAACATAGAAACAAGTAATGATAAATGAGCAAATTTTTAATTTAACTATTTTTTATCCTCACTTCTCGTCTTTTTACCAAATGCCCTTTCACGTAGTAAGGAATGTTCAATACTTTATTTCCCGCACATTTTTCCAATCGTTATAAACAATATTCACTCGACTGCTAATGGCTGGATAAGAAAGAGCAATGCTTACACTCCCGTTGCTCGGAAAGCACGTCAGTCCGTTGGTTGTCATCTGTCATCTGACCATTGCTCGTGTATTATGTCCGTGAGGGAATAGAGAGTGCACTGTAATATGACCTGCACGCTATCTAGACCTACATCGCTAGATTCCCTTGATAATAACCGCTATACCTGAAATTGGTCAGCATTACATCGTCATAATGCCTTCGAAAATATACGTCTAAATTAAAAGGTATCTAATTTTAATGAATTTACCTCTCTTTGTAGTAGTATTTGACTGTTTACATACTATATACATGTTCTAAAGAATTTGGTCAATATTATATACACTGATACTAATTGCTCGCTACTATCTTGAACACAATACATTATATATATGACTATTATTATATAAAAAAAAAGAATTGAAAATTCAACATTTCCAACTACATTTTCTAAAGAAAATGTTGAGAACTTGTAAAATTTCACATTTTAAAGTTAACTACATAATATGTAACTAAATTGTCTGTTTGTCCTGCGTCTGGGTGTAATTATCTATATAAGTATGTATTTACAAAAGAAAAGTAGTATATGTAGTATATCAGTTGTCTGGTTTCCATAGTACAAGCTCTGCTTAGTTTGGGATCAGATAGCCGTGTGTGAAAAATGTCCCAAGATATTATTATTATTATTATTATTATAAATTAGATAGAATGGTATTGTATTTGTAAATATTTTCACTTTATTGTCGAGTAAACGCCAACATTATAAACATAGCTTGCTACTTTACTTAATTACTTAATTATCTCGATTTACAAATTAATTACAAAATTAAAAACGTTCAAAGTATCCAAATTAATTAAGGTCGTATTTAAAGTATGAACCTACTAAATGGATATTATATATTTACGCTCTATATATATATTAAATATAGGGATAATATGTTTCTTGTATTTCATATTTGAAATAAATATCCTTGCTATATAATTTGGGATCTCGTAGGTGCATGATGTTGTATGGTGACTGTCAATTTGCCATCAGCTGGCATATTTCTAATTTGTAAAAAAATTATAATGTAATGGTGGTAACTAGCAGTAATACATCCATCAATTTCTGTGGGTCAAAAATTTACCTTCTAAACTCTGCTAGAGGCAAAAAGGCAACAATTTTCTACGTCATATACACCGTTCAATGCCTAGGGACGGTGGTAACTACTCACCATCATGAACCATTTGACAGTCTGACTAGGTAGTCAGGTAAAATAGGTATATTACTCACATTAAACAATATGTTAATTTTTCAATTGAATTCTGGGTCAGAATTAATGTTGTTTCAACTCGCGCTCAGCGTCCAATTAAAATTTGTCAAATGACAAATTAATGGACGACATGGCGTTACACTCACGGCGCCAGCTATTCTGTACGAACCCAATGTCACAGACATGAAATATTGAAAATCGATTTACAATGATACGCTATTTTACAGTAGTAACAGCCTGTCAATGTCCCACTGCTGGGCTTCTCCTCTCCTCTTTCGAGGATAAGGTTTGAAGATTATTCAACCACGCTGCCCAAATGCGGGTTGGTGGAATACATATGTGGTAGAATTTGAGTGAAATTTGACACATGCAAGTTTCCTCACGGGGTTTTTCTTCAATGTCAAGCACGAGATGAATTATAAACACAAATTAAGCACTTGAAGATTAAGTGGTGCTTGCCCGTTGCTTGAACCCACGACCATCGGTTTAAGATGCACACTTTCTAGCCACTGGGCAATCTCGGCTTTTTTATATTATATGTGTCTATTAAAATAGGTATTATGTACGATAAAACACCTGATGTTGAAGTATTCTGTATAACAAAATTCCACGCTGGCGATGCCGCGGTTTCTGCTAGTTGTGTAGAATGACTGTTTCGTACAATATCTTATATTCCTCTGCGTTTATGGTTACCTGACCGCTTCTTTCGGTCGTAACATAAAGTTATATCCCCTATAACTTTCCTCAATAAACGACTTATCAAACGCATAAAGAATTATTTCGAATGGCTTAGAAAAAGCATTCAAACATATAAACAATACGATATTATTATATATACAGAGTTTCAATTCCGTTCAGTACCAACCAAGCATCATTCAATTTATTCCAAGAATCGCATCGTTAAATAAATAAATTTTTAAGAGCAAATAAAATCTTTAAATTTAATATCGATGCCACCCTCATTGTCGATTCGAGAGTTAGCGAGGGAGCGTTCGAGCAAATCTCATTTACGTCGAGGCTTCAACCCCACTTCGTTATCTTGAACGCATAAGCCTTTTGGTATAAATGTGGAAATGGCTTGGTATTTTTAAAATCAACGATAGACGTTTATTTATTCGATAAGTGATGGAGTGTTATCAAATGAGCAATCGTATTGAGTGCGTTTATCGCTATTATTGTAAATGCGAAACTTTGTGTATTTAGATGTTCATTTTGGAGTTTTTTTTTATATAGCTAGTGTTGCCCTGTGAACATTCGTCCATAATTTAATTGAAAATATGATGAAAATATAAATTAATTCGCATGTTTCGAACAATATATTTTCTTCTCCTATTTCCATTTTTTTTTCATTTATATCAACAAACCGCTATTGATATCGAACAAAATTATATTTCTAAATTTATTTTGAACACTATTAAATGCATCTATTAATATCAAATAAAATTAATTTTCGATTAGCGTAATGTACGGTTGACAGAATATTAATGATCATGACAATTACTTTTTTTATACTTTTATTTAGTACGACATGTTTGTTACATTTGGGTCGAATTCCATTTTATAATAATGTTCTTTTTTAATTTTATAGATTTAAAATTGTTCAAAGATTTTTTTAAACAAAGAATAATAAACGTTAAAAAATAGTACAAGAACGTTTAGAATTTGGTGACCTGGTTCTAAAAGTGCCCAGGTGCCTTTTTTAAATTCAATGAATTTTAATGTTGCCATTTTCCAAAAGATTTTAAAAATAGTCAATTTATTTTGTTAAAATGTTACAAGCTTTGCATAAGTAATAACCAATAATATTACGAAAAAAGCGTATATTACTTATAAAATCAACCGACAACTGTCGAAAAAGTTTTTACTCTGATGGCACCAGGCCACATAATTGTACTATTTAAACGAGCGTTGTTTTAGACATTTTTAACACAATAAAATGACGTCACACACTAATTATTAGGGTCAGTGGAGATAATTTTAAAATACAATATTGAGTATGCTTTATCTGTATCTAGTATACAATAACACACATGATGTTACGTTTGAAGTGCGTATTAACCGTAATTACTATGATATATATCATATAAATACATAAAAATTAGTTACGTTTCAAACGCGATGAAATAAAACTTTTAATTATGTGACATATAATTAGAAACGAGCTTGAAAATATATACTCATAGGTTTTATATGAACTATATTCTATATACTTCAAATAGAACATTATAACAATATTTTATGTATATAAAATACTTAAAAACTATCTTTAATGATATATTTTATACATTTACGTCACGAAGCACATGACGTCACAAATATAAGAATGACGCATGCAGTTTTCAGTGGCGTCCATTAGACGATCAGATTCCTATTAATTCCAAAACGTCTTCGATGAAATAAATTGAAAAATATTGTAACGAGTGACGAATGAATAGAATAACCAATTCATTCTATTAATTTTTTTTAGTCATTTGAATTCATTCATTCAAATTTACGGATGATTAATTAAATATTAACCAAATTAAATATATCATAGTTAATATAAATTTATTGTTGTTGTTTAAACTGATACAAGTTTTTATTTTAATAGTTATAAATATATATATATATATATATTAAATATTAATAACGATATTAATTTACTATTAAATAAGTTATAATTTTTATTATTAATAAATAAATACGTTATATATATACATTGCTATTATGTAATATACTTTTTATTAAAATAATAAATTACAAAGAAAAGACCCGATCTTATAGTTTAATTCGTAATTTTATCGTTAATTTGGTACATTAGGAAAAAATGTTTGCTATTAAAATAAAATTACATTTTAATGGATTTGTTTGAAATTTAGTTTCTGAACAAAGGAATTGTTTTGCGGCGACTACATTTATTTTGATCATGTTTAATCTTAAACGAATAGTCGTATAAAAATTTATTAACCATAAAATGTTATTATTGAATCAAGATAATTTAATTGTGATAAAATTATTATTTATTCGGATATACTTTATTTATGTTGAAAATACAGAAAAAATAATAACAGAAAACAAGGAGGTTTTATTATAATTGACAGCGTTATAATTTATTTTATAGTTTAATAATATTTTTAACAACATATTTACATATAATAATTTAGAATTCATTCTATTATTATGATCCTTTAAAATTGTAAAATAAATTTAAAAAAAAAAATCTTATACTCACCGAAGGCTGCATGGCTGGCGGCCGGCCAGCTGTTTTCAACTTTAGTTCGCTATTTATACGCCTCGGTTATCGATTTTGCCCGGAACAGTTACGTAACTTACACACGCCACGGGAAAAGGTTTGGCGCCTCTGACGCTACCGGCTTTCATAAGATCTTGCACATTTCGATATTGTAAAGGCTCTTTATGTATTACATACAAAATCAAATATATAGAAGTTATTTAAGATGAGCGACTCAAATGGATACTAGAATCTAAATGGAAGGCAAGAATTGACTATGAAATACTTTTGTACACAATTGACGGGTATCACTGGAATAGCTTCGACATTGAATACACCCCAAACACGACCGTGCCCAGTGGCGCCACCGAGACGACTGACCGTGGAAAACGGGCGACTGCGCGGCTTTCCTCGCATACATAGAAATAACAAAAACAAATCATTGCAATTTGTGCTCTTTATTAAAGTGTTAAAGCATAAATTTAACTATCGCGTCATCCAGCGCAATGAGTAGGTTCTACGACAGTCGTAGTGTGCTGTATTACGGAAGCGATAAGATTGTTATTTATTAAATTCGTAATTTTAATAATTTTGTCGTATTTCGATGCCATCACTGTCCCAGAATTGACGGTCGGAACAGACATGTAGGCGTCGGTACACTTTACAAGCAATTGTATACGATTAATTGCAACACGTTATTGCTTCGTTTCAAACAGGAAGTATATTCAAATATATATATATATATATATAATATACCCAATGATTCACATTTGGAAATATAATTTTTAATAATTGACTAGAGACTCGTTCATTACAATTGGAAACTCTCATTCGCGATGCATGTCTATCAGCAAAACACATTGTAATGTGTTTTCATAAAACATAGATATATTGTACCGCAAAACAGCAGTACTTTGTATGGTTGTGCTCCGGTTTGAAGGGTGAGTGAGCCAGCGTACAGGCATAAGGGACATAACATCTTAGTTCCGAAGCGGCGCATTGGCGATGTAAGCGATGGTTAACATTTCTTACAATGTCATTGTCCATAATTATGCTCGTCCGCCTACCTGTACAATAAAAAAAATGTAAACAGAACAAAGATTATTTTTAAATTAATTTTTGGACAAATACTTCCTTATTATAATATTAATATTGATAATAACGTCGCGAAATCTCAAACAAAACATTTATATCAACAGCAAAAGTACATAACATGTGGAAATAACAAATTTGTAAAATCATCATATATCGATTCGGGGGCTAAACTCAACGAAATTGAATTGCTACGCGCTACAAATTACGTAGCAAAATGCTACGCACGTAATTTGAAACAAATAAAAGATTACAGATAAATCATCATGATAAAATATACGAATGTATTTTTATCATAATTCGTATGTAACTTTTATTATTTTATTTTTTATTATTTGATATTCATATGTTTTTATGTATATCTATACTAATATATAAAGCTGAAGAGTTTGTTTGTTTGATCCGGCTAATCACAGGAACTACTGGTTCGAATTTAAAAAATCCTTTTGTTATGTATAGTCCTTTTATCGAGGAAAGTTCTAGGCTGATTTTTATTCATTATATTTTTATTAATTATACGCCTGTGAAACCGCGGGGCACAGCTAGTAACTCATATAATCATGTGTTGCAATATAGCTTACACTGTTCGACGTTAAACAGATATTGCTAAAGTGTTTTATTATTATTAAACAATTTTTGTAATTGAATGTTATAATTTAAATTAAAAAAAAATGATTATTAAGCTTAATGAGAAATTTTAGAAATTTAAGAGAATACTCATTTAGCTGTTTCTGTAATTTAATCCTAATGTAAGGTTATATTTTATCTTAAAGTTGGCGAGATGCCAACGTCAACGGCGCCCCTTTGACCTTTGCAGAGTAGGAGTGAACTGGGGACGGCGGCATAATTTATCTATAACCTATTTAACTGAAAATTTATATTTAATACTATGTATTAAAAAAATATTTGTCAGGTTAGCGACATATATACAAATAAATATAATTTACTTGGTGGTAGAGCTTTGTGCCAGCTCGTCTGGGTAGGTACCACCCACTCGTCAGATATTCTACCGCAAAACAACAGAACTTTGTATTGTTGTGTTCCGGTTTGAAGGGTGAGTGAGCCAGTGTAATTACAGGCACAGGGACATAACATCTTAATTCCCAAGGTTGGTAGCGATTGGCGATGTAAGCATTAACATTTCTTACAATGACAATGGATATGGGCGTTGGTGACCACTTACCATCAGGTGGCCCATATGCTCGTCCGCCTACCTATACAAAAATACCTATAAAAATATATATCATTGTTTACCTTTGAAGCGCTTATGTTATATAACATACCTATAATATATACATATATGTATATATACATTTTAGTTAGGTTTCACCCGCGATTAAATAAACTTTAGTTAAAATAAATAAATAGGAACACGTTTGAAATTATATATTCATAGGTTTGGTAATAATGTATTTAATTGAAATTAAAAAAAATACCATTACGCGTTAATTTAATTTGAAAAAAACTTTCTCATATGAGATATTTAACATATTTTATACATTTACATTACAAAATAAATGAAGTTGACTACTTGTTGACTACGAAAAAGTATATTGTTCCGATCTTTGACTGAATATAATTATAAGGATTTGTTATAATCATATATGCATGCAGTTTCTTTTAATTTCTATACAAATACTTCATATTATAAGCAGATATCACAAATCTCTTATAAAATTCATGTTTCTAACTTGAAAGTTCTGTTTGAAATAAGCCATCTGTGATTATTTATTTCGGTTATGAAGGCTACACGAAGCTTTCAGAAAACTATCAGAACAAGAGTACAACACGTATTTTTAATAATATACTTTTTAAATTATAAGTTTGATTTGATATCGCGATATATATAAAAGTTGAGATGGCCTAGTGATTACAATACGTGAATCTAAAATGAAGATTGCAGGTACAAACTAGGGCAGGCGCCAAATAATAATTGTCATGTGCTTAATTATGCTTTTAATCAATTCAAACCAAATCTGCATGTTACGAATGTAATTCTGTCACATGTGTACCCGTCAACACGCATTGGAGATGCGTGGTGGTATATACTCCAAACCTTGGAAGAAGTAGAAGAGTCCTAAACCTAGTGGGACATCTACATGCTGTTCTCTTTACATTCATAAATATTTTACCGGTAAGCAGGAATAACGTAATATTATGTTCCGGTGTGAAGGGTGAGTGAGCCAGTGTAATTACAGGCACGAGGGACCTAACATAACTAATAATACTCAAGGATAGTGACACATTTTCGATATAAGGGTTAATATTTCAAACAACGCCCAATGTCTATGAGCGGTGGTGAACATTTACCATCAGTTGGCCCAGTTTCTAGTCGAACAAAAATTATATGTCTTATTAGAAAAAAATACTAATTCAATCGTAGAAAATTTAAATACTCCTTACTTTACTTTTCTATTCTCATTGGAAAGTGACGAAATCAACTAATGCCATCTAGTGGGTGGTAGACCAAACTATAACATTGAAAGAGATCTAATTTTACCTCAAAACTTGAGAAACAGATGGCGCTGATCTTCCTACTTGCAATATTCAAATACACAGTATAAATAAAACAGTATAACAAGCAGTGATGAGGAATGGGGATTCTTATTTTTAACAATTTATATTTTAAGCCAATTAAGTGATTTGTAATTCATTTCGCTGTGTAGAACATCTGTTCATTCTGTCATTCGTGGACTCGTCAATTAGGTTTCAGAAGATGTTTAATTTTTATTTATTTAATTATTTCTTTACTTCTTAATTTATGCACCATAATCATACATATGTCCGTCTTTTAAAAGTTATATTATAACTGATAAATATTCAATCAATGCCAATTTCTTAAGCGCTTCTCCTTAAAAGGGAGTTTATTGGAGGCTGTTATATATTTTATTATATAATTTCAATTTTTGTTGCAAGAATTCAAGGTAATCTATTTTCATAATGTATTTCAACTTATTATAAAAGTCAGATTGTGCTTTCAAAGTTGAAGTAGTAACAAGTTTTATAAAATGAATATTATTTTCAACTGCGCCCTAATTGGCTATTACGATATTCCGAACGCATCTGTTATTCTTTATAAAGGAATACTATTATGTTAAAATAAAAAATAAAACTGAGAATTTATATATATTCTGAACGAACATATTTTTCAAAGGAAAATAAGTGCGTTCAGAATAAAATAAAATGAGTTTAACGCTGCCTTATAACTAATTATTATTAAGTTAAATTAAATATAAATTAACGTAATAAAGTAACATTACCAAGACTGTGCGATGGAATGCCTTTGCTTTTCCGAAATGAGCTACAATATTTATTAAAATAGTTTGGAATTTATATTATGAAATACTATTTATGTATATTTGCCGTATTATATTATTTGTTTTTTACTAGTAGCAAAGAAAATTAAAAGCAACAATGAATCAGTAAGCAATATGGCATGAGAAATATTTTTTTACTAATACTTTTCTTTTAAAATATAAAATGTTAATTTTTTAAATATAAAAAGTATGTATTGAAAAAAAAGTACGTAATGACATAGTATCGAAGAGTACAATACATTCAGCCATACTTAGTATGGGGTGTTTATGGGTGTCAACTGAAAATTCACGTAATTCGATGGGTGTTCCGTAACAGATGCGGTTATGTTTCATTATTATTACTGTGTTTATTTTATTGGGGTTCTTTTTATTGTACTTCACCTTGGGCCGTATTGATATTGATAGATAGTATTGCTTTATTTATCTAGGATAAAGGATAATTAATATCATTTTTAATCTGTACATGTATATTAAAAAGTTTTTATTAAAATAGTATGACCCAAGATCAATGTTGTAAATCCTAGACAATTTAAAGCTATATATATTTAACTATATATACAAACATTTAAAATTGTACTCATAAGTACTGTTAGAATCATCGGAAATATTTATAAAAACTTCACACTTCACACCTGTCTCTTAAACACTTCTCAAACCAAACAAAACAATAACAAACATTAAGTAATCGGATTACGAACAAAAACCGTAAACATTCTAAATTCAAACCAAGTGTCAAACACTTAAAGACATAATGCTTCGAAATCCTAACCCAATTTAGCGACGCAACGCGAAAAAAATACCCTTACAATTTCATTGTGTTCACACCATTTAAAAGTATGCATTCTTTTGCTCCTTAATGTATTGTATTAAGGTTTAATTTCCCTTGTAGTTCGGTTGTGGTGAGAGTCTTTTGAAAACCGTTGACTTATGTCAATGAATATCTCTCATTGTTAAGGAAGCCACAATAGCTAATGCACTCATGATCTTTTCAACAATGTCATCTATACTAAGTACGCGATCGAACACTATACTCAGATTGAAAACAATATGTTGTACCTACTGTGTATTTGAATAAGGGTCATTTTTGTTTGCGTATAATATTAGTGGTCGTAAATAGAGATGGTTTGTGTTGAAAGTAATTGAATATTTGACTTTTCTAAATCGTGTGAAGGGGCGAGGCGGTGTGACGAATCCTTGGACATTTAATTTCGCACAGCTTTATGTTGAGAAAGCGGAGAAATTTTTGCAATTGAATGATTTGCAAATTGAAACATGTAAATTTTACGTATCAAACGAATAAAACCTTCTTCACTCAAGTAGGCTCTTAAAGGCTTTTTACTTTTATTCTGTGTCAATTAAAATAAGATTCTATCGAGAAGTCTTAAGAAAGTACTTCTTAAGTTTCTTATTTTTAATACTTATTTACTTAGTAAAAGCAAAAGTTGATCTCAGAATTTGTTATTTATTTTCTCATAATTGTTTATAATTTTGTGTGTGTTAAAATATTAAAGCAATCAAAAAATGTAATATGTTTGTAACTGACATGATATTTAATTTTGTGCTTGTTCCTACTGTTTTTAGTCACTTATATATACTCTTAATTTTAAGGTCTTTGAGATTTGTTTTGGATGTAGTATCCCAAACCTGAATAAGATCCTCTACATGTGATTTCACAAAATACTTATATATTAATTTACGAACAGAATAAGAAATGCAGTTAGATATTTTTGAAATAACTCAGAAGAGATGTCCTTGATTCTTACATTGCCGACATGAGGTCTCCAGGCTCGTTTACTATCTAGTATTACGCCAACATAATGTTCTTAATTAGATTTTATAATAGGTTCGCTATCAATTTAAAGTGGTATACGAGGTTTTTGTACTGGTACATTATACTGGGTTATTTTTATTCAACACTAAAAAAACATCTATGAAGTTTTGTTATTATAGCAGTTAATAATTTTATTTCTTATTGCTAATAAAAGTTAGCTATTAAATAAATAAATTTAAAAAACACATGAAAACTATTGACTAAATACAATTTAAAATATTTTCGCTGAAAATAAAAATAGTCGTTTTGCTGTCAAACCTTTCACATTTAAATTTAAATAAAAATAATTTTCGTCCCTGAATATAGATAGCTTTTAAATTTGGATAAGTAATAAATAAAGGTAAGATGGTCGATAAAAAATTAATTACCAATTAAATAGTCTTTCATTCTTCTATATTTCAACTTAAATAATATCTTCTATGAAATAAATTGGTCTTAGTTCAGTAAATATGAAGTGAATCCTGTGAGCACTGAAAAGTAGCAGTTTTGTTTAATATACGTATTTTGTTTCTATGTTAGAATTGTAAGTTATTTTGATACAAAAACCCCGATGTTTTTGGCCCGTGTTTGGGGTTTTCATTGGTTATTGTGTGAGACAGATGCGCAGAAATAACTTTTGTTTGTGACCACATGTGACAGCCGCCGAAGTATTATATGTTATTTATACTTATATATTAAAATCTTGAAAGATACTTATTGTTCTCGAAAAGGGTACATTATTGGTATTTACTATAAGTATTTATTTATTTAAAAATATATGTGTCCGTTACGATATGTATTAGCCACCATAAGTTACTGCATTTCTTTATTTTTTAAAATACTTAATCGCTTATAGTATTGTTAAGACGAAAGTGACGAGTAATGCGATATAAGTTCCACTGTATTATAATAAAAAATACTTTTATATCAATCATAAGAAATAATTACATTAATATATACATACATACATTCTCCTTTTTACAGCACGTCGTAGAACTATACTGGGAGTATAAATTTAAAATACAGCAAAACTGGATCGTGAAGTGTCAGAAATAAATCTACATTAATTATAATAATTACATTTTTTAATGATACACACATAAAAATCACAGTGTCGATTTTAAGTCGACATTAGACGAGTCGAAGTTGTTTCATATAGAATGCTGTATATGTCTGTATAAATTTGTATTGGAATAATACAGCATCGTTCTATATTAGTTCTAGAGTTACCGTGCTCGTATATATTATTGATGATATAATATAACAGATAATAGAATGTAACAAATGATCGCCAACAATGGGGTGAAGTGGCGCGGAAAGACAGTGGTTGACCGACGCCGACGCACGTGTTTCGCGGGGGTTGTGATTTTATTGCAGCCTGCGTTCATTCTAACATAAAAAAACTACAAACTTGATACAAACTGTAATAAAATTAATTTATTTGTTTAAAAACTAGGTTTATAATACAACTAGCGGTATTTTCCCCGAGTAGTTTTCGTTCCCGTGGAATATGGAGACAAAATGTAGCCTATATTACTCCCTGATAATGTAGCTTTCCATTGGTGAAAGTATTTTTTAAAATCGGTTTAGTTGTTTAGGCGTGAAAGCATAACAAACAAACTTACATTCGCATTTATGATATTAGTTAGGATAATAAATAATAATAATTAATAGCCTTATATATTGTACGGTAAGTATTCATAGTGCCTCTCGCTTTTTTTTTTATTGCATAGGAAGGCGGACGAGCGTGTGGGCCACCTGATGGTAAGTGGTCACCAACGCCCATAGACATTGGCGTTGTAAGAGCTGTTAACCATCTCTTACATCGCCAATGCGCCACCAACCTTGGGAACTAAGATGTTATGTCCCTTGTGTCTGTAATTACACTGGCACACTCACCCTTCAAACCGGAACACAGCAATAACAAGTACTGCTGTTTTGCGGTAGAATATCTGATGAGTGGGTGGTACCTACCCAGACGAGCTTGCACAAAGCTCTACCACCAAGTATCGCTGTCTCTATTTCTCTCAATTAACTATACAAATTATATAATTGTTGTTGTCTATAACTGTGTATGTAACATTATTTACTTTATATTGTAAAACAATAAGTAGTGAGTTCCATGCAGTTTTTTTTCGGTCCGAGAATCCGAATCGCTGTTACTCTATACTTAATTTAATCTAGTAAAAATATGGTTAATTTTACATAACATTCAATTTACATAAAACTTTAATTTTTATACACCTTAACGTTCCTCATGACCCACTCCATTAACTGATGAAAACCAATTCACTACATACTACAAATTTATTTTATTTATTAAACATTTAGACTATGAACTTGTAACTAAAAATAATAGACTGAAACAAAGTCATACGTCTATTAAGGTGTAAACAACATTGAAACTTTTGTATACAATAGATCGTATACGTTTTTTTACTTCAGTACTGGCTTATAAATTTTTCTATATTTTTATTTATATCTTATAAAGGGTTGAAGCGATTTATCTCAATATGTCGCCCAAGCTTTTAAAGAGAGGAGGTTAGCTTGCCACCAAGTACACGATGATCGATCGGCTAACTTTTTATTATGACTGACGGGATATAGGTACCGATTTAAATTAGTCTCATAATACTTCTAAACATCAAGAATACTATAGTAACTAATGTTATCAAAGTATATTCGAAACAAAAACTATAAATCATTTGTGATTCTTAAGCGAATATCGGTGGTTTAAATATATTTTTTGAAATGTACTTAATTTGCTTCTAATTAATCTCGTGCTCGTGCTAAAAGTTTATCCGCCATATTGGTGCAGCATAGTGACGTTGCTGCAAAATGGCGGATACAGAGGCCATTATTTTACCGTTGTTATTCTTCCATACTACTTAGATACAGAAAACATATTATTAAATTTACCTTGTGTATCATAACCTATTTATACGATTATTTCTTGTGTATTTTGACATTAATTTTGATTAAAAATAAACTGAAATAAGATGTATTTTTATGTAAGTAGTATTAGTTACTAGCGTTTTGCCCGCGGTTTCACCCGCGCAGTTCTCGTTCCCGTGGGAATTCGGGGACAAAATGTTATGCCTATGTTACTCGCTGATAATGTAGTTTTCCATTGGTGACAGAATTTTTAAAATCGGCCCAGTGGTTTATGCGTGAAAGCGTAACAAACAAACATTAACTTTCGCATTTATATATTAGTTAGGATATATTCTGTTACGTAAACATTTTAATTATTTCTTGCCTAATTATTATAGGTGTATATTTACTATATATTTCTAGATGAGAACAAATAAACTAAGTGTTTAAAACACATCGATACTAACTTGAAATCAGTTAATATTAAGCCAGGTTACTGTAACTTTTTCAAAATAAAGTTGATCAAACGCAGACATCTTTGATAGGTACACAAGATACAAGAATACATACGACACTTATACTTTTTATATGAAAGTAGTAACTGAATCAAGTAAGTGAACTGTAACAGAACTCAGCCCAACACATGTCATGACCACAATATCTCTCAACCCTTGTCTCCCACTCACGCTTTGACTATTCCGCAATGAGTTGACATCTGTAAAGTTGCGAATCTAAAAGCAAACAAACACACAAAGACACCGCGCCCCGCCTCCACGGCGAGTTGAAAGTGTATAGAGTTATACAGCAAGTAAAGTGTCTTGATGCTTTGTATTATATGAATTTATCTAATTTTGAAATAAAAAACGAATTAGTATGAAGTTTGTTCCGTTTTCGTATTTATTTCTAATATTTAAGTCTTATATAATGTGTAATATTAATTTTAATTGTTGGTCTATGTTTTGTACAAGACACCAATTATATTAATTAGCAGTTATTTTATTAGATAATTTTCGCTAACGAAAAAGATGACATGGCATAATAAAAAAATATATTTAACTGTTTTGTATAATATAACATTAGCTCTTTTTTGTTTTGATATTAAGAGTTATTCAGTTAGAACCAACTCGAAAATCACTGCAGAATATGATCATGAAATGACAAAAAAAAAGATATATTAATACAATATAACTAATTAATTCTACCTATAATGTGTATCTTAAATTACATAAAAAGTAGCGTAACATTGGTAGAGCTTGTTGTAAGCTCTTCTGGTAACACCCACTCATCAGATATTCTACCGCAAAACAGCAGTACTTTGTATTGTTGTGTTCCAGTTTGAAGGATGAGTAAGCCAGTGTAATCAAGGGCACAAGGGACATAACATCTGAGTTACCAAGGTTGGTGGCGCATTAGTGATTGTAAGCGATGGTTAACATTTCTTACAATGCCAATGTAAGTAATGTTCACCATCGCTTACAATGGGCGTTATTGACCACTTACCATCAGGTGGCCCATATGCTTGTCCGCCTACCTATACGATAAGATACCTAATCTAAATAAGTTACTTAAATATCTGATAATATCACGTTCGATTAGTTAAGTGTAATTACTCGATATAAATTCAAATTTAAAATACTTTATTCAATATTGAAGTATTACACGTTCTTATTGATAGTCAATCTAGAAATATAAACATAAAATGATCACATATTTTAACAATAACATAGATAAAAGAAAACAAAAACAAATTCTATATTCTTTATTCAAAATAGCAGCATATCACTTACTTATTGAATTGTTAAAAGTATCAAGAAATATTTCACACTTAAGCTAAATCGGCTCCTAGTTTAACATAAAGTAAATACCGGACAATGACACAAAGACGCCGAAAAGTGCCGAACTGTTATAGTACATTGTCACTCAGACATTATTGCTATACAGTATACACACAGCTTAATAAACACTTTACAATACAAAGTAAAAACTAAAAACGTTTTACGAAGATAATCTTGTTAATGTACAAGGCTTTTAATAATGTATGTATTATATAATTACACAACATTGGTTTTATCTTAGATCATGTTCAGTTTTTACTTGCGTCACATAAATAAAATAAATACTTAATTACTCTTATCGAGTCATGAAGCAATTAAATTTAAAACTCCTAGGAACCCTATCTTGGGTCCTTAATTTTTTTCCAGTTAAAGTTGCGACAACCTACTCTATCATCAAAATTGAACAAATCGGTGTCTTGAAGACTCAAAAATTATTTTTGTAGTAGGTACTTTCTTTAAGGTACTATTTTAATAAATTTAAGAAATATCACATCGTTAAGGAATGCAAGTATATTTTTAATACATGTCTATAAATTGTGATATATTTTTGAAGTATTTTCAAATAGAATATATTTACCGTCTTGAAATAATATTAAACATTTTTATAAAGCCATAAACTTACTTGTCGTCACCATCAATAAACTGATTCCATTCATATAACGCGTAAGCAAAAATACATGAAACGTACGTCGATTTTGAAGTGACCGCCTTTACAGTAGGCCGACAAAGGTGTCATAGAAAATTGTAAATTAGATTGTCGGCCAACGATTGATGTGGCGAATCTCTGTTGGACCGACAATGTTGTATTGTAGGCTTTACAGGTATGGTCATTTGAGATGAATGTGTTGCAAGATTTCTTTCATCTCTTGTTAGCAAGTCGATGTTAAGTTATTGTTTATTGCTTTATAAAGTACTTAATAATTTTATATATGTCAGTCTTAAGAGTTCATTTCATGTAGTGTTTTATGCGTATTGGGGTAGATAAAGGTTTATCTTTGCTAATTAACGCATCAAACTAAGAAATGAATGTTATTTAAAAATAAAATAATTAATTAATGCTTATATGACTGACTAACTGATTGAGACTGAATACATGATTATATAAGTACGTATTATAAAACAAGGTCATGTCTGTCTGTCTGAACACGATAAACTCAAAAACTACCAAACAGATTGTATATAGTTTACTCCAATTAAACGAGTGGTTTTTAAAGTTTAAGAAATAATTAATTAACATTTTGAGTAATTTACCTGTGACGCTGATTATTAAAACATTGTAAAAATTATGCAGATTCAAGATTTACAGATATGGCGCGTGCCACGGAAACCAATAGTCATATGTATTACAATAAATAATATACGTATAATCTTTATTCTAACGGACACGCGAAACCGGGACGGGAGGTTAGAGAAAGAACAAGAAGTTAGTATTTGTGGTTTTTCATACACATTATACAAAAAATAGCGAAGTAACTGGTATAGCTTTGGAGGTTATTCCACCGCGCTGCTCTAATGCAGGTTGGTGGCTACACATGTGGATGAATTTCAACGAAATTAGACACAAGCAGGTTTTCCTTCATCGCCAAGCACGAGATGTGTAAGCACAAATTAGGCACAAAAAAAATTATTGGTACTTGCCCGGGTTTGAATTTACGGTGTACCTGTTTGAAGATGCGTTAAGATTCACGCGTTCTCACTATACAATTTTTAGTAATATTTTATGAAAACGTCGTTATAACAACAATAAATCTTAGCTGTAATATTCTAATATGTTGGTAGGATAACATACACTATCATACATATGTAAAATCAGTAAAAAATAGTAAACTGTCTATGGTTTTATCTCAATATCGGTATTTGTTTAATTAGTATTGACAGTATTCTACATGTCTACGTCTGATCACGGCTGGATATCTCGTGTGAATTATTAGATAAACAACATTAAATACTTATAATAGTTAAATAATAAAAAAATTGGCTTAATTGAAATGCCTCATCGAATATAAAAAAAACATCCCGTATGTGTTTGAAATCGGCCATAATACAAGAGCCGAGATGACCCAGGCTAGAACACCTGAAAGCTAACCTAAGATAGCGGGTTCTATTCCGGGTAAAGATTAGTAAAGTTTAATGTGCTCAATGTGTGTTTATATATTATCTCGTGCTTAGAAGTGAAGGAAATTACGTTCGAAAAGATACATGTTTGATTATCTATGTAAGTTCATTGTCGAAGCATAGTAGCTGAGTTTTATTCGGTCGTTCTCATAAGTAGATTTTTTATTAATTTAATAAATAATAAATTTTATTTTATTTTATATTTACTTCTGGAAGTCTTAAATTTAATTTAACCTTATAAAATGTCAATTTAAAGTTGCGCTTTAATAAAAAACTTCTTTAATAAAGTATTTAAAGATCTACCATTATGTCTAAGCATCCCGCATTGGAGTATAGATGAATACGCTTCAAGCCTCACTTCGTATTTCACCCCGTGAGACCAATTTACGATGATAGGGTGATACCTTCGATACTGATCTTATCGAGGAGTTTGACTCTATTTAGGTGATGTCCTCCTGACCGATTTCGGCCACGGCGGCCAATATCAAGAAAGATTAACCAACGGCCCAGGACATATTATAGTGTGAGCAAAAAGAGATGCACTCTGTATTCCTCTCTCATGATCCGATAGGACGTATATGTGAAGTGATCACTAGTGGCAAGTCCGCTTTTGCACACTCTTAATTTAGATTTGTATTCCTTGGATGGTTATTTTTCAAGTTATTTGTAGAATAACAATACAACAAGACGGAAAACTCTACATTTCTACATTTTCTACGTTATATTATGTATAACGTACTGATGGATAGATCAGCTGCAAGTTGCAACTGAATTGAAACTGATAGTATTTTTATAAGTATGTTAAACATATTTCATTATTTTAAATTATTAAGGAACTCCAACAGAAGTACACATAAAAATACAAAAGATACAAGCATTTACATACATAAGTATGAATACATACTAATTTTACTTTTTTATTATATTAAGTCGGTTAGCCATATCCGATGATAAAAATTCAAAATATCAACTTATTTATTTAATGAAATAAGAAAACTTCACATTAACTTTTCTAGTAATCGATAAATGTTAAAAATAATAATATTCGTAACCCCAATCTCGCGTTCTCCCTATGAGGGGACAACGCCCCTCCCCATTGACCCCAAGTTAGTCCCCTAACCGAGTACGTGTTGCGGTGACATTACTTTTTAAATCAATTAGGTTGCATGAGGTTCGTCGGAAAAGTGTTTGGTTGAATTATAATAATTATATAACATATTAATATTAAAACCATTTTTTTTTTTATTATATTAGTTTAGCTTACCATTGAATTAATATCATATGAATGAATAAAAACATTTATTAAACAAATATGGATATTATTCGCAAAATTATAATAATTATCTGTATTTTTTATGTCTCTAAAAGATTCTACTTTGGCCTTATAACTAAAAAAAAAAGTTATCATTGTTAATACTTTAATACCCTGGTAGGTCGTTTCGTAGGTTTATGAAAACGAAAGCTATTTCATTCACAAATAATATAATAATATACTCACTTACTTTTACAAAAAGAATTACGCCAATGAATAAAATAAAAATATACGTAAACAAGTTACTTAAAATTGTAAAAACGGCATGGCGTCAGTTTGTCTGACTCCGCATCAATGGACGGGCAGACGGGCGATGGCGCGCACACAATAAGTTGTCAGCCATTTTAAATTTATAGCACATTTTGTTCTTAGCTCTACCACGATTGTGGTCAAATGTGGACCACACAGAATATCGCGAATTATTGTATAGAGGTTGTTTCAAAACACTGCGTTTATTTAGACAAATATAAACAATATTCAGAATTAAACGCATAATTATAAAGAGTTACAGTTAGTGTCAATCTTTTTTAACGTATAACGTATTATAGTAATAAATTCATATTTAGCTATATTTGTAAAGTTCTTATAGCACATATTTCTCATTCGCAAGCAATATATTTTTATAGTATAGGTAGGCGGACGAGCATATGGACCACCTGATGGAAAGTGGTCACCGACGTCCAACGTCTATAGTAATTGGCGTTGTAAGAGATGTTAACCATCGCTTAAATCGCCAATGCGCCACCAACCTTGGGAACTAAGATGTCATGTCCCTTGTGCCTGTAATTACACTGGCTCACTCACCCTACAAACCGGAACACATTTGTACCAAGTACTACTGTTTAAATTATTTGTATTATATAACTTTATAGCTAAACATCGCACAAATGCTATAGCTAATTTTAAAATGCATGCAAATGCAAAATTGCAAACTTTTGCATTTGGAACGTTTTTAATTCGATTTGATTTTAATTTTACTGTCATGGCGCGTTAAGAAGATTCATTTCAAAAACACTTAAATCTACATCCTATATAAATACTATAGCGTTGAACTCCATTGATATTAGTGAAGCCATTCTACGACAGCCGTAGTAATTGAAAATACAATGAGAATCGAAAAAGTGACCAAAACGACATCTTATGAAGATGTCACGCTTTTAATAAATTCTACTAAATGATATTTTGAATTATACTCAGAGCATTATTGTTGAGATTTATATGATTTTTATATAGAAAATGGATAGAGAATTGTATTGATATTATTAAATACCATTAAAAGAAGGCTAAAGGATTTCGTATGAATTATAAGATTTTGTGGTTGGAACTTGGATATGCTTTTGATATAGTGACTTGTTATTATAAGAAGGTAGGAAGATTTTTTCTTGTAGATACTTATACTTTAATAAACGTAACTTTTATTGTGAGAGTTTGGCTGATTTTATATTACTTGTGCTCGTAAACATTTACTAATATCCTTTTGACTTTTGAATATTTCAACCACTAAGGCGATTATCAAACACTAGCCATTAGCGTAGTAGATTTTATTTTTCTCGAGTTTGTGCGTAAACACAAATGCACTCATCATCTTGTTCTCATAGTTTGGTAATCTGACGCGACCGGAGAGAAATTATAAGCAAAATCAATAGATTTGTGAACTGGCATGCGCCGCCATTAACAATTATCTACCCGTCCCGGCTTCGCTCGGGTAAAATACGGGTTAAATTAAAAAACATAAAATGCTTAGGTATATCATAATACATACCTCTTTTGGTTTCAATATTGACTGAAATTCTGTCATATGTGAACTCCACCAACCCGCATTGGAGCAACGTGGTGGAATAAGCTCCAAACCTTCCGTTAAAAAAGAGAAGATGCCTTAGCCCAGAAGTGAGATATTTACAGGCTGTTACTATACTATATTTAGTTTTAATAAAGCTCCAGTCTATGATTTTTTGCCATTTCCAATCATCGTGTTTCAGACAATTCAGAGAAAACTTTAATGAATTTACTTACCTATCTTACATTTACCTACATTTCTCATAAATAACTCCGTCCACTGAAAGAAAACCTTATAAAAATCCATTCGTTACCATTGTAATGTGTGTACTTTATGAATCTTGGTTTCGTTGGTTCTATAAGAGGTATATACTTACTCGTATGTACAGGTATATAATGTATTCCTTGGTCGGAAACAAAATAAAATATTTCGTAATTATGTGTCACTATAACATAAATTATTACTATATAAAATGTTTGACAAATATATCAATCTATAACTGCACGCAAAGGTAGCCTTATTTTAAATACTAGTTATAATGTTACAATTGAAATCTATATACATTATACAGTAAAAAGTTCTCTCTATAAAGTAGTATCACGGAATAGAATGACTATAAAAAAAATTCCTATAAAGTACTTTTTTATTTTTTAAATAAACAATCATATCAAAGTCTATTTGGAAGGATGACTTGTATTCATTACTTTGATATTTCACATTTACTTGTATTCACCTTTAACACGCAGTAGCGGAACCAAAGTTGTCCTTATCGAATCTACAACTTTCATATAACGCGCCCGTATGTAATTACGTCACTGGGCATCTCTTTCAAAAGCGATAAGCTAAAATATAACTACAGCTATAATCTTACTACCTTCTCCGTCTATTTTATTTACAAACTTAGAAATCATTATTTCTTTACTTATTAACGTTATTACAAAACTGATCGTAAAATCTACAAACGTAAAATAAAATGTATAGGGTAGCACTGTATATTTAAGGCTTGGCCTCTTTTAAAAGGATAACAAAACATGTTAAAATTATTTCTATTTTCTATACAGGCTACTACTAACGGCACATCGATCACTCGAATCAAACAGCCTTGTGATATCAAGGCGTGTGCGAAACCTCCAAATAAAGCAACATCTTCAAAGAATGATTTTTAACAACATCGGGGTCTAGATGATTGGACTCACTAATCAATCATTTTTTTGTTGTTAAAACTGTTAAGTTTTAAGTGTTAAGTAATTTTTGTTTTAGACGAAACTTGAAAACTTCTTGAAGTATGTTGCCTACTGGCAAACTATTTTACATTTTTTCTCATAAAACATACTAGCTGTGCCCCGCGGTTTCACCCGCATTTTATTAAAAAAATAATAATATATAAAAATAAGCCTGGAGCCTTCCTCGACTACACAACACAAAAATAATTTTTAAATTCGATCCAGTAGTTCCTGAGATTAGCCGGATCAAACAAACAAACTCTTCAACTTTATATATTAGTATAGATATGCATTTGCTAAGAAGTAATGAAAAAAAATGAACAAGGTACCTCTTTTTTTTTAAATCTATTGCATTGAAGGTCTGTTAAAGATAACATTATATATAACTAAAAACTCGTTCTGTATGTTATATTATAAATAAAAATTAGGGTTCTTATATAAAAATTTGTAATGAAATTGAGTTATGATTGTATTTGAAGATTTTATTTTGTTTTACTTTTAAATTTAAATTAAGAATAGATATCAGTTACCTACATATTTTAATTGTAAATATGTGTGCATGTACATACTTTAATTTTCCCTTTTGATCGTGCTTTTAATTTCCATTTTCTTTTTTGTAGCAAGTAATAGCAAACAAAATAGTAAGATTTTATTAGCATGTAGTGTTTGCTTTTAAATGATTTTATATAATCTGTGGATGTACTATAATTGTAGTAAGTAAGAATGACCAATGTAAAAATCGCTAGCAAACCTAATAAATAAATAAAAAATAAAAATATAATTTAATTTCGAACGATTTCTTGTTAAAATCAACAAAATAGCGGCAATCTATCAATCGCGACACCGATTTTGACAGATCGCGCCAATTCCACAATTCGTTCAAAAACTGCCCAAAAATATCAAAAGCGTTGCAATCAAGACTATTGTATTTGAATAGGAGCACGACTTGTTTAGATTGATCCTTTCGATCAATTTTATACATGACGGGATTTTACTTTTTATGTCCAGGAAATGTTTCATTTTTGTCACACAATAGAATACTTATATTTCGAATAATCGTCTAAAAACGGAAAAACAGACAGTAACGGCCGAATACTGAAACGTCATTCAAATATGATTAGGACTCAATTGCTTGGAATGTCATTATTTTTCAAAATTTAGTATGCGAAATTTGAAATTCGAAGACGTTTCAAATATTTGAGCACCCTTCATATTTGAAGTTTCAGTATTCGGCCATTAGTCGTTTAATATGCTTAGAAGATATTTAATACTTTTTTGTTAAATTTTAACCTGATGTTTAAATACCGTTACAATATTCTTATTTAAAAATTAAATATAAATGAAAACTATAAATCAGTCAACAACATTGCCTAAGCATTTGGTTCAGCGAAATGAAATCGTTAAGTGTACCATAAAGCACACTATCAAAGCGTACCCATATGTATCTCAATTGTTCTCCTTGCGTGTATATAACATATAAATCGTCGAGAACCGCAACAATCGGCGAAACCATTAAAACAAACAAGCTAGCAGCTGCGAGGGCCGCGACCACTCAAGCATAACGCTCTGCCCCCGAGCCCGCCTCCGGACGACGCACAAAAATCAACATAAATAACATTACACACCCCTATCTCAAAGACTATGACACCTTTTACAGATTAAGTAGCTTAACTTATAATCGACTAAATTACAAAAATCAACCTTATAGTAAATGTTTAAGGTTCTTTATAGTTCAAATTAATAGTGTACATATATGAAAAGATCCGAGGCGAAAATCAAGTGTGCAACAATTGAAAAATATTTCGTCTCTTTCGTCCATTCAATGGCATCGGTATCCCTCTACTTTTGGGCGATTTTATTAAATTTATTGTTAAAGGAATGTATATAAAAGTTGTTGAAATGAGAAAGGGTCCCAGTCGGTTACAACGGTCGTGTGTGAAATCATCTTTATACTTTACGTGAAAATGTTATCTGTACAAAAAAAATATTCAAGGCTTTTCAGGCCGTGGGATGTGAGTGATAATAAAAATACTGAAAAACCTGAAATAAGTGAAAACAATGTTACGAAAGAGGCGGAACTTAAAAAAATTAAAGAAGAAAAGCGGGAAAGTCGCTTAAGAAAAATTCGCGGAGCTTTCAAAAAGAATGATAATAATAATTACCAAGATGCGACTGTATCTACAACGACCTTTGATAATGAAGACGATAAGAAACTCGACATGAACCCTATTCATGAAACTCTAGGTGATTCCGATTCTCCAGTTGCAAGTTTAAGTTTATGTTGTGACAGATTACTACAAGAACCAGAGAAAGTAAAAAGCGAAGTACGCGAAAATATAGTCAAGACACCCGTTGAAAATTTACAAATTCAAAACGTATTAGCACCGAACATAGTACCGCCAAATATCTACAATCAAGGCTATATACCCGAGTACTTATCCGCAGACATTGCACAGACATTAGGAATACCGCCAACTGATCCTCTCCTCTTAGAATCTTTAGCTCAAGGATATGCAATGGAATTGGAATATGCAAGAATATTGCAGCAAGAAAACGAAGCTAAGCTATTAAACGCGAGAAAACAAAGACCAAAAAAATATAAATGCCCACATTGTAACGTCGGCTTTTCCAATAACGGCCAATTGAAAGGTCATATACGAATCCATACCGGCGAGAGACCATTTAAATGTGACGAGAAGAACTGTGGAAAGACCTTCACGAGGAATGAAGAGTTGACGAGGCACAGGCGGATTCATTCAGGAGTTCGTCCGTATCCTTGTCCGACTTGCGGCAAAAAGTTTGGCAGGAGAGATCATCTAAAGAAACATACGAGAACACATTACCTCCATGCTGAAAGAATGATGCCTGTCTTTGTTCCATTATCAGCAGTTTCTCATGTTAATGGGTTTCCTTATTTGTACGGATATTAGTGACGTAATATATAATAACATGATAGAAATGTATTTAATTTAGTCAACATTTTTTGGTCATAAAACTGTTTTTGGTTTTGCGGTTTATGTTTTCTGTCCTGTATAATTTTACATAAGTCGGATCGTGATAAATATATGTAGTTTTAAGAAGAATTGTATGTAAATAGGATTGTGTGCAAAGAGTATTTTTATAAGTGAATATAATACTAACTAAATATATTTTTATAAATATAAAGTGTATTTTCATTTAAAAAAAATTAATGACATTTTCAAATAATACTTAAACAAAAACCTTATTACTTCTCATAGAGCTAGAAATACTTGTTCCTATTTCGCCAGCATCAAGCGGATACAATACACGCTCAAAGATTTCTTAGTTCCAGATATACACAAATTGTTACCTAACAGGGTCTTAAATAAGCATTGCATATGTGATGCCAATAGAACTGATGGTAAAATGTATATCTGTGTTTTTGTAAATTTATTTTCCTTAATGGTGTACAATATAGGATAAATAAATTAAAAATAAGTATAAATAAAATTATCTGATTTTTTAATACAATTCTTGTCAGGTCGTTCTTAGAAATTATTGACAAGGAGACATTAAGCTAGGAAAGAGCGTAAAGGCACGTTAGTACATGTTTAAGCGATAATCAATATTTTCAGTTTATTTTGTGAAAAATAAAAGTAACTGTAAATGTCTGGTCTATGACTAAGGCATTCTGCCCTTTTGAGGCAAACGTTAGAGCTTAAATGTGGTAGGACACTGTAGGCGACTTTCATCCGACGCATAAAAGTTTCCTCACGACTTTGCCAACTTTACTTCAACTACAACGCCTAGCGCGAGATATTTTATTATATGTATACAAATAATTATAAACACTGATATGCTTAATCAAGCAAAGTTTTTTGACCTACTTGACTTTGTTTGAACCTGTGATTTTGGCTACGATTCATACATTCCAGCCACTGTCCTTATGTTTTTTTTTATTGCATAGGAAGGCGGACGAGCATATGGGCCACCTGATGGTAAGTGTGACCACCAACGCCCATAGACATTGGCGTTGTAAAAGCTGTAAACCATCTCTTACATCGCCAATGCGCCACCAACCTTGGGAACTAAGATGTTATGTCCCTTGTGCCTGTAATTACACTGGCTCACTCACCCTTCAAACCGGAACACAGCAATATCAAGTGCTGCTGTTTTGCGGTAGAATATCTGATGAGTGGGTGGTACCTACCCAGACGAGCTTGCACAAAGCTCTACCACCAAGTGTATTTTGTGTACCATAATATAATTGGTGGTAGGGCTATGTGCAAGCCCGTCTAGGTACCACCACTCATGGGATATTCTACCATTTAACAGCAATACTTTGTATTGTTGTGTAACTACAGGTACAAGGGACATATGATCTTAATTCCCAAGATTGGTAGCAAATTGGCGATATGAGATAGAAAACGTCATTTGTGTAAGAATAAATTCCGAGACCGTCATTCGTATTTTGTCAATTATCAAGGAGTTGTTGTTTTTACTGTTAAACTCAAGTGACTAATATATTTTATTAATTATTGTATTTCATGTCTCTATAATAATACTCACGTAAAAAGATAAAAACAAATAGGTTCACATCCTTTTTCTGTTTTTGTCAAGCGATTTGTTTTTTTTTGTTTAAAAGATATTGATGAGCATTTGTGTTACAAATAATATAATAGAAAACAATATTAAAACATGTTTTACTCAAATTGTCAATAATGATTTATTACCACCACGAAACAGTTGTAATTAAAAAAGTTTCTTATGGAAAGTAACAAGTTTAATATAATCTTTTCGTACTTGACCAGTCATTGACTTGGGTCAAGAAGCCTCATTCTCTGGGTCATGACTCTATGAAAACCTCACTCGTGAAAAATGGCGGCAAAGTTTTTAAAGAAATCCTATTTTAAAATTAAAACCTTTTTGCTATGACGTAAAAATTTTAAACTTCACGATTAATCAAGTTTAGTTTTTTACTAAATAAGTTCACAGTTACCGTTTCACTTTTTTCTAATAAAGTATATTAGCTGCTTTGTAGATAAAGGTCTAATTTAATAAAAATATATTCGTAATTAACATTTCCTGTTTATTTATACATACGTATTTATATATACGTTAGACAAACAATTATATTAAATTTAATTGATTTGTAAATATGTTTTTATTCTCGTGTCTTTAAACTAGACAGCAACTAGAGCAACTAGTATAGTTTTCCACAATATTTATAAATAGATTAATTGTTTGCATTCTTACTAATATACTTATAAAATATATTAATTTATACCTATCCCATTTATGCCCATAAATGTGTTTGTAACAATTCATTCGATAGCTTAACTTAAAATTTGTTATGTATAAAATAAAATGTCCAAAGAATCGTTACATTTTTATAAAGAAATTACTTTTAAGGCCCTTTGTATACATCGATACATCATTCGCCTTATAGAATTGAAAAAAAAAAATTACGCAAGCGAAATTTTATTGAAGTACGGACTTCCGGTGTCCTGAATGGGCACAGATAAACAATTATGTGTAGTTAAATATTTTGACTCTGTGTCATTGTGTTGAACACTTGCGATTTAAAAAGAATTTTAAGAATTGTATAAGGCGTAAAGTTAACAAAACGGTTTTATAATTAATCATTTTTATTAAATTGGTGATAAGTATAAATGTTATCAGAATTATATTATATAAATTTAATTATCTTATTTCTAAGAATTATTTTTTCAACTCATAAAATTAAAACTCTTAAATTTTACAATTTTAAATAATTGTATATTAAATATAAATAATTAACTGTTTATTTATATTTTGCAAATATAAATAAAGAGTTTGTACACTTTATAAATATAAATTAAAATTATTTATATATTTTTTTGTTTTAATTCAATGTAACAAAAATATATAAAACATAAACTAAAACTCAACATTATATCTAAAATAGATAGAATATTTTTACTGTTTTTATATAAAAATATGAATAAACTTAATTTCCCATTCTAAGCCCATCAAACCCCTAAAGAGATGACATCAAACAGATAATAAATAACATTAAAAGGCAAATTAGACCGTTTCCCACGTCCATTAAACGATGTGATTTGAAAAAAAAATCGGAAGTCCGTTGTAATACCTCTCAGCGTGACTCCGCAATTTGTGTCAATTTGCGATTTCTTAGTTTACACTGAGGTGTTGTCGTTAATATTAGCTTGACGTCTTTATAACATTACACGTTTAGCATAAGAAAATTAAAGCAAAGAAAAAAAAAGCACCAGAAGTGAAATTTATATTATAAGAACCTCGAATGGGTCATTTTAAAAATAGAACACTCACGGCCGAATACTGAAACGTCATTCAAAATGAATTGGGACTTAATTATTTGGAACGTCATTAATTTCAAAATATTGTATGCGAAATTTGAAATTAATCGCGTTCCAAATAATTAAGTCCCGATTTATATTTGAAAGACGTTTCAGTATTCGGCCACATATCATACAAATTAATGTATATAACTTACTCAATTACGCTTAAAAAATCCAAATAACACAATTGAACACATTCAACAAATCACAAGTCGCGCTAATAAATATTAATTAATTACTTTACCTTTCTGTCCACCACCAAAATGACAGTTTTAAAGGAGTGCGCGCCTTTTTTAACATAGCTGTTGTAGAGATCAAAGAATATTGAATATGAACTATATTTATTTATTTATTAAAAGATGAACACCAACAATGAGTTAATACAAACGAGTAATTAATCATAAAGTTATATAAATCAAGAATCTTCTTGACTACTCGTGTTGCAAAATATAACTACTCGGTGGTAGAGTTTTGTGCAAGTTCGTTTGGACCACCCACTCATCAGATATTCTACCGCAAAATAGCAGTACTTGTTATTGTTGTGTTCCGGTTTGAAAGGTGAGTGAGCCAGTGTAATTATAGGCACTAGGGATATAACACCTTAGTTCCCAAGGTTGGTGGTTAACATTTCTTGCAATGCCATTGTCTATGGGCGTTGGTGACCACTTACCATCAGGCCCACAAGCTCGTCCGCCTTCCTATACAATAATAAAAAAACAACAAGTAAAATTCAAATTTAAAATAATTTTTATATTTTTTTGTTTTTTTTTTTATTATTATTGAATTAAAATAATAATAACAAATAAAGTGTGATATTATGAATTAAATTATTATAAACTTTAGTACATCATTGAAATAAACCGAGTAAAATATTATCTTAAGTGGCTCACTCACCTTTCAAATCGGAAATAACAATACTAAGTATACTATGAGTGAGTTGTAGGTACCTAGCCAGACGAGCTTTCACAAACCTTTATCACTAATAAGTAAATTTCTCGATTCAAATACAAATGTTACAAAATTAATTAAAACAATTGATATAAATAACTAATTGCTCTTTAACCTTCCAACTGAAAACCATTGTACTAGATGACAATACCCTATCGATTCAAATTGGGATTTTCGACTTTTACATCGCATTGAAATTATTATTAGAATTAATTTACCGATGGTAGAGCTACAACCATCACTTGTTTAGTATCAACCCACACATCCTTTATTATACGCGAAAGAGCCAGTGTAATTATTGTGATATTATATATCTCGTGATTGGCCACGCTGTGGTGTATATGTGTGGACCTAATAATTATACGATACTAGATGTTGCCCACGACTACGTTTAAGACTAACACAAAATGAAAAACACATTCTTTTTCCATCCAGTCTTACTTATCCGCAACCTCAAAATATTAGCGCAGTAAAATATCCATAAAAATTTGTTACAAAATTGTTAAAAAAAACTAATATAAATACTTTACTAACAGGGTTTAAAAAAATATATTTTTTTAAATTGTTCGAATCACACAAACATCTAAAAGGGTGTGCCTGAGTTACCAACTAAAAAATCAATAGTTTTTGTCACCAAAAACTCATGGGAAACTTGAAAATCCATGTATTGTATCATAACCCGCCTACGAATCCTACAAATTTGCTGAATAGATAATTTATAGCGCATATCGGATTTATTGGTTTGTTATTCGGATAAAACATATTTCGGACCGACGATACCTACGCAGGTGAGTCGCGGGGTTGAATGAATTTTTTGTGACAATATTAATGACACAGAGTAAACATTTATTGTTTGCTATAGACAAATTCAATTTTTTTTTATTATAAACTTATGGCCACGCAAGTTATTTTTTGTCTGAGATATTGCTCACGTGGTGCGAAAGAAAAGTTTATATCATTACATATTATAAGCCTCCGCTGCGTCTCTAAACACGATAAACTCAAAAACTATAGTACGGTTTTTATTATGTTTTTCATCAATACTTTATGAGTAATCATGAGTACGGTTTGGGTGTATAATTCATTATGTTTTATGTTTTGTGAAAATAGGCGTAATTGTTGAAATATGACGATTATTGGTAAAGTTGTCGGAAAAAATCATGCCTTCTTGACTATCTTTAACAACTTTACTGGCGTGGTTAGCGTAAAACAAAAGATTTATATTATTATGTGATACGATACACGTTTATCTAAACGTTTTGTGGCCCTTACATGACAGGTAGCTAGTTGTGTATATTAATAATTACTTGTATAGTTGTGTATCTAAATATATTACGCCACCGTCATTTCTCTAGGGATCTCCTTACATATTACATACATTATATTATTAAATATACTTAATAATAATAAATATCTACCTACAATATAGTTAAACTATAATTATCGTAATTTATTTTACTTTCTTGTTAGTACCTATTATAATTATATTTTACATTTAATTTTTCAATATTAATACAATTTACTTTACAAATAAAGTCAATGGTCTCATGACCATAAATTAACCTTTACAAATAGTCAGTAGCCATGGGAACTAGCATCAGGTGGGTCATCACGCCTACGCTTTTATTTTTTTTTATTACCTGGCCACTGTACTGCTTCTCGTTATAGGGTGACCACAAATAATTATATTTTATATAAACGCGGAAGTCACACTCAAACGTTCGGACGAAACGGAACGACAAAACGGACTAAAGTTAAACTTATGTCGAGCGAAATGAACTGAAGTATTAATGTTCTGCTGACGATTGCTCAATTTATTACTATTATTATAGATTAATACTACTAGATAAACTTGGCATTAAATATACTGATATTCCTTTAAATAACATTGTTTACATATTTCATGTAATGATTTTTATTGAATTCTTCTTTATTTTGAATGTGCCATTATATTAAAATACACATCAAATTCTAATGTCAAGCTTCTTTTATAAATATAATGAAGCCCTTTCCTGAAAACCAAAGATATGTGTCCACCCTAATCTAAATGAAGTCCTAAGGATTGCGTTTACAATACAAATAGCTCTCTTTACTGCGGTCATTACGTCAAAATGCTCATTCATGACTCGAAAATGTAAAAAAAGTTACAATTTTATTCTCACGGAGTGCTTTAAGTAGATTTTTGCACAGATTCGATATGGCACAGGTTATGGTTATACTAAGACAGGTATGAAATACGCGCTCTTTTTGACGTATGACATTGACTGTTATGAAAGAGCGCGTTTTTTTTTATTTTACGCCTAAAAAGTGATCGATTTGATTCGATATTTGTGTTTGTTTAGTCGACCTTTTGATTTCGCCACTTGTATGTGTATCTTTTAAAAAGATCCCACGCAGTATAATTCATCAAGAGTTTGTTTGTGACCTTGATTCAATCGAATAGTTTAATATATTGAAAAGTTTAATTCGATTAGAAAATCGAGTTCTGTACTTTAAGAAAACAGCTATAAAACTTGTTAATTTGTTGTTGTTGTCTTTAAAACTTGTAACACTATCACGTCGGAGTATCGGATACTGATGTAATAAAAGTTTTTCAAAAACTTAACATATGAAAAATCTTATAAGATGTTTTGTAAAATATCGTTTATTATTTAAATGATTTAAACTATATAATTGACGCAAGATGTACATATGAGTAGTATATGAAATTAATGGTAGGTATACGTACAAAATGTTTAGTATATAAGTAATATATAAAAGAGCTTTTGATATTTTTTGTTATGTAATTAAATGGATAGATTAAGTTCCACGGCTTCTTTCTATGTCTCATTTTCTGTCTCGTCTTCTTCTGATGTCTCCCCTCTGTAAGTTCTATAACACGTTTACACTTTAAACACGATTTCTTGGACTTACAGTAACTTATGTAAGGAGTCTCTTCCACCTACTAATAAAAGCAAAAAAAAATACATTTGGTAAATCTTCGTTACGTCGAAATAACTTAACGACACCCATTCGGCTGCTCAAACACGAGTGTCGCCGTGGGCCTCGTTGAGCAAATGTGTCGAGGTTATACAAGTTTCCAATATAAATTCACGCGAAATATTGTACCATATTTTATACATGTAATTATTTTGTATATATACGTTATTAAAAGAATTAGATATTATTATTGTGACTAATTATTGTAATTAACTAGCCGCTCCGCGTGGTTTCACGAGTGTCATGTACCAGGAGATCAGACACAGTGGGAAGGTCACGCTGAACGCGGATGATAATAATCTTGGTTACGTAGCATTGGCATGTAGCAGCTTACTCGTAATTAACCATAAATAATTAACAATTTAATACGACTTTTTCCTGAAATAAGTTTCAGGAAACGCAAATATCTTTGTGCCCGGGCACTAAATCTTAAAATACGCTTATGTCGATACGGCAACCTTACCCTATACCTATATTTTGTCATGTAACGATTTCGATTCAAAACTTCAGTGGAGCCATCATTTATCAACCTTATAGCAGAAGACTGCGCACTAAGTAATACGCTTTAAGGAAAGTTAGGCAATTGGATAACGTTGATAGGGTAAACTGGTTATAGTATTTTTTAATTAAATGATGTTAGTGTTAGTATTTTCATAAATATATATACAATTGATTTGTGTAAGAATATGTCAAATTATTAAAACGTTTGTCTATGATCTCATTCTAATACCTCTGATCAAAAACATGGCTAAAATAATCAACACATAAATAGTGGATAGTTATATAAGCATGACAAAGTACATATAGCGACAATAGTACAATTTATACACACAATTTATAATACAGTATTTTATACGCTAAATAAAAGTAAATTGATTACTTGAACCATCTATTTACTATTGATTTTATTTACATAGCATTTGTACGTTTTTGAATAATATTGTACTTTATTCTACGTGTTTATCTAATTAATTTTTATTGCAAACGCTAAACTTCTCAGCACCACACCCGCGAATAGAAAAAACGAAATGGCGACCACCCATCGCGCGCCATTTGTCATCACGCTAATGATCACATACATTATTGTAACTATTGAATCTGTGGCCACAAATCGATTTATTAACATTTCATTGGCTAAATTCTTAGGGACGGGCTTACACATTTTGTTACTTCTGATTTAAATATGGAATACAATTCTATTATTATATTGTGCAATGATAGTTCTCCAAGTTTTGGAATATTTATTTTTCAACTGATCATTGATACCAATGATCACTAAAATTAGTTCGCTATATTTCTTAGTATATGTGTATTTGCAAGAGCGAATCAGTTCTGAGTTTCGATCAAGTCACCCAATCTCAAAGACCTACTACAAATGCGTTTTCACTATTCGCGGATTAAAAAATTGCGACCCAATTCCATAGCTGGGCATTAACTCGTTAATCCGTTAATCGTTAATTAACGAAGTTAACATTTTGATTAACGAATTAACTTTTAAGTTAACTTTTAAAAATGTTAACGGACACGTTAACTTCCGTTAATATGCAGAAGCCCGTTAATCGTTAATCTAATGCCTACTATTTACCGCACGGCACCGCGGCGCGGCGCGAAAAACAGGTTCAGACAAGTATGAAACGAATGACAAGTGCTTTCAGACGAGAACTTCAACATGTTAATGTTCATGAAGGGGAATATGCACCTTATGCCCGACGATTAAATTACACATTTGAATTATACAAGTATTTTGTTTTATTCCTAACCTGTTAACTTCCAGAACCTAAACCAACAAGTTGTATAAGTTCACTAACGCAACGATATAAAAATGCAATTTTACACATATTAACGGATTAACGATTAACGTTAACTTGCGTTAATTCTTCCGAAATGTAACGCTTTAACGCTTAACGAAGCTAACTTTTTTTGTAGCGGATTAACGATTAACGAAGTTAACTATTTGATTAACGGTGCCCAGCTATGCCCAATTCCTATATTAGCGTCTAAAGTTTTTTTTTCGCGAATCTAATCAGTACCTTTTAATAAGAAGGATTCGGAATCCTTTGAAAACGCGTCGGCAAATTGACTAATAAAAAAATAAAACAGACCTTACTACAAATACAAAAGTGAAAATAGAAATGCTTGATTATATTTACGTCTTGGAGATTGGTTGGCATCTAATTCACGCCCATTCAAATTCAAACTTCAACTGTATACATTGCCGTAATTGCGAATGGAATAGGAAAAGACGGTAGGAATCGATCCGTCTATGAGACGGAGTCTTATTTTTAAGAGGCAAATTGCTAATGCCCCTGCTGAATAATAATCTAAATTGATGGAGCTTTTAAAAACTGCCAAGCAGGAAAAAATTACAAAATGTTCTTTAAGCCATTGCCTAAGCTTGACAATAACAATTAATAAATGTGGTCAAAAACTTCTACTAGATTATTAGGTTTTAAATTTTTGTTCGTGATTTTGCCTCCTAGGAACTACTCTCTTATCCTCAACCTTATAGTCTTACAGAACGGCAATTGAACACGACTGAGGAGTCCAAAGAACCAACGGCTTACGTACTATAGTTACGGGAATAACACGACCAACTTTCTAATTGCGAGCGCTCAGTAAATTCTATTGACGTGACGTGCCCGGGCATCAAGATCTTCAGCCACTACAGTTAACGGGCATTAAATAGACCAACCAATTGAAACAATAGAACGACGTGAAGCTTGTTAATTCGTGATGATTTAATATAACCATTTCAGAATTCGCATCAATCACGTATATTTTAAATTAAACATCACACCAGACAACATTGAACTATAAATCAAGCGACAACAATAGACGATGCGTTCAACGTCATTGTTGCAAATATTTTGGACCCCTCGTTGCACAATAGATGTAGCATTTCCGCGGTTACGTTGTATCGGACTTCATGGGAGAAGTTATACTTTATATAATAATATTGTAATGAAATGTGCAATTATAATATCTACTAAATTTATATTTTATTATTTCTGGATGATGGCTAATTAGCCAATAGTCCGTCTATTGTATAAGGACTAATATTATTAATCGTAAGCATTTTTTTGTGTTCTAACGAATTATATACGTTTGGCGTTAAAATGGAGAATAAAAACATTTTGATTTTATTTTACCTAAGTTTCTATTCTTTTAAAAATATAAAAATAGTGTTATATATTTTTAATAATAAAGCACTTAACATAGTTGAACATTTTTAACTTTATTACTGTAATATTATCCTAACGCTGCAACATTTAAATTTTTGGTTTACATACTAACTTTGAAGTGAAGATATGAATTGTCTTCTGTAGAAGATAATATGGAATCCATTAATTTTCATTTTATTGTTTTGTATACAAATAAAACAACATATTTATAACAATATTGTAATGTGCGTAATTGGTACTAAAAGAACAATTCGAACTTAACTTTTTTTATATAAGAAGATAAATCAAAACTCATCCCTAACATTATCAGTTAACATCTTACCGTAATCTTCTAAAATTGTTTTCACTTCTGTCAAATTGAATCCAAGCTTAAATAATATTGCCGTCGTGTCGGTATTTGTGAAATAACTCTTTAATCCTTCAAAAACTTTATGAGCTCGCGTTTTCCTACTATAAATTTTCAAACAAAAAGGTTTTACATTCTTCATGAGGTTCATTATTATTTTAGGAAACTGCTCATTTTTATTATCAGTTAATGGCAAAATCAATTCAAATATGTTTAAAATACCATTACAGACGGTTTGTGTCGACATTCTTTCAACGAGACCAATTTTTTCATACAGTTTCCTCTTATTGGAGACACCCATAGTCTTCAGAGAATTATCAGCTCGTACTGTTAAATGTTCTTCTAAGATTTTATTAAATAGATCAAGCAATGTATAAATAACAGTTGCATCTAATTTTGATATTTGATCGTAAAATGGTTCAAGACCTTTCAATTTCATAACACGCGCTTGAACCCTCGGATTATTCGGTAACCAAACGTACAGTATATCTAATGCATGAGTTTTCAGAGCTAAATTGTCATCGTGTTCAAAGATATCTAGAAGTTTGTCAACAATACTGATTGGAATAAGTGCAGTGGTCCTAGCAGGTGCGATGTTAAACAACATTTTTATTATGATCAAGAGTTGTTTCTTTACTCGTTCACTATTGACGCCTACAATTGGAGTTATTACTCTCTGTACACCTGTTATGTTGAAAAATTTGTGAACGTTTTTCGGTATTTTTAATAAATCTATCAAATCTTCTAACTTTTTAACCGTTTCGTCGTACTTTGGTTCAGCGTTTGTACTAGCTTTGCTTCCTTCTCGAGATGTTTCCTCTGGGGTTGTTAATAATTCAATCATTTCTACAGTATTTTCGATATTTCTATCTTCAGTAAAACTTACAATATCTTGAGCTAGTATATTATTTTTCTTTATTTTAACTCTAAATGTTTCTTTGTCTGAAATAAACCACAAATCGAGTTATAGAATTTTACATAAATTATATATCTTTTGGTAATTAATTTATTTCGTTCTTCTGTTTAGAAAATAATAATATACCTTCAAAAGATTCATCAGCAGAACATGTTATAACTAAAATAATCAATAACAAGCAGACACGCATTTTTAATATTTATTTTATTACCAACTTAATATATTCTCAAAAGGGACGATGTAAGTCCAGATTTCATAGAAACTTTATACGATATTTAGGGAAGTCAATCTCTTTTCAACCAATGACATTTTCTAGCAAACATAAAAAATAAAAACGACGTTTTCTTTTCAGCCAGACTTTATTAATCTATACCAGTGTAAAATACTGAAGTTTTTATTTATTAAAAAATGGGCATATTCATAAATGGTTTTAAAACGTGATATTAATTAAGTTATTATTTAAATTATTTATGCTGTCATTTCACCATTATTACTGCGTTAATCTAATCTATATACTACTAAAGAGAAAATCTGACTGGTGTGAACTGAAGACGAAACTTTTATTCATTAATACATAATCCAAGCATACAAACTTTAAAATAAGCTATTTATAATATATTGTAAAATAGAAACCATTTTTGTGTGCACATAGTCATTGTATACTTTTGTTGACGCTTCTTGTTTACATAGGTACGAGTAGAAACTTTTTGGTTGAAACCTCGTGCGTGAAAAGATTATCAAAATATATGAATAATGTCAAATATAATGTGTTCAACTTCACATCCAATCAAGTTAATTCCAGTATTTATAATAATGTAGTTATTATGGATAACTTAAAGATCTTGACACGATGTGAAGACGATACGGGTTTATGTCTCACTCAAAGAAGCACAGCATCTCTTATATCTATCATATGTTTGGTAAGCATATTGCGTAAGACTTTGCAAGACCTATTTCCATGTTTAGTAAAAGCTCTTTCTTATATTATATTAACTGTTAATCTAGAATAGTTATCTGAAAATTTGAGGACGTTTTTCATTTAATACTTCAATGGAATTGCAAATGGCAGTGGAATTTTTGAAACACAGTTAATGGCCAAATCATTGCTGACCGTACAGTTATGGCCGAATACTGAAACGTCATTCATATATTAAGTGGGACTTAATTATTTAGAACGCCATTAATTTCAAATTTAGTATGCGAAATTTTAAATTAACGGCGTCTCAAATAATTAAGTTCCACTTCATATTTGAATGACGTTTCAGTATTCGGCCGTTAGACTGTTGACATTTTCAAAGTAATTAAAGAACTTCACACATTCTCTGCATCGGCACAATACGATCGTTCTTATTTCTGTTTGAAAACAAACAACAAATATCGAACATTTACGAAAATTGGTCATATTATTGTATTCTTAATTGTTTGTATATTATTTCATAATAATGAGAACTCAGTCTGACGTCACAGAGATGATGTCTTCCTATACCAAGATTTATGTAACGGCTGCACTTCTAAACTAACGTCTTATTTTTACTTGACTTATTTTGATAGTGTCACATGCGCCACAAGAGGTTTCTTAAGCACAAGTACACTCGCTATTTGCTCTCTCTTACAATCGGATTTGATATTATATTTAAAATTACAGATTAGAGTTTACTTGCTTTCAAAGACATAGGACGTAGGTATACCTAAACACGGCTAACTTCCAATCTCCGGTTTGCTTCACTGAATTCCTTGGCAGAAAACAGAATATACTTAACAATGACCAAGGCTAATATCCTTTTAACACAATGTAAAAATTACAAAGGTAACTTTTGCAATTTTTCAGATATCATCCATCCTAGACTTGGTGTTTAGTGATAAGACTTTAGAAGTGTGCTGTGAGATGAAAGATCACTTGGACTCGTTGAAATATGTCTTGTCAACGCTGTTTAAAATAGCAAACATGTTGCTTCTATTAGGTTCTGTTTTTGTAAGTCTATTTATTTTTATAGTAAGTAGGAGTATTTTCCTAAGATTAACGCGAGTATTAGACAGACAGGACGACTTAAATTTATAATAAACAAGCTATGAAGCTATTTGTCCTGGCGTTGTACGGATAGAATAAGGAACATAAAACGTTCGTACTTAGAAGGCTTTATTCAACATTATTCGTTATGCACATATCAGTCAAATATTCACAAAACCTTAATGAACTATACACCTGCGGTATGAAAATTTGTTCGATAGTTTTGAATTGATCGCGTTCAGACAGACAGACAGACGCAGCGACTTTGTATTATAATATGTAGTGATAACACAATGGGTCTGTCAACGTTTCAGGAGAGTTCGTTATTACTACAAATATATTTATGGTACTTACTCGGGTATATAATCGTCAGCTTCGTGGTTGTGATCGTCGATTTGTGTTTCCGTATCAAGAGCGAAGGACGATGGACGTTTGTTACTTTTGTACCGGATGTCATATTTTTATTTGGTAAGGAGAACATGAAATTATAATTAAGTTTGTTTGTGTTCAATTACCAGGTCGGGCTCAATTCTCAGTAGCAGCCCGGCGTTTGGAAGTTGGAATTGTGTACACTCCCGTGCCTCGGAAAGCACGTTAAGCCGTTGGTCCCGCGCCAGAACTCTTTCCGGTCGTGTCGGATTGCCGTCCCATCGGATTATGAGAGCTAAGGAAAAAAGAGTACACGTGTGTTTGCGCACACACTTTTGCACTATAATATCACATGCGCAGTAGTTGGCTAATCTCTCTTGAGATTGGCCGCAGTGACTGAAACCGGTCAGGAGGACATTATTATTATTATACAGAGCCATATTTGATATTATGTTCACATCAATATGAGAGCACAAATGCAATCTTAATAATTATTATGTAATAAATTATGAAGCAACGTTTGCGTGAAAAAATATTATTATAGAATTAGTGAGTTCATGATATGAAATAAAAATTTAAAGCAAAAACCAAAATTTAAAAAACAAGAGAACAAAAACAGCTGTTTCTTTCAGTGTCTTCTCAGCTCAGGTTATTTTCTCTGACTCTGACTCTCACTAAAAAAAATATTGATTACATATTATGTAAAATGGTTGTCTGTAAAGTCGGTTTACAGACGATAGTTTAACGTGACAACGTCATAACAGATAGATGCGGCGCAAGCGTACAATCAGCGTAACGGGACAATGAGTCCTTTTTCGTGGATGCAGCCAGCGTTCATTAGACGCTCATCGATTTATTATACGTCGTCACGTCAAAATATTTTACACTAAATAAACTAATTTAAATTTACAGCTACACTACCCATGTCATACAGAGCACATTAGTTAACTAATAACCTTTATTTACAGTTGTATTCCGATGCCTACCTCTTGTAGACCAATACAAGAAACACCTCGAAGAACTTCAAACTACATGAAGAACAATTTCAACTTTAATTACTATAAAAATAGTAATTTGCTTATGAATATAAAAAGGTAGCAATAATAAAAATCCCAAGTTGTTTTCAAACTCATTTTTCGTTTAATATTTTTGTACTATCTACTATATACATGTGAATATTAAATATCTAGAAAAACGTATAACAAACGTAAATCTAACGTACAACTAAATAGAAAACATCTTCGCCACATCGGACTTAATATTTAAAAAAAAAACTTAAAATAGGCATCCAATATTGATTGAAGCCGTTAATAATATATTAAAAATTAAAATTACATATTATATACAATTACGCATAATGCTCATTAAATAAACAAGTAGCAAAAGATTAACCAACACATGTTTTGTCTCGCTCTTGCATACACAACAATATATACTAGAAAAGGACAAAACATGCTTTGTTATCGGATTACTACCATTTATTGAGAGAATTGTAAAATTCAGCGTGTTATTATGACTAATTTCAGTATATATTTTGTATAACAAAGACAGACCAATTTAAATGTGATATTATACTCATTATATGAATAAACCATAAAAAAACAAACATTAATATTAAACACACCATGTATTCAGTCACTATTTCAACACGCTGTATAAATTATTGAGTATAATACAACATTCAATGACAATTAATAAAATTAACGCTATCCTCAATTACATTTCTGCTACTTCTCAGTATCCCAGAACAGAGTAATGGAAATGGCATTTAAACAACGCAACAAGATAATAAAAACAACTTAATAAGTGACTACGTTTGGACTCCACTACCACTTACCATCAGGTGGAATAGAGTTACTTGCCCTCCCGGGGAACAAAAAAATGGCCATAATAATATTGTAATTGACATGAATTTATTATAACAAAACAATATAGCGTTTGTAGCTTACACGTGACAGATGATAATTAATAGTTTCGAATGTTACTATAAAAAAAAAACGTTTTAAATTCGACCATAAAAATTTTCACCCATCACGACCAGTTTAGCTTCAAAAATTATCCTGATTCTGATCTTCTCAAACCACTCTTCTTCTACATCATGATTAATTTAAGCACACAAAACATATTACTGAAATCATAAAAACTGACTTAAAGTGCTTCAATTACTTACACAAAGTAAACTGAAAATAGACAACATGATAAATAAATAATAAAAGATAACTTGTATAGAATAATATAATAAAAACCTAATAGAGAAAATTATTGATGTAAATTTTCCTATCATAGCTTAATCTGTATTATGTCTGTTAATTATCTACTCTGTACTTCCCCCTCCATAGATGTATTAGTGCCATTTCCACTACTCTCGTCAATACTGAACCATCATAGTTAACTTTTATTCAATAACAGTAACTGAATCAGGTGATTGCTATGGATGTTACACTTTGACAATAAATGAATCAATGCTTATTCTATCCAACGGTTCAAATACAAAACGTATAAAACTATTGTTGCTTATTGATCCTCAAAAAATTCTGTTCATATAAATTGTCATTTATTTATGTTCATAAGTTATATTTATGTTAACACACCACGTAAGAACATAAGACAAACAACTTCATAATAATTGTACTCGATACTCTTATACAAACTGCTGAAAAACTACTTTACTTGGTGGTAGGGCTTAGGTGCAAGCTCGTCTGGGTGTTTACCACCCACTCATCAGATGTCTTACCGCAGTAGTACTTGATATTGTTGTATTCCGGTTCGAAAGGTGAGTGAGCCAGTGTAATTACAAGCAAACACCAACCGCATTTTTGGATAATGAACTCTATTAGACATATAATAAACAAATTTTCAAGATAGATGGCTTATATACCCTTAAGACATTACCAGTAAGATTAAAATAATTAAAAAATGTATTTTTCCTTTGTTACGTATAAAAAGTATTATTCATACATAATTTTCTCGAGATTCACTAAAGTTATCGATAAACTTTGTAGGCAGTGTGAAACTATACAGATGATGAATGACATAGTCATTGATTAGTGGGAAAAAATAGCCACTGAAAAGTATGAAGTAGTTTTTTTAAGAGATAAGTACAAGAAAGATATTAATTGCACACGATTTTAATTCGTCTACATGTAAGTATAATTACAATTAAATTATATATGTAATATATAAACTTTTTTTAACTGAATTTAAGCACCAGTAATCGTTCTAAATTCATGGTAGTGTCATTTCTTCGAAACTTATGGAACGATTAGCCAAGCGTAACGTTTTATACTTTGTCTCTTTCTTTCGAATGTAAAATTTCTGATGAGCGAACGAGATACAACAAGTATGTAAGTATTCTTCCTTAATCAAGAATTATCTATTAGCAAGATGATAAGAGTAGATGCATTACATAAAAGCCTGTATAAAAAAAATTCAAGTACCATCATTTACATAAATGTTAGACGTGGCATGTTAACAATTATCAATTTCACTGTTACAAAACTTCTGAAATTAGAAAGAATGTAGATTGATTTTTTTTCCATTCCTTTGTTAGAGCAGAGTTTAGTAAATTAAAAGAAAATAAGATATATTGGACTTTTTGTTAATTTATATTTGTTTTCTTTTTAATTTATTTTTTACCTTAGTAAAGTATAATTGAAATAAAAAAATCGTATCATATTATTATAATAAATATTAAGCACGTAAAGCCGTCGGTCCGTCCCATCGGATTCTTAGAGTTAACTTGTGTTTGTACATTATAATATAATATCCCGCCCACATGGCTAGTGGAGTTTATCACTACTGTACTATATTGTCAAAAAATTTTATGAGTTTTAACTTCGATCAACAATACTACTAGATAACGCGTCACGAACAAAAACAATACTCAAATGTGGCACCGACCATATAATGAAGAAAACGATGTAAAACGGTTTAATAATTTTAACCAAAACTATGCCTTGTTCCCGAGCAATAAAGTGCGGTTTCGATTGTATTGACATTCACTTACGATCAAACGCCATGAATGACAGAAAGACATAGGAAATGTACAATAATAGACTAGGGTAGATAATTTTTAAAACCAAAAAAAATAATAGTAGGATAAAATCCATTAGAAAAGGAGGGGAATATTATAAAAATGAAAGGAAAAATAATTTACGGGCGATCTGAGGTCGGGAAGGGGGTAAGGGGGGGGTTTTAAGGGTAAAAAACGGTTTTTCTCGATTTCCGGCATAACTAAAAGTACTATCGAAAAAAGTCAAATGGCAAAGTTGTAGGTAAGAAAAAGATCTAAAACTCTGGTATTTATACTTTTTTCACATAACCTCAAAATTTATGTGAAAAATTCAAAAAACCAAGTTTTTGGTTTTTTATTTTTATCTTTTACAAAATTTTTTTTTTTTAACGAAATTTGGTGAAAACTTACCTTTTTATGTCTCAAATACGCTGTAATTTATTTGATTAAAAATATTTATTTTTTCACCTTATTTTGAATGAATATCGAAAAAACACCCTAATTTTCAATCGAAAATTCACCCGTCAAAATATCAGCTATTTACCCCCCCTTACCCCCTTCCCGACCTCAGATCGCCCGTAAATTATTTTTCCTTTCATTTTTATAATATTCCCCTCCTTTTCTAATGGATTTCATCCTACTATTATTTTTTTTCACTTTTTATTATTTTTAAAGGCTTCTACCCTAGTCTAATAACGGTTGTTCCATATTCAACCTTACTTCCATAGCAACAAGTTATTATTGGACCATACTAATTTGAAATAACCTCACAAACGTCATTGTGTTCTCACTTTTCGGGCCGTTTTTGAAGCGCTTACCGCTAATCTAGTAAATTATAGATCAAAGAGTTTTAAGCAAAAATGATAACCGATTTTACTTCAATTTACTCAATTTCATCCAATTACTAAATTTTGTAAGTTTTTCATTCAAACCTTTTGCAGATTTGAAAGATTATAAAACTTTAGAAGGTCTTATATGGTTATATTTTTTACTGCCTTCATATGAATCAAATTAATAACGATACCGATTTTATTTATTAATATAAAGAACAATAAACAAATAGGAACAAAATCGGTTCAGTACTATTTGACATCAAGCAGTATATAAGAAAAGATATATAAGATACGATGAGATATTGATTTTTATTGTAGGAAAATATTTTCCATACAAAATAGATGATACCTTTTAAATAAAACTTGCAAGTCCGATTCCTTTAAGCAAACACGAGGTTTGCGTTAAAAGAAAAACCATGGAGAAGATGTTACTTAGATTTAAATTTGTCGGTATTATTTTTTTATAATTTGAATATCAAACAAACATTTCACAACTTAAGATTGACTATATAAAAATAAACATATTATTATTTTGGGAAATAAAGTATTGCATTTCGTTTCAATATCAACTTATGTATTAAAGAATCGTACATTTTGTATATTCCTAGTTTGTAAATATCGTGTTTTTTTATGACGCTAATTACAAGGCTCTTTAGGCATAAGTTAAAGCGTTTTATTATTAAACGTTAAGATATTAAAAATGAATATCGCAAGGCGTTAACAAATGCGCCTCGATGGTTTTCTAGTCTATAGTAAAATGTTCACGAACGACACATGTGAAAACGCCTTTATATATTTTAAGCTATTCAAAACTAAGCAACTATAATAATTATACGTTTATAATTTTGAAAATCATTTTGGCACAAATTATACTGAAATAATGCCAAGAATAGTCATCCTTGAGATCAACAAAACTTCACAGATTAATCTAATTTAAAAAATACAAAAACAACTAAACTAACATATTATACAAGTATTTCGGTAACAGATTATATCGATTCACGATTTAAAAAAAAAGAAAAATACGTAACGTTGTTTTTTTAATCGTAAAACGAAATAATCTGTAACCTTATTACAGAATTAAACTAAACTCACGTCCAGTTCTTATTTTAAAAAAATCATCTGGCATTCGAAATTTAAAATTCCTTCAACATTCACACATCGATAACAAATATCGCATGCGATTGCAACATGTCCGGAAACGATCGGAAGGCCACAATGGAGACCTTTTAACTCAACCGTATTAATATCCTTTTACACATTCAACGTTAACACTTTACTATATCACATTGCGAGAACAACGAAGTCGGACGTGACAAACCTTAACTGACACTCTGGTTGGCAATGGAGACGACCGGCTGCTGATTGTTGGCCGCTATCACCGTAGAGCCGGGAGGGATTTTCTGAGGAACCATACCGTCTATGTGTCTGTATTTCTTGAGTCTCGTCCACTGTCCATTGTTGTAGTTCATTTGGAAATGCATCTCGGACAGCATAGTTAGATACGTGTCGTCCGATTGTAGAACATTCTCGATGTTTTCCGAGAGCTTTATCGTTACTATGTTCCCGAGGTTCGGACAGGGGTTGTCTGGAAATAAATAAAATCATTAAGTTAAAAAAACCTGCATAATATGTCCGGTCCTGTTACTGAGATACCCAAAAATATATTTCTAATAATAATATCGAGTTTATTAATTTCGAGTTTTGACTACCTCGGTGGTCTAGTGGCTATATGGTGGCCGTGGGTTCAATTCCCAGGTCAATAAAATGTTATTGAGATTTTCTGTCGAAAATTCTCAGTAGCTGCCCGGTGTTTTGAAGGTGGAAGTGTGTACAATCCCGTGCCTAGGAAAGCACGGGATTGTACACACTTCGAAGTCGTGGATACTGTGCCTGAACTCTTTCTGGTTGTGTCGGATTGCCTTCCCATTAGGTTGTGAGAGTTAAAGAATAGAGAGTGCACCTGTGTTTGCGCACACACTTGTGCACTATAATATCCCCTGCGCAGTTGGCTAATCTCTCTCGAATCTTGACCGCCATGGCCGAATTCGGTCTAGAGGACTATAATTATTATCGAGATTACAGATTTAGATTTGTATTTTTGTTTTAGTATATTTATATATTTTTATTATTTGTCAAAACAAGCTGCGCGGCACAATTATTTTTCTTACGCAACCCGTTATGTTACATTTTAAAAAGATAACTTGAAATAACATCATATTATTTATGTAGTCGTGTTTCAAACGAGTGTATATCGAATGCACTATATTACCTCTGGAGCCGGCCATGAAACCGAGAATGAGCGCCTTTTCAGGTCTAGTGACACGATTTGCGTTCCGGAACATGTCCTGGGCCTCCATCATTTGCTCACGCTGAAAATAACGAGCGCTTTTAGTTTGGGTTTTAACATGTTATATTCGCCACTTATATTGTGTGTAAGCCTGCGTCCGTATGTGTGAGTGTTCACGTGTATACCCTATTCCAATGGGAATAGAAATAAATGTAAACACACCGTAGATTTACAAGTTGCATGCGATTGTTAAATCGTTCTGCATTATTATGTACTGTAAACAATTCTTGATTAATTTAACTTCCAAAGTTCCGAATACAACTTCGCGGACATTGAAAACGCCATCTTTTCGCGTATCCATAGTGAATGTCATAGATTATTCAAGATGTCGCCCAATGACATCGCGTCAATTGATATCGATGACCAATGATATCGCATTAATTCGGTGTCAAATTTGTTTATTTATGTTTATGCCTGTTGTGGTTGGAATAGGCTATATGTGCGTGTGTGTGTGTGCGTGCTGACCGTGAGCGACAGCCCGCGGCGCGGCAGCAGCGGCGTCTGCGCGGGCGCGGCGGGCGCGGGCGGCGCGGGCGGCGCGGGCGCGGGCGTCGACACCTGCGGGCGGCGAACGACTTCGTTACACGCTGAGAGAATTTGTAGAACTACTCGACATGTATGACACTTCCTTTGGAATGCTCTTTGAGGAGCTGCTCCCTCCCCATGGTACGAGTTTTACGAGTAATGAGTTTGAAGTCATTTTTCAAACAATTAATACACAGCAACATTTATCTATCTCAAGATTTTATATTATAAGTTCAAATGCGAGTTATGGTCTGTTATAATTAACACATATTTGCATTATTCACGCAAGTTTAAAAAATATTAACCATTTTTGTTTCTTATCAGTATATTTGAACAATAGTCCAATTTATTATTCATTTTCATTAAAATACTTGTAATACTCACGGGATGTGCTATTTGATGAGGTATACTTTGTGGTGTCTGCTGTACAACTTGTTGTGCCATCTGAAACGATTGAATTGTATTATTTCATAATTGTAGAAATATTTACATATTTTTTATTATTATTTATTACATATATGCTTATAGAAAATGTTATTGTTAATGGTTATATTCATTGACAGTGTCAGATGTCGTATTTTTCGAAATGGCATAATTTTCATTAAACTTTGTAATTAATTCCATTCTAAAAAGAAATAAGCGCCAAATGATAATGTGAAGGTGGAGTAGATAATTTGAGTTTTTTTTCACGTATGACTGAATTAATTATCTATGTCGTTAAATTCAGATTAAGCATTCATTTTATTTTCATTCCTGACTAAAACGTAAATTGGACTAACAAGTGGAATATTTAAAATCTGCCATTAACTGGCATTTACAACGTACCGGCTTGATGTTCTGCAGCAGCACCGCCTTCCCGCCCTGCTGCAGCAGCACCGCCGACGTGTTGAGCAGGCCCTGCGCCGCCAGCAGCACCGGCTTGCCGCCCGCCTGGCCCGCCAGCAACAGCTTAGGCTGCTGGCCCAGCACGATGGGTTTCGCGCCCGAGCCCTGTGCGCAGCGAACTTTTAAGTTTCGATTGTAACATGTGTATCGCACGCGCCGACACGTGACGTTTAACGACGTAGAAAATGCAAACGAGAACACGATAAATAAAAGTAACGTAATATTTAAATAAAACTTATTTCCATAAAATATTTTTTGAAGGAACACTTAGCAAATCATAGTCTCTATAATTTATATGAATAAGGTCAACTGGCACACACGAGGTGTTCAAATATAGTCAATGTTTGTTTAGTAATTTAGAATCAATTCAAGTGATTATGCCTTTATAGCATATAGTATGAAATCACCTGCTGCACGAGCAGCGGCGCGGGCGGCGGCGCGGGCGCGAGCGGGCCCTCCCCCTCCCCCTCCGCGCTCTCCGCGCCCTCCACGCTGTCCGCGCTCTCCGCGCCCTCCGGGCCCTCCGCGCCCTCCATCTCGCTCGCGGGCTCGTTGCTGGCTGTCGGAGAGAGCATTTCATTACTATTTACTTCCGATGCATTTTGAAATTCGTATCACAAACACCGCCATTCAAACCGGAACATAACAATATTGAGTAGTGCTATTTAGCGGCAGAATGAGTGGTGAATAGGAGTTGCCCATCCAGTAGTGATTGAAATTAGCTACATTAATGTTTCATCTATTTAGTGGTTCTCATTTTCAATGTTTATCAAGTGGTTGTGACTCACGTGGTGGTTCGTCCGCTTTGGGCATCTGGAAGTTGTTGAGTCCCTTAGCGTAGTCGGGCGGCGGGGACGCGGGCGCCGCTGGGGGAGCTTTCTTCGAACCCTCCTCCATTTCTGAAAAGATAATGCAATTTACTTTATGTATTTCCTTTGAACAATTAATACATATCATAAACAATATATACGATAGCAACTACAATAGTAGTAAACTGAGTCGTCATATTGTGTCCAAAACTTATAAATATTTTTAACTTTCAATATATAATATGTCTCCTTCTTTCTCATAGGGTAGTGTTTCGGTATCTATTCAATGGATATATATTTTCATTTATACGAATGATACGAAAAAGTCTAGGAAGTAGCAGGCTCGCCTAGAATAAATCTGTTTACACTAGATTAGAACCGACGTTGTACCTATCAGGGAATACAGACTAAGGAAATGGAGTACTCACCGAGCTTTCTGCGCTTCTTGATCTGCGCGTGCGTGGCGGGCTGCTCCGTGATGTCGAGCAGCTTGATGCCGGAGCGCGGCGGGGGGCGCACGGCGGGGGGCGCGCGGGCCCCCGTGCGCGCCGCCCAGCGCGACGGCAGGCCCTTCAGCGGAGCTGCGGGGGGGGGGGACAATACTTAGTACTCTGTTAAAATAGGCGAAATATCGACCTCACTTATAAAAACGTTACTTAGCGCGGGTGATCAGTTAAACAATGCCGTTTTTTCTTCTTTCGAATGACAGAAACGGTATTATCAACAATAATGATAGAAACGGTATTATCAACAATAATGACAGAAACGGTATTATCAACAATAATGATAGAAACGGTATTATCAACAATAATGACAGAAACGGTATTATCAACAATAATGACAGAAACGGTATTATCAACAATAATGATAGAAACGGTATTATCAACAATAATGACAGAAACGGTATTATCAACAATAATGACAGAAACGGTATTATCAACAATAATGATAGAAACGGTATTATCAACAATAATGACAGAAACGGTATTATCAACAATAATGACAGAAACGGTATTATCAACAATAATGACAGAAACGGTATTATCAACAATAATGATAGAAACGGTATTTATTTATTTATTTATTTATTTATTTGTAATCAACAGCGTATACAGATTATATTTGTACAGTTTTTTAAATTTCGTGAAGACTATGGCCACAAAGATTACAATATAAAGTGTTTAATATAATATATTTAACAAAGTGCATGCGTGTGTGTGTGTGTGTGTGTGTGTGTGTGTGTGTGTGTGTGTGTGTGTGTGTGTGTGTGTGTGTTTGTGTGTGTGCGTGTGGGTGTGTGTGTGTGCGTGTTTAATTTTGGCGGTAAGACAGTGTTATTTGTTTCCTCAATTGTTTTTTGGATAAGTGAAACAGGTCTAAATGAGAAAATAATTTGTTGTATGTTCGTGCTAGACGTACACTTATGGAGCTTTTTGCATAATTTGTGTTACATTTTGGAACAACTAGTAGGTGGGGGTTACGCGATCTAAATGAGGAGGCATTTAGAGAGAATGCTGACACCAAACTGGGGCAATCCATCATACCAGTTAAAATTGCTTGTAGTAGCAGCATATCCTTTTGATTTCGTCTTTGCTCTAGCGAATCTAGTTTATAATAAATACAGGCTTCTTCATAACTGTCAATTTTTTTAAAATCTTTGTACGCTAAGTATTTGAGAAATTTATATTGTATAGATTCGAGTCTCTGAATATGATTTTTATATAGAGGTGACCATATACTACTTGCATATTCCAAGATACTTCGAACGTATGCAAAGTAGAGTATTTTTATGCATTCAATATTATTAAATGATTGCGTTGCTCGCTTAATAAAACCAAGTTGTTTATACGCCCTATTTGTTACTGCGTCAATTTGTTCAATCAATGAAACTTTAGTGTCAATTTTAATGCCTAGATCTGTAACGGTGGATTTTTTAGCAATGGTCGCGTCATTGATTTTATAGTCGAAATTAATTTTTGTTTTTTTACGAGTCAGAGTTATATGATGACATTTCTTAACGTTTACTGTAATTCTGTTTTTCGCGTAGTATTTTGTCAGGGCATTTAAATCATCTTGTAATTTAAGGCAATCCTCGAATGATCTTATTTTAAAGTAGACTTTTTTATCGTCAGCGAACATCAAATAGTGTGAATGTTTGAAACAATTGCCGATGTCAAAAAGATATGCATTGTATAGAAGGGGCCCCAAAATGGATCCTTGAGGGACCCCTGATGATATAAATACAAAATCACTTCTTGCACTGCCTGTTACTACTGCCTGCATACGATTTTTTATATAAGATGTCAACCATCGAAGCAAGTTTCCGTTTATCCCAAGAGTATTAAGTTTATGAAGTAATATCAAGTGATCTACGCGGTCGAACGCTTTTTCAAAATCTGTGTAGATGACATCTACTTGGCATCCTTCATCCATACTTTGCAATATAAAGTCTGTGAAGATGGCCAAATTGGTAACCGTTGAGCGATTCTTCATAAAACCATGTTGTTCGTACGGAATGGACCTTGTAATAATGGGGCATATTTGTCTGTAAACCACTTTTTCGAACAGCTTGCTTATTGCGTTCAGGATAGAAATCGGTCGGTAATTTTCAATTTTTGTTTTAGAACCACTTTTGTGGATTGGTACTATAAGAGCTTCTTTCCATACGTCAGGAAAAGTACAAAACACATTAACAGAAAGGTTAAAAATAATTGAAAGTGGTTTAGCTAGGTTTTTAGCACACTTGGATAGAAAGAATGGTGGAATGCCGTCACTACCTGGCCCTTTATCAGTCCTAAGCGTTTTGAGCAAATTGTAAACTTCTTTTTCTTCGATAATGATTTTGCTAATGGATCCATTCTGAGATATTCTAGGCTGATTTGTTACGTCGTAATTCTTAGCAGGTTTTATAAAAACACTCTCGAAATACTCACTGAATCCTCTACACATCGAAGGTTCATCTGTGTATATAGTATCTCCTAGAGTAAGTTTTGTAGGGTATTCGTTTTCGTTGCTTCTCAATGATTTAGTAAATGAAAAAAGTTGTTTAGGGTCCTTGAGTATGAAGGTTTGCATACGTTGAGTGTATGCAGCATAGCATCTACTCTGGAGATGTTTTTGTCTCGTCCTTAATATAGCAAACTCATCGTAATCTCGAGGGTTTTTCCCCACTTTCCATAGTTTGTGCTTTTGTAACTTTTCTTTTACTACATGGATTAATGGTTTGGAGTACCACACTGGAAAGTTATTCTTGAATTTCGTTTCTATTGGAACGAAATTTTTAATAGCGTCTCTTAAAATTGCGTAAAACGTGTCGATAACTCCGACCATTGAATCTGCTTTTAATATGTCGAACCAATTAATCCTAGATAGGTGTTCATTTATTTTTGCATAATCCCCCTTGAAAAAATTAGGTTTTATGACAGGTTTTTTGCGCAAGTTACGAATCTGCAGGTTGGCGAGATTGAATTGAAGACTTGGATGATACGGGTCCTCTAAGACGAATGGGCAGGGGCAGTGATAAACTTCAAAATTTATGTTGCTAAATATCAGATCCAAGGTTCTGTCTTTATTATTGACAACTGTGTTATGTTGTTTCAAATCAGAAAGATTGCATATGTCAATAAAATTCTCCGTAGCGTTTTGTAAATTGGCTGGTCCTTGTTTTTGTATTATAGGTCCACTATCTGACCATTTAACATTCGGTAGGTTGAAGTCACCAGCTAGAATGATGTAGTCATTTGGTTGCTTGGAAGTGATTTCAGCTAGACGGGATGTTATTGATTCAAGCCGGGATGATAATAGGTCATCTGGAGGCGCGTAGATTAACCCAATATGAATGTTTCGATGTCCTTGATTTTTCAAATGTTCACTAGGTATAGTTACCCAAAGGGATTCGACTCCATGGCAAGCCCATTCACTACGGTGTTGGATGTGTAATTTCTTTAGGGCACATAGAAGTACACCACCACCCTTTCTTTTTGTGGAAGTTTCAATATTTCGATCGCATCTTAGGATATCGTATCTGCTGTCGCAGATTTCACAGTCGAAGATACCATTTGTCAACCATGATTCAGTAATTAAAATTAGATCGAAGTTATGATTAAGAATATTTTGTCTAAATTCATTAGTTTTAGTACATAAACCACGTACGTTTTGATAAAATATTTCTAAGGGATTAGCGCCTGATAGTATCCGTAATAAGTACCAAAATATTAAGCTGACATATTTTGTTAAATTTAATAGTATGTAGTTTTTGACTGATTCCGTAACAATGTACCAATGTACTGTATGAGAATTGGAATGATATTGGTATGGCTGAGTTACTATTTTGTTTATTTAAGTTTGTGTATCGTCGTTTAAATGCATGGAATTTGCTATATGAGTATTCAGGTGAGTGATAAGTGTGTATGTAGTGCGTGTATTGTGAATATTTCCAGAACATGTATAAAGACGTCAACAATTTAATAATATACACAGTGAAATCCGTAGTAGAACAAAAAAATAATGGCAATATAAGATCAATTATTATTTTATCTTTTCTAAGTCTTTCTCTGAGCGTATACTTAATGCTGGTGACTCTTCGTTTTTCCTTAAAAAAATATTGCAGTTCCTAACCCAAACAAACTTGTAAGCTTTCTCACGTGCCGCTGTTTTAATTGTTTTTAGTAATTGTTTGTTTTCAGGGGTTAGATGTTCATTGACGAAAAATCTCTTTTCTGCGCCTTCAATACCTATGTCCTTTGTGCAAATGCCTTTCTTCCTTTTCAGTCCTGAGAGTATTTTATCCTTACACAACCTGTCTTTTAGTTTGACTACAATAGATTTTGGTCGTCCGGCTATGGTTTTTTGCGGCTGGATTCGGTGCGCAAATTCGATGTCGTCGTGGTTCAATTCAACTCCAGCGTATTTAGCGATGTTCCTTATAAGATCAATTGTATTTTCACTGTTTATTTGTGGCAGTCCTACAATCTCTAGGTTATTAATTCTTGCCTGTTGTTGTTGTTTACCAAATTGAGAACGTAATTCTGATAACTGATCTTCGCAAAGAGAAATTTTATTTTGGAGCCCACATACTTCGTTTTTTAGACTGTCATTTACAGTTTGAAGTTGACAGTAGGAGGCTTGCAGTTGAGAGAATTCCGAAGACAACGAGATTATTTCACTTTTTAATTCTGTGATGATAGTATCCTTCAGTTCCTCTACGATTTCATGTTTAATCGTTTTAAGCTTAGCGTCGAGAACTCCTTCGAATCGGTTGATTAAATTCACGTGATCCGGTAGAACCGCGTATACATCATGCTCTGGTGCAATGGCAATGGGATCGGTGTCGACTGAGCGCTGGGGTTTACTTGATTTTTCAATTCGTACCGGTGTGTTACTATTGTCCCCACCTTTACGGACGGTCGCTACACATTTTGGGCATTTCCATTGGATTCTTGCAGATACCGAGTATCCGCTAAACCTTACGCACTCAGAATGATATATGCGACCGCACTGACTGCATTTTATACGTTTCATTGTAACGCTGATGTGGGCTTCGCATGCTTCGCACGTTCCAACCATTATGTTACTATTTTACTTATTATAAATTAATTTTATTGTAGTTAAAATGAAATAATGATAGAAAAAGTTATTCGCCCGCGGTGGGAATCGATCTTGGTTCCGATAGATGTTCTGGGTGTAGGCAGGTGCTAACACCACTATTCCAACAGTATCTTAATGATTAGTGTCAAATTAGTGGTTCATTTTATGCTTGTGAATTATTCAAACAAAGAGCGTTGATTATTACTTTATGAGTTATTTTCCACTACCCACTTTAATTTTTATAAACTATCACACTGAATAATTATTTACTAATTTAACCGTATGTTTATAATTGTAGGTGGATAAATGTATATACACTACACTTCAATGCGTCCACACTTTTTGCGAAAAGTACGTTTGTTGCAATTAGGCATGTTATTTAATGGTTTTGCAATTAAATTATCGGGAGCTCACGATATAGGTCCACTCTGGTAAACGTCAGAAACGAAAAAAAAAAAAAAAAAAAAAAATTATCAACAATGATGACAGAAACGGTATTATCAACAATAATGATAGAAACGGTATTATCAACAATAATGATAGAAACGGTATTATCAACAATAATGACAGAAACGGTATTATCAACAATAATGATAGAAACGGTATTATCAACAATAATGACAGAAACGGTATTATCAACAATAATGACAGAAACGGTATTATCAACAATAATGATAGAAACGGTATTATCAACAATAATGACAGAAACGGTATTATCAACAATAATGACAGAAACGGTATTATCAACAATAATGATAGAAACGGTATTATCAACAATAATGACAGAAACGGTATTATCAACAATAATGATAGAAACGGTATTATCAACAATAATGACAGAAACGGTATTATCAACAATAATGACAGAAACGGTATTATCAACAATAATGATAGAAACGGTATTATCAACAATAATGACAGAAACGGTATTATCAACAATAATGACAGAAACGGATAAATCAATGTTTATCTGATTATCCGCATATGGTTTGGTACTGAGGTTGTTCTGATTTGGGTCTAAGGTGATATACATAATACGTATGTTTTTGATTTATCACGTGATCAACGATTGACATAATGCATTAAATAATTTTAACGAAAACAAATAATTTATATCAGAGCTGATGTGATCGGTAGTTTTATCCAAACATTGGAGAAGTGATCTTACTTGTGTCTGTCATCTTCCGGGGCATCCCCCGGCTGCGCACGGGCACGGTGGGCGCCTGCGCTTTCTTCTGGTTGGCTTGCACCTCGGCTGCCTTGCTGAGCAGCTCCGTGCGCAGCGCGACCGACTTAGGTTTACGTTTCAATGTGAAGTGCTTCACCGGGTTGGGTTGTTGACCCACCTGGAAATCGAATATTAAACATCTTACTCCTTAATCCTAACAAATATTTACATGAAAAATAAATTCTGCTTTAACAAATATGTAACTATTGTAACTAGTATCTTAAGATCGTCAAATTAAAAAAATAATAGTATACCACTAATGGCCGAATACTGAAACGTCTTTCAAATACGAAAGTGGCACTTAATTATTTGGAACGCCATTAATTTCAAATTTCGCATACAAAATTTTGAAATTAATGACGTTCCAAATAATTAAGTCCCACTTCATTTTGATTGACGTTTCAGTATTCGGCCGTAAATCGTATTAGACATTTTTTATGTATTCTTTTTAATCAATTTTAAATACAATTACAATATGTAAACACTTCAAAATGTATGTATACGATAAGTCAACAACACATTGTGTTTTAACATTAACTCTAAAGATAGTGCTTGAAACAAAATAAGATAATTATACCAAAGAAACGAAAATATCGTTCTAAACATAAAAACCCGCTTAAGTACGGGGTCAATTAAAATTAGATGTTCAGTTGAATATGAGACCAATGCTATTGGCCATCAACACACGCCGTTACGCTTTGTGCGTTAAAACGTAACCCGGATCCTTTAGCAAGATTTACGGGCTCGAGGCGTCACGGTAGCATGCACAAGCGATCCCGTGACGTCACCTAAAAGACGGAAAGCGTCCCGCTGGTTCTTAGCGGGTATTCCCAGGGCCATCTTTAACCTATGGGGCCATGGGCACATTAGGATAATAAACCGCCCCCCCCCCCCCTACTTATGACCGTCCCATTGCAATTGGTTGGTTATCGTTTGGTGTTTTGACAGGGACTAGAGGGCTATCGATGACGGGGCCCTAGATACGTACCCAGAATGCCCAGCGGGAAAGACGGGCATGGGTATTCTGGCACTCTTTAAATAATGTCAAATTTAAAATGAGCTGAACATGACGATACCCTGTTTTATTTGTTCTTTAATTAAGTCGAAATATTTTTTATTAAAAAAGACTTTTACAAGTACTTATGAATCGTCCAGCTACCACCGTTTCATAATGTAGATTCTACGGAGAAGAATCGGAATTAAACTCAGTAGACCTATGACTCTGCGTGAATAATTAGCTATGAATTTATTTTATATATATTATGGGTAGTATACTTGTAATAATAATAATATCCTGGGACATTATTCACACACGGCTATCTGATCCCAAACTAAGCAGAGCTTGTACTATGGTAACCAGACAACTGATATATTACATATACTACTTTTCTTTTGTAAATACATACTTAAATAGACAATTACACCCAGACTTAGGACAAATGGACATGTTCAAGCATACAAATGTTCTGGGAATCAAACCCACGACCTGCGGAGTGAAAGGTATGTTTCTTTCCAACCACTCCAACCGGCTCGTCACTCGATGCGAGATAAACATTTGCCTATCACGATTAACTCCGGTATTATGTTAATACAACATACATTTCATATTTAAAGAAAATTTTAAGGGGCTGGACGGAATGAATTTTATCTTAAACTATGTATGGGCATCTATACCGCAAATAATAAGCAACATATTAACATATGTAGCCTATGGCCAACCTAAAACTATAAACTAAAGTAATATGATTGTTCCATATCAATCAGATATGCAATTCTTACATGAATCAGTAGAAATCAAACAAACAAATGTAACCTTATATAATTAGTATAATGACTAAAAATTATGAAATAATATTTATTTTTATTATTAAAACTGATAACCTTAAGTCTTATTAAATTTAATTCTTTATTCAATATGTCTTATCAATAATTTGTTGTTCATTAGACAAATTTTACTCAGAATTATGTCAAATATTTTTAAGACTAAGATAAATAGCATTATTTAAATATAGCTTCAAAATGCAAATATATAAATATCTTTAACACATATTATATAATATTTCCTATTTATAATAATCTAAAACATTTCCCGAAAATATGAGATGAAAAAAAAAAATGAAATTTGATAGATAATACAATATAATACTGCATTGTTTTGTTTTTGGTAATATGCAGACCAACAGCCGGTGCAGGGAAACAACACATGCATATAAACTCACCTGAATTAAGCAAGCAGAATATATGACTATTTAATAACTTACACTTGTAATAACTTCATTCATTTTACACTCGCCCCAAAATCACTTAATATATTAATCTTAATCCAATTTAATATAGATATTTACTAACCACAGAAACTAAGGCATTTTTATTTAAATAAAGGCACTCAAGTGGTAACAGTCCAAGATCTGAATGTTTAGCTAAGGCCCTTCTCAACTCTCCGATCATATCACTGAAGATAGGCCTTGTCTCGTCAAACTCTGCTATCTCTGTATTGAGGGTCCCAGCCGAAGGGAATGTTTTAAGGACTTCTGCCAGCATCGCCACCCAGAGATCTGAGTCCACTGCGGCGACCTCAATAATCTCTTCCAGCTCATTTTTCCACTGAAAGAAATTATATTAAAAGTTATAGGAATATTTTTTTTAACTATGTTTGTAATTGTTAGTATTAAACTATTTTAATCTATTTTATTTTTATTATTATAGTAAATCTATTTTATTTACATATTGTTAAACAAACCGTAAATTTAATGGGAAGTATTCTTCAATAGTACCGAAAAAAATTTAAGCTGTAATTAAGTACCTACTACATAAATTTAAATCTAATAGGTGCGTTTTTTGAAATTTAACAATACGTAAAATAATAAAACGGGAATTGAAAAGGCTTAATAAGACAACTGCAATAACATAACCTAATGCAATATGTTCATCGAAGATTCAATATTTTAACTGTTGACTATTAACCTTTATAAAAAGGAGGGAAAATTATAATATATTACAACAAATTATTAAGTGTTTTGTTTATAAAAACAAAAACATGTACATGGTTAATGTATTGTTGATTAATAACATGCGAATTTATTACTTATCTTTAACAATAGTTAATCGTGATGATCAAATATTTTTTTAAGCATACCAACTTTTATTTTGGTTGCTTAACACCGTAACACGACAAATTTTCAATATTCTTAAAAAATATTTTATGACAACAAATACTAATATATAAATTCGAATTCATATATCTCTTTTTAACTCATTACATATCATTCGAATGTGAAAGAGATGACGCATATTATACAGTTACGCAAAACCATAGAACATAAGAGAAAAGTTACCTCTTCAACATTTCTGCGCGGGATATGAAAGAAACTTAGCAATAATTTAAGTTTCACTTGTGTTTGCAAATCTGGAAAACAATCCTTGATATTTTTCAAAACTTCGGCGTTTAATTGTGTACAAATTGAACCGGTTGTCCAAGAATCGTTCGAAATTCCGAGTTTATTGTGGAGCCACAACGATGTGTCACTATCCCGAACGTTCGCCATCTTGCAACTGAGATAGTGACGTATCCGTTAGCTAAGTAGCGTGCTTTAAAAAAATTGATTTGATTATACTTTGTCTAAAATAAATATATTTTATTTTTAATGTGTGCGTATAACACACATTTATTTTTATTTTGTTTGGTTTTATTAATATTAAAAATATATAACAAAAAAGATTTTAAACGTACATATTATTCATTATGTAATTTACTTAATATTTTTAAAATAGTTTGTTCTTATTCTTATTTACATATATATGAATTATTACGTCTTTCAATTTTAAGGTGGTAATTATAGCTTTATATTTTACAAATTGTAGACCAAGTACATCACTAAAAAGAAGTCTATGAAAAGACGTAAATAAAAGCCATTTATTTTTAAATGTTGCCACAAAAATTATCAAACAAAATTCACATATATTTTTAGTTAGGAATTTAGATTAATAGACATGAAAATGTAATAACAGAACTATTTAAATAAGGTATTATTTTTTTATTTATTACCTTTTTCAACCTGTATCGTAGACAATTATTATATTATTTTCTTTTATAATGTCTGAGTTTTATTAATTGTTATCTGTGTATTCAGAAGTGACAAATTGAAGAGAGAAGACAGCTAACGCGCTATCATTCAAATTTGAATGTTATTGATAAAACAAACGTCATGTTTGTACATGGTCGCTTATTAGTAATAAATTAATAACAATTTATACAAAAATGTCTGATGTTTATGAAACTTCTATCCAATTAAATATGTACGAAGAAGATTTTAATGAAGACACCACGCTCAACCTTTCATCACAGGACTTGGTGAAGATTCCGAAAATTAATAACCATTTTTTATGCGTATGTAGTTTTTAGCAATAAAATTTTTTAGGCCAAAATATAGTTCCGTAAATATTAAACAAGTTAACATATTTATAATTTTTCAGATGCTATATTTACAAAATAACAAATTGAAATTTTTGTCTGATGATTTTTTTCCGTCTTTGCCAAACTTAATGTGGCTTGATTTGAGAGATAATGAACTAACTGATATTCCAAAATCAATAAAAAACCATAGATCACTCAGTCATCTGCTTCTACAAAACAATAAAATCACATCTCTACCGAACGAATTAGGTACTGTTCTAACTTTGAAAGTGCTTCAATTGAGCGGAAATCCTATTATAAATCCGCCAAAAAATATATTGGACGCGGGAACTGTTAAAATTATGGCGTATCTTTACGATAAATTTGTCGACGAAAAATACGAAGCTGAGACTTCCCAATCTGAACAAGTAGGTACCAGTGTCGACTGCGTAGATAAACTTATCTGTGGAGCTCGCAGTTACAACTCCGTGTTAGACGGAGACAAACTTCAATCACATAAAACGTTATCCGTGCAATTTAGTGAAAAAGATACGTGTGGTGATGACGAAGAAGAAGAAGAAAATTATTCAAAAATAAAAGGAAAATGTCCTAGACTACCAAGAAGTCGCACTAAAACATTACCGCAACATTGTCAAAGTGCGAAATATCCTAAACCAGTTTTTACTGACTCTAAAAAAGTACAGGATGAAAAAATTAAAAATACTTTCTTAATGGATATGGCTTTGAAGAAGCAAAAAGATCTTATTGCAAAGAGAGACAAAATTTTACAAGGCAAGAGGTGAGTGAGTAGTAAAATAAAATTGACTGACGATATATCTATTAAAAATATTAATTATTTATTAGTATTTAAATGCTTGAATGCAACGTTTGTGTATGGATGCTCCACTAATGGCAGCGTTTTGTAGTTGTGGCCGGTGGCCCGTTTGCGGCGACACTAAAATTTTTCACATAATATTTTGAATGGCGATTTTATTGTAGCATCAGTAAGTGTAATATAATTTGCCTTTTTTTTACTATGTACTTATGTAGCCATCGAATTAAGCATGAGACCTTTTATTATCGCTGGAAAAACGCATTACGCGTTTTTCCACGTGGGGTTCGCCGGTGTCCAAGGCGTACAAAACTAGCGGGTACCCTTCCCGTCTTAACGAGGATCGAACCCGCGTCTACTACATCGCATAACCATTACGCCATTGACTCTTCTAAATAATATATTTAATAATCATGTAATTTTTTTTACATAGGAACATTGAGCTACTTCGAAATTGGCGGAGAGATTATAAAAATAAAAAAGTCACACTGGAAAATAACTTATTGAAAATGATTCCCACAAGCTATCCATACGACACGAATCCGGAATACATGACGCTACTCAGTCGAGAAGACATCGAAAAAGATTTGCCTGATAAATATAAACGAAGATTACATAGAAAGTGTAAACCTACAGTCCCCAGGAAGAACAACAACGACGTCCATTTGGCTTTGAAGATAAAACAATTGTTTGAGAATTTGGAAGCTATCGATTTGAATAGAGAAACGATGTCTCCGAGGACAGAGCAGAAAGTGCTTCTGGGAGAAATACAAAAGGTAAGGTCATGTACGGTGTAGTGTTCACTATATACTGTACACTACACTAACGGTTCACTGGCTCGACAACACACCGTATGCGCAAGCGACACGTCCGCTCTCGCCAATGGCTCTCACTCCAATGACGTGAGCATGAGACAGTGTAAATAACTATTACTATAGTTATTCTTAAATACAAACACTACATATGGCCACCGCCGGCCATAGATATTGGCGTTGTAATAGATATAAACAATCCCTTACATCGACAATACGCCTTGGGAACTAAAATATTACGTCTCTTGTCTTGTTGACTTCTAACACGAATATATTAGAAGTAGGTAGTATAGTAGAAGTATTACTGTCTGGCGGTAAAATTGACCCCTAGCTCTGTTCTGCCTAATCACAAAATTCATAACATTATTTCGTATGTTCTTTTAAATATTGTTGATGTTGTAAGCCAAAATAAATTCCTAATCAATAGCGGTTTAGACACAGTAGTATTCAGTAAATGGCTCTCCACTTAAGGACTGCTCATAATATGCTCCAATATTTAGCGACACGTCTCTAATTATGCGGGTATACACGTACCGCAGACTCCTCTAATCCTAAAATTGCCGATTTCTTCACCAACGAGCGCAAAATTAAGTTCGTAAATTAAGCACCAGAAAAATAAGTAGTGCTCATTCGAGCCTGATCCGCGATGTTCGGTTCGCAAGGCTCTATTGTTAATAAACAAATTCAAAAATAAAACATACTTAAACAATTGACTAATTTACCTTTTTCACACTTCAGATATCGGAAATTAAACAAAAATTAATGGAACTATCAACGACAAATACGAGATCCGTTGCCGAACAAAATGTATGACGGTAAGGATATTCTAGTCATTTATTTTTGTAATCTGTTTACTTATATTCAAAATAAAACATATTTTTTTCCTTTAATAAACTTTAATGTTGATTCATCACCAAGATGACCGGCACCATAAAGTATTTAAAAATTATATAAAATATATTGTTTAAGTAAACAACAAAGTGATTTTAAAAGTCTTCGAGTGGTGGTTAAATAATACATGCGTCACCATACACTGTATATAGTACTTATATACATAATAAAATAAAATACTGATTTGACATAGAACCGGTTAAAAAGTTAATCATAGACAAACATAGAATTAATCATAGACAAATAAAACATGATTTAATGACATCATTCACTTTCGTCCCACAGCAACCACTTAACTATACAGCTTCCTATTTTTTTACACAATCTTTTGCCGTATCCAATAAAAATAATTCAATTATTCAATATAAAACTACATTAATAACGAACAATTTAGTGTTATTAATACATACCTTGTTTGTCTATGATTAACTAAAGCCTTATGTGGGTACTTCACTTGGCACAGCGTGTCCGAACAAGGCAATGAGGACAGGTGTACTCGATTGTCTTTGTTTATATTTTTTTTACAAATAACGCAAATGGCAAATACACATCAAAGAAGTAAATAAATTGCGTTGATCGTTCACACTGATTTGCCCAAACAACATTTTGCGATATTTCACTACATTTGAGTTACTTGCCAAGCAAAGTAACGCCCTCTAAACGTTTTCACATAATAAATACACATATATTTATTGACTGTGATTATAATATTATGATAACTGAAGACATCATATAAAAATAACATTGATTACAATTCCTTAATAGCAAACCTAGAGTCATTGTTAACTAAATGTGATTACAAATTATAAGTTGAATATATATTAATTAAAATTAAAAAATCACAATATAAAAAATGTTAGGGTTGTATCGCAATAATGCCATTCATCTACATGAAGCTTGTGTTAGTGCCTTGGAATGCTAAAAAAAGCTGTAGAAAATTAAGCGTTACAAATTTAAAATCCGTATAAATATATCAATGTTTTACAATCTAGTGTATGCAATGGTAGTCATAAAAAAATACAATAAAACATGACTTCGAAATAATTAGTACAAATAATACCTTAAGTTTAATATCTTAAATGTGTTTAAATGCCAATAAATGTAGAAACGATACGAATACAAAAACAATTTGAATCAATGGAATTTCATCTCTAAATACTGTGTGCTTACAAAATGCCTAATTTATATTAAATAAATATAGAGAGTATGAGAGATAAAGAATTTGAATAAAAGAAAGAACTTTTCTTCAAAAATGTTCACAGAAATAAAATATATATTATGTATGTTAAATGACGTATTCATAAATTATATGTCTTCCTATTATTTTGAGTCTGTGTTAATGTTTAGAGATAAAATACCAATGACTTGAAGCTTAACAGATAAAAATTGACCTAAGAATATGTAAGCAATTCCTAAGTAATTATTAACTAGCTTATTTATAATTAGTTTAAACTATTAGCAATAAGATCAGTAGATACGCTAGTTAAATTTTCGCCTAAATATAGTTTTTAGAGTAAATTTTGTCATAATGTAGCATTATTTTAATTAGTTAATATTTGAATCTGATTATCATGTGTGTCTGATGCTTTGATTTCATTCGTATAATTTAAATAGTTTGTAATACATTTTTAACAGAATTTATGAAGTAAAGCCCTATCTTAAACCATTTCTCAAGTGTTTAATGAATTAAAAAAAAAATCATCAACAACGAAATATACAATATCATTTGAATTTTAATCCTTCGTTATAAACTAAATTATTGTAATTTTGTCAAGAATCCAGAACCAAGACGATAGACAGATAAACAATAATGTAAAATATTCATCATTCCGACTTTACACGCGTAAAACACTTCAGTGAGACGATTACTTAATTACCTCTCGAGATAATATCACACTCCGCTTTCAAAACGTCACTCATAACTCAGTCTTTGCTTGTCCATGACTAGGCTCAAACGTCCAAATTCAACCATTTACTTAATCTACGCAATTATCCTTACTAACATAATGTTACCTTAAATGAAAGTGTAGTCAAGATTATAATATATTATTTTTTTATATACTTGCGAAAATATTTTTATTCGAAACTTTAAAAAAAATATTTTTCTTTTGTTACTTCTATCAATATTATTATTTTATCTGTGGAAGTAATTTACAACTGTTCCGTCACTGAGACAAAGCTTTCCTGACATATCTATAATCGAATGGACTAAGTAATATTGAAGTAGCGAATAAATTTAGAATAAAAATATTATTGCTTATTTCCAGTAAGAGGCCGTTTATAATTAATAATGACTCAAGTAAAATTATAATTTATTTAAAACAATTTTTAAATCCATACCGCCCTGATATACGATTCATTTAAATTTTTAAATTAATAAGGGGCGTCCAAGAAGTTTCGAAATTTTCCTGAACTATATTTAAGTATAGATGAAGTATTAGAGTACTGTATCGCTGGTCAGCTACAACTGACATACGTGAGAACCGCATTCCATTATTGGCCTAACTTCAGATGATAATTTATTTGAAGAAAAAAAAGTACCTATTGACAATATAGGAAGGTGAAAAAAATATTATTATATATATTTTTAATTATTTAGATTTATATAGGTCACTTCAATTTATAATATTTTTTTTTATACCAACAAAATATTGTTGTTTTATAATGATAGCTACTGGGTTTCGGAAAACCATTTTTAACAATGACGGTATACAATTAAGTTTACCAACTATAAAATTTCTTTAAATAAAATTGAATAATCTCAAAATTTTGGCAAAAGATAACACAATACTAAAACATAGATTTTTTTTAATTGTTCAAAAATAAAACTTTTTATACTTAAGTTAAAAATATTTACATAATAGTAAAGCAACCTATAAAATGTTTAGCACTAGGTTTTTAAGGAAGGATAGTATATTTAATTATATAAAATCATTTTATTTATATAGTCTATTCCAATCGAAGCAGTAAATAGGATGATAAACAACTTTTAACTTGAAGTTACATTACATTAGATTTAAAACAACGGTCTTGTATACAGGTCTATCAACCGAGTACAAATTCAGTGGTGAGAGATAGTCGCGATTGTGACATAACTTTTATTTCGCGTCAACGCCGCTGTACGTCGGTGCTATCGGTATATGCGGTCACGTGCCGCTTGAGTGACGCGGCGTTTATTTTTCTCTCCCAAGTATTGTGTTATTTAATCATTGTTATATCGTTTTGTTAACTTTTGTATAATTTTGGACGAATAGTATAATTATCTTCCATGTACAATATTTTTTTGAGTGATCTATCGTCATGCCTCTGGCGGCCTTAAATTGAACTGAGTAGCAACTACGATACATTAAGCCGAAGTACTGTTGTGGATAGACCTGTATATAAGACCGTGGTTAAAACTCGTGAAGGCAAAAATTACTAAATGAGGCTCGATTTGTTTCATTTTCATTATTATTATAAATGCAAATCGTATGGAATATGAACATCAATAGTTAGTTTATCGTTACTCCTGTCATTGAAATGGACTATAGATGAAGGAAGGCTACTCTCTTACTAATAATGTCTAAAGTCTAAGCAATGGAAGAAAACATTTATATTTATGTTAATAACTATATTTAAATTAGTTTCCTAATAGCATCTAATTAATGTTAGTCCTTTCTAATGTTGTTGAAAACTATAAACACTTTTTTTTCTCGATATTTTAAATAAGGTGGCACAAAAAAGTACATTCCACGCACACATAGGTAGTAAATATATTGTACAATAAAAATTGTAAAAATGAATTACTACATAGTTTTTAACCTCTTTTAACTTAGGTTTTTTTTTGACGTGACAACGTCTTATAAATTGGTTTGCCGGGTGACACTTCAAGAAACTGCGTTACGCTCCGCTCACGTTATGCGCTCACAATGAGAGCGAGTGAGAGGCACGCGTCCCTTCCACTCGGGCATGGTTAGCCCGCCTAAGAGCGAGAGAGACAGACATAAAAAGTGAAAGGCACGCGTCTTCTTCCTACTATACGAATGAATATTCACATTAAAATTATTTTACCACTCAAAGTCGTTGTCACGTAAAACTTTCGCCCGTATACCGACTTTACAGGCAACCAATTTTTTCAAAATATTATGTGATACAGAATGAATTTTAAGTACCGTTTGTCAACTTCACTATAATGGACTAGGATAAAGAATGATGGAGAAGGATAAATACTCATCAAGCGATTTGACATTTTCTTTATAGCAAAATCATAATTTATACTTATTGGCAGCAATCTTATTAAAGGATTTTATGCAAATGTCTTCGTTTTTTTGAAATTTTTATTTAAAGCAATTTAATTTCCAAATATTCACGAATAATTGAATTCGATACCTATGCAAACCGCCATACAGAAATTGGCCAGCAATTAAAACCTTAAAAGACAAGGTTTTAATTTGTAATATGTTTTAGCTTATCTAACCGATTATAGTGTACCGTCACCATACTACATGGATCACTGCAAAATATTATTGAAGGATTGGAGGTCTTTAAAGTGGCCATTATGTCCAATTTTTATTGTTTAGATTTGGTCTTTTATAGAAAGGACTGCTAATGCAAAGCATGCCATTGTCAGTTTGAGTGCTAGTGTTGATTTTAAGATAAAAAATTATATAAGAGAGGAAGGATAACTAAATATTGTCTTATCAAAATTACGAACATTTAGTTGCACAATAAGATTAGATGAACATTTTTTCTTATACATAATACTCGCATAATTAATTTAATTTATATCAAGTCTTTGTTGTTTTAATGATAGTTTTACAAAAGTCAAACATTCCAAAGACTTAAAGGCAGTGAGTTGAATTGTGCAACTAGACATATTTAAACAAATACTTGTCAAATCGGCAGATGACGTCGTTTCTTACGTTTATACCTTCTTAAGGAGATTGTCAACTTCCTTGCGTTGATAATATTATGATACCGCTATTTCGGTATCCGATATTGTCGTTGGCGCTAGAAAGCGCGTGCGAGGAACACCCGGCCGTTGCCCCGGGACATCTCCACGAAGCCCAGCTTACCGTAGAACTGATGGAGATAGTGATCGGTTGCATTTATACACGCGTGGACGCCGTTTACACCTGTAGAGTAATTATATTAAGATGTAAATAAAAGAAAAAAAAAACCATTTTTGTGCTAAAATAATGTTTTGCTGCTTATAAAAACATGTGATTTTTTTTTGTTAAAAGCATGTATTTGTTTTTTTATAAATAAAATAAATTTAGGCTCTCTCGAATAATTCTTGCTCCATCCGAGTTAAGGCTGTGACGTCACGTCGCCCCATACCGCTCGCGGGTTCATACAATTTCGTCAGTACTTTCGCGTTATTCTTGTTTTTTTTTTATATTTCGGTTAGTATATATTTTTTTCTTAATATATTTATTAAACAGTACCATTGCAATAATTCAATAAATAGAACTCAGGAAAAATACTTTTTCCATATACATTTTCAACAAAAACAAGTAGATATTGTCGTGCTGAGCATTTTAATGTAGACCAGTGTCGATAATTTATGAAACCAAAAAATATTATAGTAGGATGAAACCCATTGGAAAAGGAAGAGAACATAACAAAAATAAAAGGAAAAATAAATTACGAGCGATCTGAGGTCGGGAAGTTGGGGGGGGGGAGTGTATAAGCGATCGACGCTCTTTACGCTCCCGTAGTTCACGTGCCCTAGTAGTAGAGGCTAGACAAGAGGGTCACTGACCGTGCGCCCGCAGCGCGACGAGCAGGCAGGTGAGCAGGCGCGCGGCGGCGTGCGGGTCGGAGCGCGCGCGCAGCACGCAGCACGTGAGCAGCGCGGGGTGCGCCGCCGACACGCTCTCCGGCGCGCGCTCCTGTAGGTCACGGGCCCTAGTAGTAGAGGCTAGACGAGAGGGTCACTGACCGTGCGCCCGCAGCGCGGCGAGCAGGCAGGTGAGCAGGCGCGCGGCGGCGTGCGGGTCGGAGCGCGCGCGCAGCACGCAGCACGTGAGCAGCGCGGGGTGCGCCGCCGACACGCTCTCCGGCGCGCGCTCCTGTAGGTCACGGGCCCTAGTAGTAGAGGCTAGACGAGAGGGTCACTGACCGTGCGCCCGCAGCGCGGCGAGCAGGCAGGTGAGCAGGCGCGCGGCGGCGTGCGGGTCGGAGCGCGCGCGCAGCACGCAGCACGTGAGCAGCGCGGGGTGCGCCGCCGACACGCTCTCCGGCGCGCGCTCCTGTAGGTCACGGGCCCTAGTAGTAGAGGCTAGACGAGAGGGTCACTGACCGTGCGCCCGCAGCGCGGCGAGCAGGCAGGTGAGCAGGCGCGCGGCGGCGTGCGGGTCGGAGCGCGCGCGCAGCACGCAGCACGTGAGCAGCGCGGGGTGCGCCGCCGACACGCTCTCCGGCGCGCGCTCCTGTAGGTCACGGGCCCTAGTAGTAGAGGCTAGACGAGAGGGTCACTGACCGTGCGCCCGCAGCGCGGCGAGCAGGCAGGTGAGCAGGCGCGCGGCGGCGTGCGGGTCGGAGCGCGCGCGCAGCACGCAGCACGTGAGCAGCGCGGGGTGCGCCGCCGACACGCTCTCCGGCGCGCGCTCCTGTAGGTCACGGGCCCTAGTAGTAGAGGCTAGACGAGAGGGTCACTGACCGTGCGCCCGCAGCGCGGCGAGCAGGCAGGTGAGCAGGCGCGCGGCGGCGTGCGGGTCGGAGCGCGCGCGCAGCACGCAGCACGTGAGCAGCGCGGGGTGCGCCGCCGACACGCTCTCCGGCGCGCGCTCCTGTAGGTCACGGGCCCTAGTAGTAGAGGCTAGACGAGAGGGTCACTGACCGTGCGCCCGCAGCGCGGCGAGCAGGCAGGTGAGCAGGCGCGCGGCGGCGTGCGGGTCGGAGCGCGCGCGCAGCACGCAGCACGTGAGCAGCGCGGGGTGCGCCGCCGACACGCTCTCCGGCGCGCGCTCCTGTAGGTCACGGGCCCTAGTAGTAGAGGCTAGACGAGAGGGTCACTGACCGTGCGCCCGCAGCGCGGCGAGCAGGCAGGTGAGCAGGCGCGCGGCGGCGTGCGGGTCGGAGCGCGCGCGCAGCACGCAGCACGTGAGCAGCGCGGGGTGCGCCGCCGACACGCTCTCCGGCGCGCGCTCCTGTAGGTCACGGGCCCTAGTAGTAGAGGCTAGACGAGAGGGTCACTGACCGTGCGCCCGCAGCGCGGCGAGCAGGCAGGTGAGCAGGCGCGCGGCGGCGTGCGGGTCGGAGCGCGCGCGCAGCACGCAGCACGTGAGCAGCGCGGGGTGCGCCGCCGACACGCTCTCCGGCGCGCGCTCCTGCGCGCTGAACTCGTGGAAGTGCCGCACGCACTCCTGACACACACGCACACACACAGATTAGGCAAACTACTTGAGCTGACAACACCACCAATTATTATGACAAATAATTAGTTTTTTTGCTATAACTTCTCATTTATTTATTCATTGATTTGGATCTCCAACTACTCTACATAACATTTTAATATTATAACAAAAAATAAAAATAAAATTAACGAATCAACATTTTAAACTATACATCACACTTTTTCAAAAAAACTAATAATATGACACACACTTAAAATTTGGAAGTGTTAAATTGTACATACTTTAGCGGCGGGACTCAAGTCGTCCCTCTCCAGCAGTTCCATAGGATACTTAATACACATTTCTGGTATCCACGCTATTTCCTGCTTCTTATAAAACTCTTTGCTATTTAGTGCTGCACATGCATAGCCGACGATTTCTGGTTTAACATCTGTAATGAGCAATAATCTTTATAGTCCCTAAATGATTGCAAATATTGCAGTCAAATTCGTTGTTTGTTTGTTAAGGCAACTCAAATATACTTATGTTTTAATTTACTGGGTGGTAGAGCTTTGTGCAAACTCGTCTGGGTAGGTACCACCCACTCATCAGATATTCTACCGCAAAATAGCAGTACCTGGTATTGTTGTGTTCTGGTTTGAAGGGTGAGTGAGCCAGTGTAATTACAGGCACAAGGGACTTAGGGATAATATGTATTAAAAATGAATCTTACTATTTATCTTGAAATCCAACTTCTCCGTGTCAGGATCGTCTCCATCCACTTCTGAACTGTCCCCTTCCATATAACCATCATCTTCTATAACCATACATAGTTCCGGTGTTAATGTCAGGAATGGGGCTACCAATCTAAAAAAATCATAAATTAGAGTTATTATTTTTAAATTTTGTAACACATTTTCTATACATGAAGGAAACCTACTTTATATGTTGACGGCATTAGTTTGTAGTAAAAAAGCAGGCGGTAAATATATCTCCCGATGGAGGGTGTTAGACTTTGCTCATTGTCATTGACTAGATTGTCAAACATGGCATCGAATATAAGTGAAATTAATTAAGTGGGCTCCTTTACCCTTACAATTGTTTGGCAGAAGAGTAGAATAAAGTAATGAGTGGTATATAAGTCTCGATTTGCTTTATAATTTAAGCTATGAATCAACCGGTGTAATTAGACAGATATACTAATTAAAAAAAATAATTAAGTTTATTATCTAGATTATGATCTTACCTATCAGCTGGTAAAGTTTGGAGATCGCTCGGGAATAAATCACTACAGTCAGATCCATCTCGACAGGTTTTATGACATATTGTGCATACCTGCAGAGGAATTATTCATTTAAAGATATCAAACATTGATTGATTTTATTATCAAATAGTTTAAATATAAATAATACAATAGAAAGTGAATAAAACAAACAAGAAAGTTGTGAATAAGTATTAACTCCTTTAAGAAATATTAATAAAAAGAGGAACATTTCTTATACAAAGATAGAAAAGTGTCACTTACCGCTTTTTCATCGGCGGGCATATAAGGTCTCACGGTGAGCGGTAGACCCGTGGGCTCGCAGTGAGGTCTCAGAGCGTCTCCGGCACATTCCACTGGTAACAGTCGTCTAAGATCCGCAGTGAGGCCCCCGCGGAAGACCCAAGGTTCCTGGGCCCCACTCTCGAAGGCTTCACGCCAGCCTTTTGAGAACCCTTAAATAGTTGTGTGAATGAAATTGTTCGTTGATAACTTGTTACATATAATTGAATAGAATGTTACTCACACGTATAGCTGCCTTGAGAGTTTGTTGCAATGTTGGGAGGGAATTTTCCAAGTTCTGAAAAGACATACAATAATTAAATCTATCATTCCGAGCTGGATTATACTATACTTTCATCTCTTTAAGAAGCTTTCAACCAGCAATGGAAAAATAAAGTTTGAATCGAAATTTTAAGAATAGTTACTTCAATAAAATAAACATGCCGCTCTTACAGATCTCAATTTGTCTTCATAACAATTCAGCAGACCCTCTAATTTGACAGAATGTCCCATACATTTTCGCAAGTAACTAAGTCTTTTTAATGCTCTTTTCCTTATTTTACTTTTCAGCTCCAATTTTTCGATAAAAGCATTTGCGTTACATTTTTCCAAATAAAGAAAATTTAGTTAGACGCATCCCGTCGAGCGAGCGATCGGTTCGTCGTGTAGTACGGCCGGGACACACGCATGACGCAACACTACCGAGCCAGCGCAGGAAGGCGTGCAGCAGCGCGAGCACGGCGCACAGGTCCCACAGGTAGGGGCGCAGCTCGGCGTGCAGCTCGCGGTTGCGCGCCGCGCCCACCCGCCGCGCCACGCGCCGCACGCGCATAGCCCACCACGCCCAGCGCCGCAGCCGCCGCCGCCACTCGCCCGTCGCCGCGCCGCCCGCCTGCCGAGTGGAGTGTCGCTACATTTAGAACCGGCCCACCTCTGAGCACGCGGTGGTCACCTGTGACCTTCTCGTTCGCATCGTTTTTAGTCGGTGGTAAGCTTTGTGCAAGCTCGTCTGGGTGGGTAGTGGGTACCGACCGCTCATCAGATATTCTACTGCAAAACAGCAGTACTTGGTATTTTTGTGTTCCGGTTTGAAGGGTGAGTGAGCCAGTGAAATTGCAGGCACAAAGGACATAACATAAAGGGACATCTTAGTTCCCAAGGTTTGTGGCGCATTGGCGTTGTAAGCGATGGTTAACATTTCTTACAATGCCAATGCCTATGGGCGTTGGTGACCACTTACCATTAAGTGGCCCATATGCTCGTTCGCCTACCTACACGATAAAAAAAACCCTACAACTTCAAAATGCAGATATCGTCATCGGGTGTACCTCAGCCTTATTCTTCGGCAGTATGCTAGCGGCGTGCGCCGTGAGCCAGTGGTAATCGTGCATCAGCCTCAGGCCCCTGGAGCCGTGCTCGAAGGGCAGATAGAATAGATCGCACAGAAGCATTAAGTCGTCCGCTGTTAACGCGTTCTCCTCTAAAGGTGCATCCTCACATAATCTGTAAGATCAAAATCAGTGTTTATATTTTGACCGGCACTCAAAGTTTTTTTAAATTAATAATTCGATACAAATGTTCTATCTATCTGTACTCTATTCCAATAGAAGTGAAAACAGACCTTGAATTGACATGACATTTGAGTTAGAGTAGTGAGGAGAGAATTATTGAGTGAATGGGTAATTAATAAATGATAAAGTATGGAACGATATCCAAATTAACTCGATAGGGTTAAGCTCGCAATGGGACGGAAGAAGACGACAATTTTTATTTTTTTTCGGCTATATTATCGATGTATTTTATTTAACTTCGTTTCAACCAACAAAATTGGTTTCAATCACAGTCCGTTTAAACAAAGCCAGGTCGTAATAAAAAACTTTTGATAATTCCGAATAAGCACCCGTGCACATAATACGAATGTCTTACTCTTGTATTATTTTCAAAAATATAAATTGAGTGTTGCTATGCATAAAACTGATCTATATTTTGAGATTTTAGATATTTTTATTCCTTAAAAATTAAATAATTCTTTTAATATTTTCTTTATCTTTCTGTATAAAATAAAAGCGTTTTTATCGAATGTTAGTTTCTACATTTTTTTACAAATATTTCATTATCAATATTATATACAAGTAAATAAATATTTATTTAAAAACAAAACTAAAATAATATATTTTTTATCTGTATAAATTCATTCATTTTCTTTTCGTTTAGCGAACATCCTTGGTCGACCCCGCCATTTTATTAGGTAGTTCATCGAAAAATGGCGCTTTGAATGTCGGCATTTACTGTTTTCGTTACTTTGGAAGTAAAATTAAAGTGAATTTAAGTAGTTAAGTGAAATATTATAGTACTTATTAAAATAATAGATATATTAATTAAGAACTGTTTGTAGTGCATCATATAGCGGAGTTATTAGACAATCACTTGGAATATTGAAAAGTATGGTTTGTTTTGATTGTTTCCTATTCTCATAGGAATAGAGTATAGGTCATTATATAACGATTGTTTAAGTAATTAGGATTTAGGATTAGTAAAAATTAAATAGCTGAAAATACTCACTCTGAAACGTCAGCTGGCTCAGTGGGCTCTACCATCATATCAGCACTCAATGGACTGTTACTCGGTTCCACTTGCATGGAGCAATTCTGAAATATAATTATTTTTGTTAATAATAATTAAAATTTAATTAATTTTGTTTTAAATGTGTAATAAGTGTCATAAATCATGGAATATTTTACTACCTAAGAGCAGCATAATTCTATTCATTATCTTTATGGTTTTTTTTTAAATATATGTATATTACATTTTTTGCATTCCATAGTCATTACAATTATTGTAGGTAGAGTTTTTTAAAATTTATAATGAATTTGAAGTGTATTCTGATTGAAAATCAGCGAACAATAATTCCATACGCTACCTCATTTTTGCTGACGGTAAAATGTATTGGTGTAATTGGTGCAAGTATTGGTGACGGTACCTCACTGAGCTGGTCGTTCATGACGACGTCGGTGTCGGCGGCGGGCGGGTCCACGTCGAGCGGCTCGGCGGCGCGCGACGGGCTCAGCGTGCGCGGCGTGTCTGCGGGGGCGGCAGCACGTTACTTTAGGAATCATTTGTAGTGTTAGGTCCTTACATATGAAATTAGAGTTTTGTCGTACTAGCATTCCAAATTCAAATTTTTAAATTCATTTAGCTGCTACATTTGAGTTTTGAAAACAGTCATTCCTCATTAATTTTTTCCTCATTCATTTTTTCTTTGAATAACATGAAATATCGGTATATTTACGAGTACGAGTTCTACCGTGGCACCAGTGCTGCAGAAACAGCTCGAAGGATTAATGATGTGTACGGCGCTGGTGTCGCAAAGAGAGCACGGTACGTTTTTGGTTTCAACGTTTTCATTCTGGAAATGTTGACCTTCAGAACCAACCCCGAGGACGGCCAGAGACCAAAGTGGGAAATGAAGAATTAAAGGCTATTGTGGAAGCGGATCCATCACAAAGCACTTCAAAGATGCAGACTTCGGGGTAAGTGATAAAAGTGTGTTAATCCACTTGAAGCAAATCGGGAAAGTAAAAATCTTGAACGATGGGTACCTCATGGGGACTCATGAATTGAGTGAATCGAACTTGCAAACACGCGTCGACTGCTGTGTTACTTCTTTCAACCGGCACAATAATGAAGGGATTTTAAATCGAATCATTACTTGTGATGAAAAGTGGATATTGTACGATAATCGGAAGCGCTCGTCACAATGGTTGAACCCTGGAGACAGCCAAATACTGCCCTAAACGAAAATTGATTCAGAAAAAGTTACTTGTGAGTGTTTGGTGGACTAGCGCCGGTGTCGTTCACTACAGCTTTCGAAAATCTGCTCCAACAGATTACCATTTTTTTCCGGAATTTGGACAACTTCTTATAAGGAAAAAAATTCAACTCCAATGTGGCAGTCGAAACCGCCTTCAAAGAGTTTATTGATTCTCGCCCCCATGGTTTTTTCAGTAAAGGGATCAATGAATTACCTATGAGATGGCAAAAGTGCATAGGTAACAACGGTGCATACTATTAATGATTAATTAAATATATTTTATAAAAAGAAATGGACTTTTCACCAATTTCATATGTAAAGACGTAATATTTAAGCAGGCTGTTAGCAGTGGTTCTCAATCACATCGACATTTTGTTACATGAAATGAACAATGTTTAGGTTCGTGAGCTTTAGAGCAGACAAGTGAATGATTGGAAAAAAATACAAGACATTTTCTTTTAAAACAGTTTTTCATTGTGTACTCAATGAAAACTTTGAACTGACTTCATGAAGGATATTTTCCACAGAACACAGAATATTGATAACTATACTCTCAAAGATAGGAAAAAATACTTATTATTAATTATAGTAATTTATATCTATTTTGTATAATTAGTGATTATTATTATTACATATATTTGACTACGCCATTAATAAGTTAAAAATATAAACTAATCAAATAGCGAACCTCCGATACTCATATCGCCATTCCGCTGCTGCTCTATCGTCGGCTCCACGTCGTCGACGATGATTTTGTCGTCGTCGTCCTTATCCTTCTTCATCTCCTCGATAAAACTGGTCGTCTCCAGCACGCTATCGTTCGACACCGATTCGTTCAAGTCGAGTTTATCCGCCATAGTTTGATCGGTCTCGATTTTATCGTGTTCGATCGTTTTCAAGCCCATAATCGGGACCGGTAGGGTCGATACCGGTATTTCTGGTGGTAACGACATGTTGGAATTGGCGATCGGTATTATTGGGTTCGGTATCGACTCGTTTAGAATGACTTTCGTCGGTGAAACTAACGAATTCATCACCGAATTCGGTATCGGATTGAACGTTTCTATTGGCGACACCTGAAACAAAACATTTCATCAATATTGTTTATTAGTCATTTGTTATCTGTGTGCGGGGCTGGCGACTCACCCCGGTGGAGAGTATCGGGCGGTCGGGCGTAGCGGAGCAGGTGTCGGCGAGCGCCTGCAGCTGGCTGGTGTTGACGGTCGGGATAGACGATAAGTCGGAGATGCTAGTGGTGGTGGTACTGCTGGTGGTGGCCGTGACCAACGACATGCACGTGTTCACGGATGGTAAAATCGGAATTATTGGCACTGGTGGCACTGAAAAAATAGAAACCATATTTATTATTCCTATTCCGGTCATAGCATAAAAGTTAAAGCAAATTAGAGCTTCGAGTAGATTAATTACTTCAATATTATTTATAAGTGAATCATTCTCCTAACACTTACTTATTACAGGTGGTTGTGGTTTGATGACTGGATCTTGTGCGGCTTTAGGTATGGAAAATTCTGGCAACCATTCATTGATTGCTTGCCTGTAAGTAAAATATATAATTTGTTAGTTTCAAGAAAGTTCGTATAAAACGCGTCTATCAACATACTCCATGTAAAATACAAAAAGCAACAACTGAGTGGTCGAATAAGAATTGCCTTAAATAGCGAAATTTACATGAAATTGTTCAAATCGATTTAATCTATAAACCATTTAAGTCTGTAAAGGAACTGTGATTATTTATTTACCGGAGCGCCTGTCGATGATGATAAACATGTTTTCCGAGGGTCAGAGGTACTTCGTCTTCACACACACCTTGTTCACTTTCCCTCTCCAACTTAATATCCCAAGACACCGCTTCCACTGTGAATAGATAAAAAAAATTAAATGGAGTAAGACAAAACGTTAAATAATATTACATATGTGTTTTTAGGAAGTCAACAGAAAAGTTCAGGTGATATATATATATTTTTTTATTACATAGGTAAGTGCCCTTTTTTTATTATATTGGCATTGTAAGAAATGTTAAACATCGCTTACATCGTCAATGCACCACCAACCTTGGGAACTAAGATGTTATGTCCCTAGTGTCTGTAATTACACTGGCTCACTCACCCTTCAAACCTGAACACAACAGTACCAAGTACTGCTGTTTTGCAGTAGAATATCTGATGAGTGGGTGGTACCTACCCAGACGAGCTTGCACAAAGCTCTACCACCAAGTAAATTTAAGTAGCAGAATAATTTGGTCTTTAGTCATTAAGAGTTGATTATCTATTCTAAAAATTTAAATCTAAATTTTAGTTACAATAAAAAATAATATTATAACATAACACCTACTATGAGCAGGGGCATCAAGGCTACATCGTGCCCAATGAGCCAAGGTCCAAATTGGTATCATATTGGCATTGTATTCACAATTCGGATTAGATAGAACTCCACGAAGCAACGGAATCAATTCTGGTGACCGTCCACAGTACGGTCCTGGTAAAAAAAACAAATAATAATTATATGGCACAGAAGTATAAAAACAATACATATCTATGTAAGATGCACAAAACACAACACAAGTCTTATTATGTATCTTATTGCTAAGTAGCAATCTCTTTCAGAAAATCTTAGGGGTTCACATAAAGTTACAAAAGTCAAAAACAGGAGATTTTTTTTGTATTCAAAATCCATACAAAATAAAAATGACTTGTTAAATTAAATGATTTCAATTTAATTTTTTTATAAAGTATTCTTTACCCAAGAAAATCCTTTTCTGATCATAATCATTGGCGTGCAGATTGTCCCATATGACTGGTGGTCGTCTAAGCACCTGCGTTATTTCTTCAATACATTCGGTTGTCAAAGTTTTTGATATCACTTTGGGACCTGAAACAATATTTTTTTATAGTAAAAACGTATAGAGCCAGCATGTTAGTCCCACTTTCAGTTGGCTATTTTTTTCTATTTATCATAATAGTAGTTTTTTTTCTATGTCACAGAGCTTTACAAATAATGCCAGAGGTGCAGTAAACATTGAAGAACATAACATGTATACATACCAGTCCACATAATATCAATTTCCTGAGAAAGTTTAGTGCCTAGAGTGTTGAGATACTCCGAGCTGTTGACTGTGGGAACAGCTCGAGTTGAACAGTACTGTGTGGGACACAGAAGGAATCTTGGACAGCCGAGATGCTGGTAAATTTCATTGGTGACTGACACCTATCAAACAAAAGTTTTTATGAATATCATAAGAAATAATCAATTTTATATAAAGATACTGTATATACACAGCAGTACTTCGTACTGTTGTGTTTCGATTTGGAGGGTGAGTTAGCCAGTGTAATTACAGGCACATAACATCTTAATTCCCAAGGTTGGTGGTGCATTGGTGATGTAAGCGATGATTAACATCTCTTACAATGCCATTGTCTATGGGCATGGGTGACCACTTACCATCAGGTGGCCCATAGGCTCATCTGCCTACCTATGAAATAAAAAAAAATATTGTGAATGTGTATAAGTATATTACCTGAGCATGTGCAAAGCTTTGAAATATTTGCTTGTCAGCTTCGCTCATTTCCGGTTCAATGTCGTCAAAGAGAAGGGAAAAACATGTGCAACCAAACTGTGAGACCTGCAAGTATAACATTGCACTATAAATACCTAAATACCGTAATGTGATGCTTTTAAACCATAACGAAACTGGACTGGAGTAGTGAAGAGAGAACAATATCTGTTGGACCAAGCACTTGCAGATAACAGAAGAGGCATAATGTAAAAAAAAAATGAAGTCCTTGATTAAATACATAATATGTGATTTTTCCCTTTTCTGTATAATAATTTTATTAATGGCAACAATAACATTATTTGAAACAAATTTTAGTTACATATTCTTTCCTAGGCCATTTTGCAGATATATTTTTTTTAACAAAAATTTTTTTATTGCAAATAAATAAACTTTATGAATGGGTTCATATATTTTTGATATGAATAACTAAATGTTTATATATAGTTGTAAACATAAATTGTATAATAAAGAAGGAATCCCTCAAAATAAATCTAGGATCACAACATTGAAACCATACCTAATAATAGATTGAAATATCTAACCTATAATCTATCTGTATGTAATAATATTTCCAAACAATTTAATACATACTTGTTCCAATTTCCTCTTCAAAGTTGTTATCTCCTTCTGGCTGCTATATGTTATATCTAATCCCGGTGACAGAGCATAGCAAAATGTTATTCCATAGGACTTGGCTTCAGAGATCAGAGATGTCAAATGTTCAGCCTCCTCCACTGTGTAAAGTTCTCGCCAATATGCACGATGCTTGTAGTCGTCTTTTGGAGCATATACATACATATCTAGGCCCCATTTCTTGAGTCTAAAAATCAAGAGGAAAAATGTATTATTAAATATAAATATTATTAAAAGTAAAGTAACAGCCTGTGAATGTCCCACTGCTGAGCTAAGGCTTCCTTTTTGAGAAGGTATATAAGTTAAATATTATTAAAACTGTGTAAATTAAACATTTTTAATTAATTAATAAGTTTTGTTATGAATTACATCACATACTACAATTTACTATTTATTGTGAATTCAAAGAAAAAAGGAGTAAACACTATTTTAGTGACGAGTAGTATGATTTTTTTTAAATTATCAATATCAATCTAATAACAATCTAATAAGAAATTAAGATCATTAATTAAAGCATTGAAATTCCATAGAATTAAAAGAGGTACTCACTTCTGGAACAGGTCTTTTCTCTGCTCCGTGGTCCATGGTCGACCGTAAAAGCCTGCAAAAGATCTCTGATCATTCAATTTGACAAACATAATTATGTATGATTTTTTCATAAAATACATACGTTTTCTCATATACTAGCCTCTAAAATTTAACATACCTTCAACAACACCGCAAATGAAATCTTTGCGTTTAGAATTTAGTTCGTCGGGGGAGCTTTCAGACATTTTAGTAAACTTTTCTGCACAAAGCAAAAGATATAAAAAATGTAATATCTTTGCTATTTCAAGCAAAGAACAAATAACAGTCACGCCGTATATGAAATAGCCAGGGATTAAGTAAACAATAATAATTTTTAAATGCCGGTTGAGTGTTGACCCGATTAAGGAGAAGATGTAAATTGATAAAATATGACGCGCAATGGAAATATATAATACGGACAACGAAGAAATCAAATATGATGTGTCAAACGAATGTCATTCTACAAATTTAAAAGTTATTTTTGTCTATGAGTTATCACAGATTCGTAAATTTGTAATGGAACGTAGACACAAGCACTGGTTGCGAACTTGCGACCACGGTCTTGTATACAGGTCTTGCAACTTCAGTAAAGGGGGTACGTCGACATAATGACGCTGTTCAGTTCAATTTACGGCCGCCTGATGCATGACAATTCGCGTAATAATAATCCCGAACACTTTTTCACATGTAAACATAACAGTTAAATAACAAAGCAAAAATAACAACAAATCCGCAAAACTCAACAAAACGATATAACAATGATTAAATAACACAATACTTAAAGAGAAAAATATACGCCGTGTGTCAATCAACCAATTTCGATAACAGCGACGTACAGCGGGCGACCGCAGCGAAATAAAAGTTGCTACACAATCGCGCCTATCTCTCACCACTGAAATTGGACTCGGTTGCAAGACCTGTATATAAGACCGTGCTTGCGACCATGAAACTTAAAAATTACAACCTATGGCTTAATATTCATTATTTATTAATTTACTCAGGAGTGTTTGATTTATTCTTTGGGAAATAGGAAAACTGGAAATGTATCGGGGATATTTCAGCAATATTAAAAGGAAACAAGGATCGTTAAAAGGTAGTCATGTCGATAACATATTTTTTTGTGTAAATATTTTAATTATCATCATGTGTTTTAAAATATTTGTGGTAATTTTATAATATAAATAATGTATTTTTTTTATAAAATTTAATACATTAAATTCATTCGATATAGAAGTTCGGGAAAATATCATTTTTTTATATACATATACTATAATTGTAATGTGTAAGATTATTATATTATGCAAAAAAACTTGAGTATATAGATTTGACTCAGACGTATAAATTAAATTCAAAAGGAAGATCCGTGATGGCTTACTAAATCGAATTTGTTCAAGCTTAACACCAAACCAATGTATACAGACGTTACGTAGAAGCGCAGTTCTTCTTATTAAGGATTTCGTGTGGCGATTCCAATGGGGGGCCTGCCCCCAACTTAGTTCGTAGTTTGTCGGCTCTGACGACATTCTCCGTCTCTCTTGCTCTCGAAATTAAAATACGCTAGGGAAGGGGAACGACTGCCACGCTGCCAAGCGGCATTTTGGGTCGCAGAAAGTTTGTCTTCAGAGCGCCCATAAGAACTGCGCCTCTATATAACGTCTGTATTCATTGACCAAACAAACACAACTGAGGTACTGACTACTGAGTCTATAATTATTACGAAATAAGCGGCGAACTTTTTACAGTCCAGCAAAAGCCGTATATTAGACGAATATATATTTACGGGTGTTATTGAAAATAAAAGTTAATTTGATTATAGAAATGTATTTTATTTACAAATAAAACAAGTTTATTTCTTAAATTTTACATCAAATTATTTATAATTATGAAACTATAATAATACTGATTATTTTGGCATATATTTTTAGTATATCTACATATATTTTAGCCTTAATTATTATTGATATAATCTCGAAAATTACTTACAAACCCTGAATCGGTGCGCTAAAATTCAAACTTGTAAGTGACTAGAATATTGTAATAAATATATTTAAAGCTAAGTATTTACATTGTTTTTAAACAATAAAATTATGTACAATTTTTCAGCTAGTACAGCAACCGGGCTATGCTTATTAAATTGATTTAAAACAATTTATTTATATTTCGCCAGCATTAACTAGAACAAATATAGATTCTCATTTTATTTCATGACATTACAATGAAAAAGGATATATTTTTTATCCCATATAATGTACTATATTAATATATTTTAGCATGCTGTGAATTACTATGCTATAATAAATATATAAAGTCAATGGGTAGTCCTACAACATTTTCGTATTTAAACGCTTAAATTACGATAAACCAGTTTTTACATCGCTGTGTGAAGGTTTTCGTGACATAGATCTTTTCCAAAATTCTTCCACAGTTTCACAAGAAGTATTTGTTTAAAACTGTGGCAGAGTGTAATGCTACATGTGTCAGCCGAGCATTCCACCAGACATGTTCCCGTGCACACGCATGTGCCTGTTCAAGTTACCAGATTGTGAAAATCTGAAAGAAAAACAAAGATATATTGATACCTATTTAAACGTATTTATTCTACCGTTAAATATCAATTTCTTGTATTTCATATTGTTGACTATTTACAAGAGAAGTCATTTGTATTACTGGCTTCGCATTGTAAATTTGTAAATGAAAATAAACTTTTAATAAAACAGTAATTAGAGTTTGAAAGAGAATACAATTGTTTCAGGTTACAAATCAAAAAGTTTCACTTTGAAAATCAAAAGTTTTTCAAACTTCATTTGACTTTCAAAGTCATCTATTTAATTTGAATTTCAAAACTTTGTTAATTATTCAATAAGGTTTAATATCGGTCTTACATTACTTTTTAAAAGGTAAAAATTGCCTGTCTTTTTTATACATATATCAATAAAAATTTAGTGACAATTTTTTTAAATTTATTTGAACATACCTGAGTAGGCATAATTTACACTGATATGGTTTTTCCCCGGAATGTATCCTCAAATGCTTAGTCAGTGTCGAACTGTCTGAAAACGCCTTTTTGCAAGAACGACATCTGTGAAAATAAAAATATATTCAAATGAAGCCATTGTCCATACACAAAATTTCCTATTAAAGATGTTGTTTTAAGTGTATTATTGACGCAGTACTGGTATATTTTTCTAAGCAACGGGGCACTAAAAATCACACGTTGGGAGAGTCACGTTGAGTATAAAAACCTATTTGTTTTTTTTTTCGCTGGAAAAATGCATTTACGCGTTTCCCCCACATGAAGTGGTGGTATGTGGGGCTCACCGGCACTGAAGGCGCCGGAATACCCACTAAAAGACCAGCGGTACCCTCTCCGTCCGGTCGGGGGGGCGCCTCGGGATCGCTTGCGCATGCTACCGTGGCTGAGTATAAAAACCTAAAACTATTACCTAGGTACTTATATTTATAGTATACTTATTATTTTAGTTCGATAAGTTCGAAAATCAATTCGTTTCGTTCTCGGGTTTAAAGGAAAATATCCAAAGAAAACGGTTTACCTTTTTACCGTTTGGACCTGGAACAGCGTGGTCGGGAGTTTTGGAAGATTTACTTTACTGTATATCAAGGTACTTACTGATATGGTCGTTCTCCTGAATGTGTTCTCATGTGTGTTGTAACACTTGAGCTTTGACTAAATCGTCTGTCACATATTGGGCACCTGTAAATATGATTAAGAATACATTTAGAGACACCTCATTAGTCATTACATATATCCAAATATGGAGGTAGTTTACATTTAAAAAAAAAATTAGATCTGAAGTCTTGTCGATTGCTCCAGTCCTAAGGGGACTGGACTCCACGAGAGCGTTTGTGTAGACACACACTGCACAATAAATCGTATTCAAATTACAGCAGATTCTCCGGAAAACTTAACGACACCCATTTTTAGCACACTTCTTTTTATAGAGATAAATCTGGTACTAAACCAGTTTTTTTTAAGATTTCATCGATTTCTGTCACCATCGACAAAAATGAATTAGTACTTGAAGAACTTAACTGTTGTTTGAATACTAAGTTAAGCGGAATTAAATAGGTAAAGTATTTTATATGCTTTAACATATTAATTAATAGCTTATTTAAGTAAATGTATTTGTACGATTAGTAAATATTATTTAAAATCAAACAATCACCTAAAAGGTTTCTGGCCTGTGTGTGTACGAACATGAGCAGTCAGATTAGCTGCTTGCGAGAAGCTCTTATTGCAGTCTCCGCATCTGTAAGGTCGTTCGCCTGAGTGCGTACGCAGATGAGTCTTAAGGGTGCTCGGTCTTGCGTATGTTTTACCACATATTCTGCACAAATTCGGCTTTTGCTCGTCGTCCTCAGAACATCCACTTAGAGCACCAACCTAATTCAAACACAAATTAATATAATCGAATAGAGTAAATGACAAATCACTATCGAAAACCCCACTATCACCCACAATATCAGATGTTAAACAAAGAAAAACATCGTTAATTAAAAAAAGTAACTAATAGTCCAAAAGACCATGACACTAAACCTAGTTCGATAAGATTCCCACTTCCCAGATGTTCTATAAAAAATAATTAGTCACGTCAGTAATGGGGGAACGAAATATCGTGGGCTCCAGTACCTACTATAAATAATGTAATTATTACTAATCTACAATTCAACTCACCTGAACTTTACCCGACGCGTTAACACAAGTTGTGTATCCATAATCTTGATGCACGGGTCCTTGATGATTCAGTATGTAACCATTATTATTCATCTGCTCTTTCGGACTTTCTTGCATGTACATCTTCGACGGTGACCGTTTCAAAACTTGCCCCATATTCTTCTGGTTTGAGAAATTTGGCTTTTGTTGGAATAGATAATTTGGATTTGGCTTTTGGGCGTTTTGTAACTGTAACGGTTTGAATGTGGATGTCGCCGTTATTAATGGGTCTGATTGGTTTGGTGTTCTGAAGTCTGCTGTGAACGAGTACGTGGCAGACGGGTAGGAAGTGGGGATGACATTTTGGGTTTGGGGATAGACAACGTTCACGGATGGGGCAGCGGTATTTTGATTCCATTGCACCTGTTAACAAGGTATGTTTTCTTAATAAGATAACAGACAATTATCTCATACACAGCTATATTACAACTACGTTATTCATGTATTATAAATGTACGAACGCAACCGCCATACGCTTATAAATTACCTACCTTTACAAGTATACTCGTATCATACTAACAGTAATTAAACATCCCAATCAAAGGTATGATGTATAAAACATTTTTTAAGAAATCAAATTTTCTTAAATGCATGGAATGGAACGAATGTTTATTTTTTTTTGAGTTCATTCACATACATACATATTCATAATATACATAAAGTTATTCTGTGAGAAACAAATTTGTCCCTCGATCGTAAAATGTTGACTTATGCTAGCCTATATTACTGGCGTCACGGTTGAAGTGCGCCAGCGATCCCGTGGCGCTCCCCTTAAGACGGGAAGGGTACCGCTGATTTTTTAGTAGGTATTCCGATGTCCGGGGTGCACTCGGTGCCCTGGACATACGGCGAGTCCCACATACCACCCCCCCTTAAAAGCTGGGTTCGAGGCCATATTGTTACACCATTACCGTCGATAGCAGAGCCTTGTTATGAACACAAGCATGATCAGAACCTCGAAAACATAAATACGTGTTCAACATTTATAAAGTAACATGACTAGGCTGGACTGCACGAGAACGTGCGACATTATAGGATCGCCAGTTGTAAAAAATAAACATATCCAACTGATATTATAATAGAGGAGAATGTGAGTTTGTCTGTTTGTTACACTTCCACGCCTACACCACTAAACTCATAACCAATGGGAAGCTACATTATCAGCGAGTAACATAGGCTACATTTTGTCACCGTATTCCCAAGGGAACGGGAACTACGTGGGCGAAACCACGGGAAAAAGCGCTATTAAATAATTAAATACTTATAATATACATACTATAATTAAGATAATCACCGTGTTTTACTTCGACTGATTATAAATACATGCGCAATCACAAATAAATAAGCATAAGCTCGAAGAATGCTTTTTTACACTTACTTGAGAACACAACTGGTCTGCTGGACAGCCATGCATGGTCATGTTCATAGAAACATTGACACTCATGGTGGGAAAAAGAGGGGTACCACTGTAGTGCTCATAGTACGGGTACCCTCCACCACTGTTTACGACCATCTAGAAATAGATTAACATTATCGTATCTATGCTAAAACTAGAATAAAATTACTTATACTAGCTGACCCAATTACTATAAGAAACAGGAAAATAACAAAGAGGCGAGAATAATTTTGATGAAGAAATAAAACTGCGACTGAAAAATATAAAAAATAGCTTTACCAGGTTAGGATTTTTGTCTAGCTGGAAATAGCCGGTAGATAATATGATAGTAGGCCATTTAGAAAAAAAAAAAAATTGGTTGCCTGTAAAGTCGGTATACGGGCGAAAGTTTTACGTGACAACGACTTTGAGTGGTAAAATAATTTTAATGTGAATATTCATTCGTATAGTAGGAAGAAGGATGAAATAATAGTAACAATTTAAAACATTTATTTATACAAAGAATTATATTTAAAACATTAATTTATACAAAGAATCTCGCACTGAATTTCATATTAACAAAATTTTATTTTTACCTTTACACATACATACGTATTTATATACAAATATACATACAATAACTTGCAATACATTTGCGTACAATGAAACAGCGTTCTGTCTCTCTCGCTCTTAGGCGGGCTAACCATGCCCGAGTGGAAGGGACGCGTGCCTCTCACTCGCTCTCATTGTGAGCGCATAACGTGAGCGGAGCGTAACGCAGTTTCTTGAAGTGTCACCCGGCAAACCAATTTATAAGACGTTGTCACGTCAAAACGGAAAACTGCGAGTCGGACTCGCTCACCGATGGTAAGTTAAAATTTCCAACTGCAACGTAAAACAATTGTCGATTTTTCCTACTGTTTCAACCACATTAATAATTTTGCGTCTGATAAATCTTCTATCAAAACACGATATGAAACCTTCCAAAAATCAAAAGTTAATCTTAACTGCAATGTAATATGAAGCTTATTGTATAGAGAGTAAGTACGAAAATTGAAAACGCATATTACCATTGTAATCAACTCACCGTAACGCACCAAATACTCATGTAGGTATTCCTATAGAAATGGCATTAATCCTCTATATTAATTACAAGAATTCCATAACCGCCCCTTTGCATTTTCCTGTTCACCCTCGTCTACCCAAGCAATGCTAACAATCAAATATATATTTATCTCACTTGCTCGGGTGGGATATTAGCGAGAGTGAAAGAGATACCTGTGGGTGAACGTTGTCTGCCGCGCAGTCGCCATGGACGACGGCGTGTTTTAAGGAGAGGAGGACGTCCGCCGCTTCCCCACCACCCCGTTCCCTGCATTCTCCCCCGTTATTCCTGCTGTAAGAATATTTTACTAAAGCTTTCAGATGGGAGCCATTTTAGTTTAGTTATTAACTGTATATTCCTGTACGTTTCAACATTCCATGTAGGTTTGTGTTTATTCGAATTCGAAATTCAAATTTAAAGGACATGATCGAATTTTGTATGGGCAGTTGCCTATGCACTATGGTGAGAAAAATAATGCACAAACAAGGTGTTATATTGTCTTAATCCGTTAATTGTATAGTTCATAAATAATATAAGTATGCCTTTTAAACGATTACCTTTGAGGGACTTCGAATTATTTAATAAAAATGAAAAAAAAAAACAAACGAAACGAATTAAGGTTTTAGTACAATAAAATTTTAAGGTTAGTATAATATTATAATTAATAAATAGTTTTAATTGTTGTAGGATACGATAATTGTAATATACTTATTTGTAATTTTTAATTTCACCTCAAGGAAATTTACCTCAAGGCCTATATAAATTAGTCTCCTAATCTGTACTAATATATAAAGTTTGTTTGTTTGATCCGGCTAAGCTCAGGAACTATTGGCTGTAGGCTGTTTATTTTTATTCATTATAAATATAGGGGGAAACCGCGGGGCATAGCTAGTAAAAAATAAATCTATTTACATTTTATTTATATAATTGTTTATGTGGATCAATATTTAAATGATTTCAAACTAGAGCAGTATTTTGCAAACTTATTAATATTACACCGTGGAATCAATCGAAGACAGCTTTCGTTGTGCGTGGTCAGCCTTTAAGGAAAGAGGTCGCTCTTTTCTATGTCACATCGGTTCGGAAAAGTTGTCGGCAAAAGCTGGTTCCACAGAGGGGCTGACGAGGCAAAAAATGTCTTAGAATGCCCGCTGTTGTGGATATTCAGACATTGAGGTGAGGATGGAATTTCGAATTTAGGCGCGAAGTCGTGTATTGTAATTCAGCGGCCGGGATTAAACCAAACAATTCCTCAGAACATTCCCCGTAATACGGGCGATAGAGGATGCAGAGTGAACCGACTTCTCTACGCAGATCCAAAGTATCAAGCCGGTCAGTGAGAACCTGATCGTCGATAATTCGAATTGATCTGCGTTAAATGCGGTTGAAGGGAAGGAGCTGTTACTGGGGAACTCCCGCCCAGAGATGAGAGCAGTACTCCATGTGGGCCGAATATCAATTATTATACAAATATATAGCACCACACAAAATCAAAATAATTGACTAGTGATCGGCGGCGGCGGTGAGAGATCGTGACGTCATAAGAGAGCGTCAAGCCGTTTGCGTCACGGCATACGAATACCCTTAACCCCAAGGCGCACGATAAGCTATGGTAAATGGTCACTACTGCTCATAGACAAGGTGCTACAAGTGACCTTTCAAACCGAAAGAAACCGAGTCGGTTGTACTATATTAAAACAAAGAGGACAGGTACACTAGCCGGGCATTCACATAGCTCTAACACCAAGTATTTTATTATTACATTATTAATTAGATAAAGCCGAGATGGCCCAGTGATAAAAACGTGTGAATCTGAACCGATGATAACCGTGAGCTTAAACCCGGACTGGCACCACTGAATTCCCATGTTGAATTTGTAATTATATTCCATCTCGTACTTGGCGGGGAAGGAAAACATCGTAAGGATTTTGCATGTGTAATTTCACTGGAATTCTGCCTTATGTGTATTCCACCAACCCGCATTGGAGTAGCGTTGTGGAATAAGCTCAAAACCTTCTCCCCAAAAAAGGAGAGCCCAGCCCAGCAGTGGGACATTCACTGTTATTGATACTGATTAGATTGAATCAGTTAATAAGAATAATTAATTTCCTAATGTGCTATTTATATTGAACAGATGACACGCGTTTGAAATAAATACAATTTTATTGTTGTAGGTATTTATGAGTTTGAGGAAAGCCTTTTTAGTAGTTTACTGGAACAGCTCCGGACCGCATGAGTTAATCTATAGCCTAGTAAATATGTGTATGTTATATGTATTGATCAAAAAATAAACAAAATCGCACCCCACGTCAGTGTCTTTGGTTACATTTTTATTTAAAAAAATTACTACAAAATGAAGATATTAAACAATAAATAAATAACAATAAAATAGTAAAAAATGTTATTCCAGTTTATGTGCTTATATGTACATAGGATATTTATCGCCGAATTAATATATAATAATATAAGACATCTCTCTCATCTCTTTAAGACAAGAATAATAATAACACGTGGTACGAGTACTAGCATAGACGCGCTGTAGAAATTCTACTAACAAATTGCCACTTTATCGCACTCGAATCGAAGCGAGATCGTTGCGGCATATCCTTTTTAGGCTATTTTTTAATTTTACTGTCGACTATTGGCATAAAAGTTAACAATTAAGTTTGGTTTTGACATAATGGTAAGTATATATTAACATCATATCGGTTCGGTTTCCATCCGAATAAATATAGACTAGTCAAAGTTTAATCGAAATCGGATCGAGAACGTATCGTTATCGTTAAAGTTTAATAGAATTCGGAATGATAACAATTCAACGAGTCTACAATAATTAATTTATGTTACTGTACATATTAAAAAGTTATTTGTAATTATTAAGAATCTCTTCGCAATTCTGGATAAACAAAAAATAAAAATAAATTCCAGCCTCGAGCCAACTATTGGAGACATCCAGCTTCTATTAGTCTTCATAGTCTCCATAGCCGTAGTACATGAATTTTTGAAATTTTATTAATAACGCAAAAAGCAATGTATTTTTTCGTTGTAATCCATATTGCTTCTAACGTAAATGATTCGAAAGAATACGATTAATTAAAATGCGCAAGAATACACTTTTCTGTTCAATGTTTTTCAGACTAGATAAAGTCCTAAGTATATAACAAAATTGTATCGGAGCCTTTCTCCTTTTAGAAGGGAGAAATCGTCTAGAAGATAATTACCGCCCGCTTTGCACGACGTAAACTAGGTCTTTTATACTAAGTCTAACTCTAAACCAATGGCCTCGTTATCAAACAAAACAAAACATTCAAAATTCTGTACCTACCCCAGATAACGCGTATACAAAATTTCATGATGATTACATTACCCGAAATTAAGTAGAACAAAGTCACTTTCAATTTACTTACTTACTTTTTCTTTATTTTACGTTTTTCACTTTAAAAAAATTGAACTTATAAAAATAACATGAACCTGTTAATGATCGACATATCTCGATCGGTCTAGTTGCTAGTTTAACAAGCCCCAGGTCCTGGGTCGGGGCTAAATGTATTGTTATTATGTCGATAAATTCTTAGTAGCAGCCTGAAGTCTAGAAATTGGCAGCGTGCTTCGGATTGCCGTCTCATCGTCGTCGTACTATGACATTATTTTTCATATGATATTACAAGTTCATGCGGCTGGCTGACGCATAACCCACCCTACACTATGCAGCTGACGAGTATTTTCCAGCTCAGTATGATGTTAACTATTGATGAAAAAAGATTCAGCCTCCTTTTCACAACTTTCACAAACCGCGAGTGCAATAATTCGATAAAAAAACATGATAAAATCACTGTAAGTAGTTATAGACGTGGAACACCTCTACCTGGATTTTCATCCAGTAAATTTACAGATCAAGGTTGTCCATTGCCTTACAGCGCGGAAATGCGGCCTGCGTGGTGGGCAGCTTTGCGTCGAGTGAGAATCGTGAGGAAATATTTTAAAATTTTATTATTTTAAATTTCAAAGGTTTATTATTTTAATGTGTTTTTTAATTCTTATATACAGACATATACCTATTAAATCCGACAATCCGAGCCGACGGTAACTTACCGTTTAGATAACACTAATTGTGCACGATATTGACTCTAAGGACTTAGTTCCCAAAGTGGTCCAGGTGGACCCCCACGGGAGGCTCGACGTCAGGACTACGTTGGTGTGATAAAAAAATGAGAGTTCACAATTCATAAGCGATGTTCACGAAAATTCGTTTGCCTTCAGGGGGCCCACCGGAACCAGTTAAATTTTGAGAGTGGTCTATGAGAAAAAAAGTCTGGGAACCTCTGCTCTAAAGCCTACTTCAATAGGCGTTTTAATTTTAATTCTAATTAAATATGTACTGAATACTCACTTATAACCAGAGCACGGTGAAAAGGGGAAGAGTGAAGGCAACGGATCCAGTTCAAGTGGAGGTAGGGAGAAGGAGCCCATGTCCTCAGCGGGCCAGTTCGGTTCGCTCACATCGCCAAGCCCAACGTCGCACGGGGCGATAGAATCGCTCAGTGCGTTGAGATCGTCTCCATTATCTGGACAGCAGTTTTCGGTTTCTTGCTGTAAGGATGAGTAAATTTATTAAAAATATAAATACAAGGACGATCTAAGATTATTATCTGAAAATGTTACAAATTATATGCGAGGGTGTGGTTGCTTCCCACATTTGCGGTGAAAGAGATTTCATGGTCTTTAATGCATCGCTGAGTATAAGAGTCCCTGAAGGTTAAAATCTATCCGTCGGCCAGTATAATTGAATGTTAGTTGATGATATAATAAAAACTACTAAGAATTTTACGACCGTATGTCGCAGAGAATGATCGCCAATTTGCTTTTGAAGTATACAATTAAGAAACAATATTTGTAGTAGGATTTATAACATAAAAAAGTTCACTCACAATGCATTTTTAAAAACATTTTAAAATTCTCGTTTAGTCGTGTAAAAGATACATTTTCGAGGCGCCACTTACTAGTAGCTTTTGTCCAAGGTCTCGGGGATACTTTAAACTTGGCTTTCATAAAGGTAAGAAGCTTCAGGTACAAAGCAGTACCTTGCAGTGCTTACTCTTAATTTAAAAAAGATATCATTATTAATTTAATAACTAAATATACTGGATTTAAAAGCTACTTTAAATCATGTCCACGTTCCATGAAGAATGCTAAGCGGTACGGAAACAAAAGACGACGTCTTTTATATTTAAAAAAAAGCACCCTTAAAGCACTAATTGCCATTATATTTGTTTATTTTATTATACACTTAAAATTAGTGCTTCAGTTTAGTAGAAATTTTTAAATAAAATTTCCAATTTAAAATATACATTTATCACCCGAAACCCCATCTAGACATAACATTAATCTATATTGATAGCCAATATATTATTATTATTTAAATCACTGTTATTAGTATGAATAGCTTTCGTTATTAATTTCTCTGCATCATACGGAAAGAGAGCCGGCCTTAGACTTGAAAACACAGCTCGGCAAATATCGTAAGTAAAATTGAAATTGTTTGAATTTATAACGGTAAAAGTAGTACAACTTTATCTGAATCAGGGTGTGGATCGTTTACCTGGCAGCAGTCCTCCGGTAGCTCTCTAAGCTGGTCACAAGAGCAGGGCTGCAGTGGGTCGCAACAGAGCCCGTGGCAGCAGCCCAGGAACTGCGGATTGTTGGGTACGTAGCAATCCATCGCGCACCGCGCCGCGCAGGGGCGGATCACAGCTTCCGACGTTTAGCCATCCCTGTAAGATGTGGCCACACCTTTTACATATACATATTTATAACTTTAGATAACTCTAACAACATCGTATTGTTTCTACAGTGAAATATGTTGATATATTTACAGTTATGTTGTGTTGGTTATAGTACGGGTAAGCTTTTTGTTTTCACCGTATATTGTTGGAAATATATGACAAGCGAACATTTTCAGCATTTGTAACTTGCAATAGTTACTACAGATAGAAACGAAATTCGTCATGATTTTAATGTAAGTATGATAAAACATTATACATACAAAATTATAATAAAATATATTGTTCCCATTTTCATAATTAGGTAGCGACTTTAATTCAAGATTTTATTTTAGACCAAGAGCGCTGTACCTAAAGTTAAATCAGTAAACATTTCAGTTTTTTTTTACAATATTGACACAAAATTTGCTTGCATTCGGGCGTATAACATTTACAATTACATCACATATAATGTATTGCAATTACTATTTAATTAATGTGGTATGGTTACTATTTTAAAATAAATAATATATCAAAAAGCCGTGATGGCCCATTGGTAAAAACGCGTGAATCTTAACCGATGATCGTAGGTTCAAACCATTATCAAGCACCACTGAATTTAATTTGTGATTATAATTTATCGCGTGCTTGACGGTGAGGAATACCTCGTGAGGAAACCTGCATGTATCTAATTTCACTGAAATTCTGCCACATGTGTATTCCAACAACACGCATTGGAGTAGCGTGGTGGAATAAGCTCCAAAACATTCTCCTCAAAAGAAGGAGAGGAGGCCTTAGCCCAGCAGTGGGACATTCACAGGCTGTTACTCTTAATATATCATTTTTTTTATGGCGGCTCACCTGGTGGAAAGTGACTACCGCCGCCCATGGACATCTGCAAAATCCGAGGACTTGCAGGTGCGTTGCCGGCCTTTAAATTATATTTTATTGAACTTTACTCTTAAGTATGTATGTACATACATTTAGGCCATAATAATATCGGCGTGAGTATTCCATTAATAGTATTCAAATTTTAATATTAACTAAAGCGACACCGAATTTATAAAATCCTTATTCAATTACAAATCACGCAATTGTAAGTGAGCTAAACAATGAATTGATTTATTATTTTCCCACTTATTGCATACAATTTAAATTTTAGAGCGAATTGTTCTGAGAATAATTTTTCTTGTAATTCTAAAACGCAGTTACAAGCTTAACGGGACCAAATATGTGCGTCAATTGTTAAAAAGATTAGTATAATTATCATTCCTTATTAACTATATTCAAATTAGTAGTAAAGTAGTAGAGCAAGTAACGAAAATTTTTGTACATCACTATGTTGCTATCTTTTCCATTATATCATTTACTTTTCCATTTATATTATATAGTAGTTTCCAGTTTGACAATCAATAAGTAAGTGTAATACTTCAATATTGAATAAAGTATTTTGATATTTTTTTTGTATTTATGTTCATGTGAAAATAATGAAAATACACCGCCAAGCTTTTGATTTTATTAAATGAAATTCTCGTTTTATAAATTCTTCGAAATTTTTAAAGTACGATTTTCATATTAATTGATTTTACTTATGGTTTTTATATTTTTAATTGCGTCTTTTAGCTTTTTAATTGCAGATACTTATTAATCATAAATGAATAAGCTTTGTTTTGTTTGTTTTCCAAATTAATAAATAATTTGATATTATCTTAGCTACGATTGATAGTGTATTTATTTTATAATTAAACGGTGTGTGCTTAAAAAAGTAAATTTATTAAAATATATATGTAAGGTTAAATATAAATAGTTCTTCTAATTTATTAAATGTATCCGTACATATATATAAAAAGATAATGTCATGGCTGAATAATTACGGAACACATCGCCTTTAACAATTAAAGACTGACAAAAAAAAATACGCAAAATTTCAATTTTAAGATGAGATTTGCACTTAACCTTAAATTATAATAACCACTCAACCTATTTAAAGTGTCATTCTTTCTAGCAAACGACGACAAGTTTGTACAATTTTACGATTAGGCAAAAATTGCCACAATCATAGCATTACCATACCATTACCACATTGGTATCAAATCAAATCAAATCCAATCAAATATCTTTATTCAATGTTGAAGTGTTACACTTTCTTATTGATTGGCATAAATCTACCACCGGTTCGGAAATAAACCTCAGACCTGAGAAGAACCGGCGAAAGAAACTCAGCGGGATTATTTTTTATATTTTTTATATTATATTATCGTAACAAATATACCCCTAAATCTCCAATGAATGACCAACCTCGGGAACATGTGTAGATGGTATGTCTTTTATGCCTGTAGTTACACTGGCTCACTCATCCTTCAAAATGAAATACAATAAATAATACTACTACTAGGTATTACTGCTTGGGGGTAGAATATATAGTTCCTGCTTGCACTTATACATTTACTAGAGTTTTGCCCGCGGTTTCACTCGCGGAGTTCCTGTCTTGTGGGAATTCGGGGACAAAATAAAGCCTATGTTACTCGCTGATAATGTAGATTTCCATTGGTGAAAGAATTTTTAAAATCGGTTTAGTGGTTTAGGCGTGGAAGCGTAACAAACAAACTTACATTCGCATTTATAATATTAGTAAGGATTAACTTTGCAATGCTAACAGATTTTCGTGAAATATTGTTAGTAAGATATATTTATATGTATTTACATAATTTCTATTCGTTTGAACAACTACCTAATAATGATGGAGTTATTGTAATCATAGTCAGAGATAATAAAATGTATTCTATTTTGTATTAAGTTAAACAGATTATAATATTTTGTAATACCTATCATAATAATTCGTTTCATATGTAAAAGAGGAAACCGCATCAAAATCCGTTTAGCGGTTTGGGTGTGAAGTCCAGTCATGGAGAATTCCTAAAAAAAAGAGTTTTTAAACTTTTCTATAACTAAAAACGTTTTATGTGTATCTTCAATGTACCATATTATAGTTATATCAGCTTTTTTTCATGTTTTCATTTAAAAGACTCAAAAGAAATCTATTTACTCGGTGGTAGAGCTTTGTGCAAACTCGTCTGGGTACACCCACTTATCAGATATTCTACCGCAAAACAGCAGTACTTTGTATTGTTGTGTTTCGGTTTGAAGGTTGAGTGAGCCAGTGTAAATACAGGACACAAAAGACATAATATCTAAGTTCCCAAGGTTGTTGGCGCATTGGTGATGTAAGTGATGTGATGATGAAGAACATTTCTTACAAGACATTGTCTATGGTGACCGCTTACCATCAAGTGGCTCATATGCTCGTCCGTCTACCTATACAATAAGAAAATAAAAGTCAGTAGAGTTATTCTGTAAAAACAGTTCTACCTCTCAAATCTCAAAAGTCACCGCGGCATTGACTATTACAATTTATTTTAACATTTAGAGGATAGGTATATCAAAATAGCCTAACACCTTTAGTCTGTATCAAAAGTTCACGATTGCAATACGAAGTTCTGACGGAATCTTTTACGAACAATATAATCCATATAATTTATCTATTAGCCGTAATTTTATTACGTTTACAAACAATCCCTACATTATTGAGTGATTTTTATTGAGCGCATAAACAAAGCAAGATCATAAAATTTCACTACATTATTTTATACCAATTTTAAGTGTTTGTTAAAATACCTTAAATAATCTATTGCAGTATCTACATACTTTCTTTCAATTGTAGAGACGTTTGTAGACACGAGATTTTAGCGCAGGATTTATGACTTGTAATTCACAATATTAATTTATTTGTTATTCTTTATAATTACTCTACATATTTCAAAAGATATACCAGTAAATTATTTAAAAATCCTATTACTTTAAATTCTCCCAAATTTCTTCATGTTCCGTGTAAAATTTAAACATTTACGGTAAGCTTGAAATGTCCACCCTTAACGTTATAAAAACTGTATAATGATTAAAAAAATTAGTATGATTATATATTTCCATAAAGATGTATGAAGATTTCATATTTGTTATTGTTTTTGCAATCAATTCCGACCAATACGATTTCATTCAATTGAAATCCATTTTCCGCGATGAAAATGGTTATTCGCGAAAATAAAATTTATTTTAAATTGATATGTAAGTAATATCTTAGTATTGTTTTTAATTAGTATCTATACTAATTAAAACTTTCGTCGCAGAAGTTAAATTCGCCTTTGTATCATAAGCATTAAAAATAAAAGTATTTTTAGATGATTTACTAAAACTAACCTTATGTAGGTTAAAAAAACCCGTAACTTGACTTTGACTTTGACTAAATAATCTATATATTTTATCATAATAACGTTTAGTTTAGTTGATTATATTTTTAAACTACAATGTTACTTTTTAGACAACAACGCAATTGTCTTTATAATAAGCATATTTTGTAATTAGTGTCTTAAAAAAAGATTGTGTACCTTGTTGCGTTCTATATGGATATTCAATTTTTCAATTGTAACATTCTATTTTTGAAGCTAAAAACGTTAATAACATTGTCAGGTTTAATTGGCATGCACGCTGAAAATATTTACTGTCACTTATCGATTTTTTATTCACATGAGAACATATATTCTCTTTAGATCACACTTATTTTTAGCTTTAGAAGTGTTAACAGAAAATATCTTACCTTTTTCGAAAAACAATCCAAAATAATCCAACAGTATTCAATAGTATATATGTTAAAACACATCACAAAATCACAGTAACACAAAATAACTCTTCGCACTAATTAAATTAAACGTATCGGTCAAAGCATGCGCCATGGCAACATTTGAGCGCTCTGTTTAAAAAAGTTAGCATATTTCGATAGGACGAACCCTTCCAGGCTAATGTTGGTGACTAAATGACTATCTCCTGTTAAGTGCAGTCGCCACCCGCCCCTACGTTAATTGGCTGTTTGTATCAAACTATCCAACCCCTCTGAAAAAAAAACATGACATATTGCGCGCGGGAAAGCCACTGTCAACGCGTATCGGGTTAACATGGCGAGTTGAGGAAGCTATTGTTTTTGTGGTGAGGAGCGTTTAGTGCGATCTTATTTAGATAACTAATTGATTGATCTATTTTGTAGTGGTTTCACATATTTAATTCTCGTTTATTCAAGTGATTTTATCGTGGCGTGTGTAAGTTAAGTAGGTGTATTAAGTTATATAATTTAATTTGTAAGCTGGCTGGTTATAAAATTTATTTATTTTTATTCTATAAGAAGGCCGACGAGCATATGGGCCACCTGATGGTAAGTGGTCACCAACGCCCATAGACATTGGCATTGTAAGAGATGTTAAGCATCGGTTACATCGCCAATGCGCCACCAACCTTGGGAACTAAGATCTTATGTCCCTTGTGCCTGTAATTACACTGGCTCACTCACCCTTCAAAGCGGAACACAACAATAGCAAGTATTGCTGTTTTGCGGTAGAATATCTGATGAGTGGGTCGTACCTACCCAGACGAGCTTGCAAAAAAGCTCTACCACCAAGTGTTATATAAGATATTAGAAATCTTAGATGTTCTTGGAGTACATGTCTGTTAGGAGCGTAAAATGATATTTGCGTAAATTTGCTGTATTTCTCAGTATACCTACGCTCTTGTAAGACTATTGAATGCGTTGTAATGTTTTGATTATATTTTATCGATTTGTAATCCTTATTAATATTAAGCATTATAATTATATCCTCTTTAGAAAAATGGCGGGCGCTCAATGGATTAGCACAGGACCGGGAGAATTGGCGCGTCAGTAAGGAGGTATACATAAAATATGTCCAGTAGTGGATTAATGTAGGCTGAATATGAGTAATGAATGAATGAACCAATTCCTTAGATGAAACGTAGCCTTAAGAGGCTAATAATAAGCGAAGTCTCGGTTTTCTTATAACTTTAATTTTACCTAATGTATTGTGTGCTGAGTACTTACTTACATAATTCCTGGTAGAGCTTTGTGCAAGCCATGTTGGTAGGTACCATCCTCTCATCAGAAATTCTACCACCAAAATTAGTTCCTATGTAGGGTACCTTTTTACCTTTGTCTAGATAGGAAGAAAGTCAGTCAATAATCTTTATTCAATATAGAAGCGGTACACTTGACATCTTACATCAGTCAGACTTGCTTAAATATGTCTTACACTGACCTTTTTCGTGGTACAAATAACTATCAGGTGGCCTATTTGCCCGTCCGCTTTTGTTAAAAATCTATTTTGTTAAAAAAGAAACTTAAATGTAAACTTGTGAAATTATTTAATACTAAACAATTTTCAATATCTCGTCACAAACTGCGATTCATTGAATATTTAATAAAAACATTTAGACCACAATAACAATACAAAAACATGATTACAATTAAAGAACTCTGTTTTGTTTTAAGTTCGTATTAATAAATGTTAATATAATGTTTCTGACGTATCGTTTTGACAGAGCCATCTCGGTGAACGGGTATTGTACGAATATCGATTTCGTTATGATAGGCCACCCAGGTAGCTCAGGCCATGCGGACAGCCTCCGTCACACCATATGACGAAAAATCCGTTCCCATGAGATCATGTCGTCACAGGTTGCGGAAACTATAGCTGAATAAATCTCGATTATGTACTTTTTTTTATTTTGCCGACAACTATAAAAAAAATAATAATTTAAGGGCACGAATGCTTAGTCTGTAGAAATTAAATCTAAATTAATAAGGGAGGATATCCTTTTTTTGTGTTGTCTTAACTATTACTGAAACAATTTACACAAAACTTATGCCAGAAGATACAGTGCGTTTCGGAGAAAGCTTTAGTAAAAGTAGGTATATCAAAAAGATAAAAAACTTGATTAAATTCTTATGACAATTTCCTCGATAATTATCTTAATTACATTTTTAAGAATACTAGCAAATATATCATATTGAGTTGATCATATTAACATGCGAAATAATATTTGTTTAATTGTGAATAATTGTGAAATAATATTTGTTTCAATATTTATCCCTAAATCACTTTAAACCGGCGACACTCAACCTGCGGCCCGACGGACTTTTGTCGTTGGCCAACTTGAAATTGCAAACGTTCGATAAATGCGTTCATAGTTGTTTTATATTATTTAACAATCCTGAAAACTAAGAAATAATTATCTTAATACTTTGTTTGCTGCCATGACTAATACGTGTTTGTACCTATAAAGGAAAGGTTGAGTATTGCTATAAAAAAAAGTGTTTACATACAACGAAGCGGATTTTTCTCACAGCGATGTAGTATATAACAAATGTAATAGATTTGTTTGTAAAAAAAAAAACAACCCCATACGTAAATAATAAAAATAACGTAGAGAATAAAAATAACTTACCTAATTAGAATTTATTACGAAAAACCGGCACATTTTTTGTAGACGCAAATATATAAAATCTATTTTATTAATTGCCAGTGTCGGCAATATTGACATATTGCAATTCGCAACATTTCTCCGTTCAATTGTAGGTCCGATTCTTTGCGCAAAAATATTGTACAGAGGCAAATAGAGGTGTGAGCGAAACATCGATTGACGCGCCTTGTTGAATGTTGGACGACAATGCCATGCCGCCTCTTCATCGCCGCTCTTTACGCTGTGTATATAAACAACACAAGTATATATTTATATATATATATATATAAATATTTGTTATAAGTTATTATAATAATAAGAAACATATGTTTATTTTATATACTAAAGTCCATATATATATATATATTTATTTTACATCTGATTTATTTATGGGTTTTATTTATAAATCCTTTCAATACCCATCAATTTCAATGTTTCACATTGTCCGTGACGCGCTGATGGACAGATTTAATCGAAAGACAGTAATATAAAAATTGTACGTACACGTTCTTACCTTAAGTTCTCCTTGAGGCTTGAGAACATTTAGTTCGTTTTATTTCTCTATTGTAATATTGCTTATGAATTACATATGGTATATATAGATGATGTGTGATTATTTTTATTGGTGTTAATTCTTTGTACGGGTAAATATATAAAATACCAAGCGCATATTAAACATGTTCTTTTTGCCATGTATTCAATAATCATACTGTTAATTATGTTATTACTATAAATAAAAATGTAAGAATAAAACCGGTTTGTTATCTTTTTAAAAGAGATCGGTTGCATTATAATTATTTTTTACTTTTATATGTCTATCATAATGTGTAATGCGTAGTCTATGAAAAAAGCAATATTTTATTCTTACATGTCCTAGTTGGTGATACGCCGTTATGCCTTCCGGATAAGTACCACCTACTCATCAAATGTTCTACCGCAAAACAGCAATACTAAATGTTAGCTTTTCCCCGCGTTTTCACCCGTGTAGATAAAATGTAGCCTATGATGCTCGCTGATAATGTAGCGTTCCATTGGCGGAGGAATTAATAAAATCGGTTTAGTGGTTTAGTCGTGAAAGCGTAACAAACAAACAAACTCACATTCGCATTTATAATATTAGTTAGGATGTGAAGCTACCATCGGTTTGGAATGTAGATTCTACTGAAAAACAGATCTTCTACCTTATGGTTTAATTATAAGGGGTTTATCGGTAAACAATTATAAACACTAAATAAAAAAAATACAAAGAAATTGGTCAATTTATTAAAAAAAAGTAAGCTAAGAAGCCTACAAACATCGGACGCTGCTGATATACAAAAACTATCCGAGTAACTTTTACAAATTAAACATATTTTTGCACAATATTATACACATGTTCACTTTATCAATATAGTTTTTATGACTTATTATTAAGGTTTATTTTTGCTTGAGTAAATTGCTAAAAATGTGCCAAGAGAGCGTGTGAATTTTTAGTATGAGTGCGCGCCCGGCGTTCCTTGCGACCATTCGGCTCATTGAACAGCGATGCCTGAGCCCTGGTGGTCTGAACCTCACACGAAGTTACTGGGACCTGTGAAAAAAATTCTAATGTTACATAGACTTAAACTTAGTTTTATTCAGTTAGGCTATGTCAATATATATTTTTTTTAATTAATTGGTGCAGAGAATGATGCATAATTTTACTGGGTCCAAACAAACATATTGAACTTAATATGCACTGCATACATGCATACATATATATTGTATACGAGTAGAAATAAAGCTCGTTAGTTAGGTTAGGTTTATCTACATTTTCCCCCCCGCGTGGGATCTCCACCTTGTCGTGGTGGGGGGGCTCAGTACCCGTGGTAAGGTCGGCCACGGGGAAGCTAAGAGGGATCCCGGACGTGGGGCGCTCCTCGTGGGCCTCAGGAGGAGGCTTGCGTTGGATGCGCCCAGAGGGCGGGTGCGGGGGACAGTTCTGTCTGTCCCTCACAGTCGGGAGTGATCGCGGGAGGAGAGGCGTGTCGGTGTTGCGTTGCCGCGCGCCCTATCTCCCGCGACCAAATGGGGGCGCACCATTTGTGCGTTGCGGTGGGGCCGCAGAGGAAGAGGAGATGCGGTGTTGTCGGGTTGCCGTCCTCCCTGTCCTCTGCGGCCGCTGGGTGTGTCGCTGTGGGGGACGGTTCTGTCCATCCCCTGCAGCCGGGAGCGGTCGCGGGAGGAGAGGCGTGTCGGTGTTGCGTTGCCGCGCGCCCTATCTCCCGCGACCGAATGGGGGCGCACCATTTGTTGCGTTGCGGTGGGGCCGCAGAGGAAGAGGAGATGCGGTGTTGTCAGGTTGCCGTCCTCCCTGTCCTCTGCGGCCGTCAGGGTGTTTTTTGGCGGCGGAGCCCAACACCTTCATCCGTCGCCAAGGAGATTGTAGCCTTCGGGCTATCCGTCGGGGTGTCAGGGTAGAATGCTCACGCGACCCCTTGGCACCCCCATAAAGGCGGTGAAGTATACGCTGTGGTTTTAGTGGGTATTACGGCCTTGCACTTCAGCCGTCGAGTCCCACATAACCCCCCGCCTTTCATCTTGCGGGAGGTATGCGTAAATGCATTTCCACAGCGAAAAAAAAAAAAAAAAAAAAAAAAAAAAAAAAAAAAAAAAAAAAAAAAAAAAAAAAAAAAGGTTTATCTACATTTTACATATACACAAAGTAGGCAGATAACATTGTCATATTAAACTTGCACGTTTTTGATAGAAAAATGTTTTATCTGCTTTATACCTTACCTTAATATGAGTTGTTTTAGGTAATACAGGAGGAAATCTTGTAAGAAATACTTAATACAACGATCCAGTTGCAGTTCGGTCGACATTGGATCGGAATAGAATCAGGAAAGAGTGGTAACCGTTATAAATTAATAGAATTGGTCCCCAGATCTCATTTATTCCATTGCCATTTTCTGCTATGACACAATAAATATCCCTACTTAACATAAATACGAAAGTATTTAGTTGGCTTATCCTTCTTACACGCAGCAATGGATGAACGTGATTTTTTTGCATAATTATAAAAATTATATATACCTTTATTTCTACTACATTTACAATACTTTTTTTTAAAAAAACCTTTAACTTATAATGTTACTAAATAAAAACTATGGAATTTGAAACTATTAAAAAAAATTTAAACTATTATAATTACAAAATTTAAAAAAAAATCCAAAAATTGACACGATATGATTGGTTGTGATCTTGAGTAATCTACAATTTATATAATTATGGATTCGCTAAAAATGACCTTGAATGTCTGTTACTATCGAAACTTTGTAAGCGTTGTACTATAAATAAATATTTATTAATCATGAACTGTCTTTAGTGCATAATATAACGGAGCCATTTGCATATCGCTCTAATTCAATGGTTAGTTTGTTTGTCTCCTTTTTCGTTTTGTATAGGCTGTCGATAATATTTCAACTTCCACTGGGATAATCTAATTGTTTAATATGTATAATAATAAAACAAATTCCCTCATTAAGCTCGTCTGATCGGTTGTGACGTCCCATCCTCTATCCGGTTACGGTCACCCGACACTTCCGTTTCCGAACGATCGACTTCCCGACAGGTGACCGATCGATTGCTGTATGGAAAGTATGTGTAGAGCGCCTAAGTCTTAGAAATAATGTATGTATAAAAGTTTTAGAATGTATGTTACTGTGTGTTACTGCTACCGGCTATAATATTCTTGAATTACAATTTATGATAATGATTGCTACAGATTATAAATTATATTATTGAACTAAAGATGAGCCTAATTAACCGACTTCAAAAAAAGGAGGAGGTTATCAATTCGTCTGTATGTTTTTTTTTTTTTTTGTGTTTGTTACCTCATAACTTTCGACTGGGTGTATCGATTTTGATGATTTTTTTTTTATTTGAAAGGGGTTGCTTCCCATGTGGTCCCATTTTTTTTTAGTCCAGTTTTGACACTGGCATCCATGACAAAACCATATAAGTCGTAAATTTGCATAAATACGTGCGCGACAAATGGACGAATAACTCGATATCTATTCAACCGATTTCGATGATTTTTTTTTATTGGAAAGAGTGTACTTCAAGGGTTGTTTGATGACAGTTTGGTTAGATTCTAATTATAGGTTCCATGACAAAGTAACGGAAATCTTCAATTCTTAGTAGCAAAGTAACGATATACGGCCGATTTTTTTATAGGCTATCTAGATTTTTCATTCACCTACCATAACATCGTTATGATCAAGTAATTGTAGTATTATCGTATAAAACACTTCTTTATTTACCGTCAATAGTTTTCGCAGCGCACGCGAAATAATAACTTTTATAGGCAACAGTTTGATACGTTGGGTTACATTGCTCCATATTAAGTAGGAATCTATAAGTTTTTGAAAATATAATAAAACCTATGTTACTCGGTAAGGACGTAGCTTTCTAAGGGTGAAAGAATTTTTAAAATCGGTCAAGTAGTTTTTGAGTTAAATCGTAATAAAAAATCAAACAAAAATCAAATCTTTCCTCTTTATAATATGAGTTTTGCATGTAAGCATTAGTATATATGTATATGTTTGTAATTGAAACATATTTGAACATCTCCTAAAAGTTGAGACCAATTTGTAAATTATATATATCGTATAAGTACTCTTATATACATGTTATATTTATGTATATTTATATATTGATTACTAGTGTTTTTCCCGCGGTTTTACCCGCGTAGTTCCCGTTCCCGTGGGAACATGGGAACATAATGTAGCCTATGTTACTCCCTGATAATGTAGCTTTCCATTGGTGAAAGAATTTTTTAAATCGGCTTAGTGGTTTATGCGTGAAAGCGTCACAAACAAACTTACTTTCGCATTTATAATATTTTAATATACAGACATTCTGTCATATTTTATGGTGAAGAATGGTATAACACAACCTATATAAACATACAGTTTATTTAATTATTACTAGAAATAATTATTTGATTATGTTATGGCTGCCCAACACCCCACCAACTAAATCTTTTTAATCAAAACATGTTAATTTATATTCATACATTTAACCGTATTAACTAATATTTATTAATTAAGTACCAAAATGCAATTTTCTTTACGTTTCACTGTTTTAGATTAATATATTTAAATAATAATATAAACGGCGCTGTCTCATATGAGCTGCACGTTTAGTAGGTCTACCCATATTCTACAAATTAGTGAGTGTACTTCAGATTCACTAAAAATCGAAAAATAAATAAAAATTTTAACAAAACAAAAACCGACTTCATATGAAAAACAAATTAATATGCACTAAAAAGTAAAAAAATAATTGCGTATTCTTCTATAATTTGATAATTAACTTACTATTTTCTACTCATCAATATGTAGGTACGAATGTGTTGTGTGGTTGATAATGTATTTACAATTATTGTTATTTTTGGAGTCGATGTCAGCTAAGGAAACTCTATAATATACCTAGCAATACGGTAATCTTTTAAAAACAAACAAAAACATACACGTTACGAGCACATCTCACGTATAACTAACTATGTATGTAGTTATAAACCCACCTTGGCTGACATCGACTCCAAAAGTAACAATAATTGTAAATACATTATCAACCACACAACACATTCGTACCTACATATTGATGAGTAGAAAATAGTAAGTTAATTATCAAATTATAGAAGAATACGCAATTATTTTTTTACTTTTTAGTGCATATTAATTTGTTTTTCCTATGAAGTCGGTTTTTGTTTTGTTAAAATTTTTATTTAATAAATAAGGAGATGACTTCTGTTATTTTATATCATATATGTATATATAATTATAAATGTGTATTCTCATGCATATATATAATATTTTATCTATGTTTTTGTTTTATTATTATTACTATCGTATTTATTGTAAAATTTATTGTTACCGCCTTCATGACTTTCTGTTTGGCCTAAAGGTTGACTGGCAGAGAATGCCTTCAGGCATTAAGTCCGCCTTTTGTCACAACTTATGTTGTTGGTCAATAAAGTATTTTAAATAAATAAAAATAAAAATGACTGATAGCGAGAAAGTATGTGAGAATTTGTTTAATTCAACTACAGTAAGAGATAATGAAGTAAATGATTCATAGGTATGTAGATGTATTTTGATTATTTCAAAACTATTCTGTGTCGTCACTTCTAGTGTGTATAAAGTGATGAGCCGTTAAATATAACCTATAGCTATCTTCTTTTTCAATTCTGTTTTTTCTTCCTCATCATTTTATCATTTATTTTACTAAAATTGATAAGGTGTTAGGTACAGGTATTCGTCAACAACCTAAATTGGTCTGTTGGCCTAATATATTTTTATTTATTTCTCCTTTCATACGCCCAATTAATTAATAAACGTAATAATTCTACGTATGATAAAATATTATCCATATATTTGACAGCAGAGGCTCTAAGTATGTAGTTGGGATTTATGCTCTTGTTATGTTAAATACAAGCATAGAGAGTAAATAATAATTAAGATACCTACTATAGAGATTAGACGCTGAGTGTTGCAATGTTAATTAAGTAAGAGATGTTAACCATCGCTTACATCCACAATGCGCCACCAACCTTGGGAACTAAGATGTTATGTCCTTTGTGCTTGTAATTGCTCTCACCCTTCAAACCCGAACACAACAACACCAAGTACTGCTGTTTCGCGGTAGAATATTTGATGAGTGGGTGGTACCTATCCAGACGAGCTTGCACAAAACTACCACCAAGTAAATGTATATTTAATAGTATATACAATTCGATTAAGAGACAGTGTTTTAGTGTCTTAATATAGGTACATTTTCAAGTGCAAAAACATTAAAAAAAATACCTGTCAACAACATCCGCTTCTCAAAAACGGTCGAAGCCGCGAACAAGAACTGGTAAAGGATATTTTAAGTAACGATAAGGTCCTCCAGACCGATTTCGGCCACGGCGGCCAATCTCAAGAGATAGCTGCGCAGGAGATATTATAGTGCAAAAGTGTGTGCGCAATCACAAGTGCACTCTCTCATTTTGAATACCACAGTAACCTCAAACAACTCCTGGATTAATAAAACTAATCTCAACGCAAAGAGATCATTCAACAGTCGAAGTTGGTAAGTATTGTTATGATGCACTTTACACCTGTGTTTGCCCATGGGCTAAAATCAAGGAGGGTAGTTGAATGGCGTTCTAACAGGTAGTTTTTATAATGTTAGCATTGGGATGATCAGACAACTCAATGCGATCATCGGTGTGTGTTATTTTAGGGTGCATTTGTAATTATACTGAACATAGGTTTTGAGTCGCGTGCTTTTGAAAACGAAATAATTAAATTTTATTAGAATGTTTCTTATTTGTGTCGGTTTATTTTCACATTTACATTTTTAAATATTAAATATTTTAAAAGTGGGTAGATAGAAGAAAACTAATGGAACTTTATAGTTGTTTCTCTAAAATTCGGGACTAATTTTTTCTATAATATGATTTCTGCACCAATAAAAACACCATAAAATCTATCTAATTTTATAGTTGTACCGAGCATTAATAATACTTAATTATTTACATTACGAATTAATCATGGTATTTCTGAAATTCAATAGCACGCAGATACCGTTTGCAAAAACATTTTCAAAACGACCGATTCCCATCGAAAACAATAACATTTAAGTCAACCGTAAAGCGATACGACTCAATCGGAAATGTAAATAAAAGATAATGTGTGTAATTCAATATTTTATTGCGGATTCTCCACTTATCTCTGCGATTCTTACGATTGATGTACATTTAATCGGTAAAAGGAGGGCGCGTGCCTGGCGCGTGTCTTGACAGATTGCCACCAAGCCGCCATTTTTCTTTTTTTTTTTTAATCCGGAACGTGCGGTCTGCATGTATTATCTTTTAATAATTATAATTTTGGCGTCGTAAAGTAGACGATTAAGTTATTATTGAAATATTTAAAAGCGTGGAAATTATATGTTCGAGCCGTTATTCCTTCATATTTAGGGTGATTAATTTTACCCAGTCAGTAATACGGCATTACAGACTTAACGAGGACGTAATTTCTAAGTAATAGTATATATTGCTTTTTTTACTCTGGATAAAAATTCAAAAGATTAATCAAATGCTACCTCTTTGACATAGTCCTTATATCTATTCGCCACGGTAGCTTGCGAAAGCGATCCCGTGGCGCTCCTCGTTAAGACGGGAAGGGTACCGCTGGTTTTTAAGTGGGTATTCCGATGTCCGTGATGCACCCATTGCCCTAGACACCGGCGAGACCCACGTACCTCCCTACTGTTCCCGTGGGCGAAATGCGCAATGCTAAAATTATAATAACTTAATAGTGTAATTGTTTTTGTGTATTGTGTTTTTATGTAAATATATATTTTTATTTTTTAAATGCTCAAGCTCAAATAATATCAAATATTATTATTAAATGTTAAATTGTATTTTCTGTAATAATGTTATTAATTATGTCAATGTTATTGATTATTATGTAATGTTTTATTGAATTTATTATTATTGTTTTTTAATTTAAATCTTGATCTACAATTATTATATTTTGCATGATGTGATAGCCTATAATTAAAAGGACATTTAAGTTATTGTTAATAGTTTGATAATGAAATGAATGCAATAATGTTTTCTTTTGTTGGTTATCCAAATAATAATAATAATAATTATAATAATCAAAAATAATTTAAAAAAAAAAAAAAAAACATACAGACGAATTGATAACCTCCTCCTTTTTTTGAAGTCGGTTAATTAACGAAATACGGGAGGTACATAATATGGAAAATTGTGTACTTGTAATAACCAGTTATAAATTTTTAAAAAACCATTGGCCCCGCGCCTGAATACCTCTATTATACACGGAAAAGTATAAAATTGAGATTATTGGGCATTCGGCGTGTCACGTGATCATGCGAATAATGAATAGAAAATAATGCATATTTTTTTATAAAGAGAATAAACAAATCGGTACTGTAGCATGTTAACGCTGTCGAGTATAAATAAATATTACTTGCTTAATATTAGTAAAGAAATATTATCTTCATAAATGTTGTATAATAAGAAGCCACGTAAGCTTATTATAATAAAGCAGTTTGATATCAATAAAAGTCGATGTTAACTTTAAGAAACCATTTAAACTCATATTATAGTTGCATCTTTAAGTTATTCACGTGTTTATAATTACATAGAAACTAATTTATTCTAATCATTTTTATGTGGCTTCAAAATTAGATGTTTGCGCTCTACAACAAACTCGGTGGTAGAGCTTTGTGCAAGCTCGTCTGGGTAGGTATCACCCACTCATTAGATATTCTACCGCAAAACAGCAGTACTTGGTATTATTGTGTTCCGGTTTGAAGGGTGAGTGAGCCAGTGTAATTACAGGCACAAGGGACATAACATCTTAGTTCCCAAGGTTGGCGGCGCATTGGTGATGTAAGCGATGGTTAACATTTCTTACAATGCCATTGTCTATGGGCATTGGTGACCACTTACCATCAGGTGGTCCAAATGCTCGTCCGCCTACCTATACAATAAAAATAAAAACAATTTCATTAAAAAAATAATAATGCATGTACATAATATGTAGGATATGGAGATTCTGTTCAGCTCAATTTTATACAATCCAATTATGAACTGGTCGTAAAAAAATCTAACATTTTTTAATTATTTTTTTTAATTACGTAAAGTTTTTCTTCTTTATGTATTAAATTTTAGTTTAAAAACAGGCGGAATCGTGTTAAGCCCAAGTAAGGCAAGGCAAATCTGTTTCCCCCCCGCGTGGGATCTCCACCTTGTCGTGGTGGGGGGGCTCAGTACCCGTGGTAAGGTCGGCCACGGGGAAGCTAAGCGGGATCCCGGACGTGGGGCGCTCCTCGTGGGCCTCAGGAGGAGGCTTGCGTTGGATGCGCCCAGGGGCGGGTGCGGGGGACAGTTCTGTCTGTCCCTCACAGTCGGGAGTGATCGCGGGAGGAGAGGCGTGTCGGTGTTTCGTTGCCGCGCGCCCTATCTCCCGCGACCAAATGGGGGCGCACCATTTGTGCGTTGCGATGGGGCCGCAGAGGAAGAGGAGATGCGGTGTTGTCAGGTTGCCGTCCTCCCTATCCTCTGCGGCCGCTGGGTGTGTCGCTGTGGGGGACGGTTCGGTCCATCCCCTGCAGCCGGGAGCGATCGCGGGAGGAGAGGCGTGTCGGTGTTGCGTTGCCGCGCGCCCTATCTCCCGCGACCGAATGGGGGCGCACCATTTGTTGCGTTGCGGTGGGGCCGCAGAGGAAGAGGAGATGCGGTGTTGTCAGGTTGCCGTCCTCCCTGTCCTCTGCGGCCGTCAGGGTGTTTTTTGGCGGCGGAGCCCAACACCTTAATCCGTCGCCAAGGAAGTTGTGGCCTTCGGGCTATCCGTCGGGGTGTCAGGGTAGAATGCTCACGCGACCCCTTGGCACCCTAACGGCGGTGAAAGTATACGCTGTGGTTTTAGTGGGTATTACGGCCTTGCACTTCAGCCGTCGAGTCCCACATAACCCCCCGCTTTTCATCTTGCGGGGGGTATGCGTAAATGCATTTCCACAGCGAAAAAAAAAAAAAAAAAAAAAAAAGGCAAATCTGTTTAAATAATTATGAAAGTTTAAATATTTTTATGTAGTATATGTACGTGTTATGTAATATGTAAGGTACCTATATATAAGTAGTTTCGATTCTTATTCCATCAATTAAAAACGCTAAAATTAAAGTTAGCGGCGAAAAACACCGTCATGATACAAAGCAAGTAGTAAGTACCATCTCATGATACAGATATAGCCGGATACATCTAACAACGGACCAGTAAAATGTACGTTACGACTATTCGGTATTAGAACCACTGACCTAGAGCTAGACGATAACTGAGGCAATGACCGTTGAGTCATCACGGAGAGTAACTCTCGAAGTATCTCTTAACTCAAGTATTCTTACGTTTTTAAGACTATTCTCAAATTTTAACACAACATGCAAAATGCATGCAGGAATCATTATACATGTTGTAAAAAAAAAGTAAAATCTCGTATTTTTTCATTATTTCAAAAGCTTATATAAATACAATCTGCAGATGGTTATCGTTTAAGATTAAACTGAATTTCATGCTAGCCATAGCTATTATATTGTTATGCCGAAGGCTACAGAAGTTAAACAACGCGAGCTTACAAAGTGTACCTCCGACAAAGCTCACAATAAGTCGAGTTTTAATTTTCCTCTGTACAAAAGAAGCCCTACCTGAAGCCGTATGAAGTCGAATCGATTCGAAATGGACTTCACTTTTTGGACTTGTTTGTATTTCGTTTTCGTCTATTATATACTTTATTTATAAACTTACTTTTAAGTTATGAAAGCTTTTCTATACTATGTTATGCTTATGCTTTTTTGACAAGTTTCATGGTAAGTACAGGCACAAGCATGGGCGTACCCAGTTTTTGGTCCAGGGAGGGGGGGCAACTCAGAAATTTCTTGAGCCACGTCCTTCGCGCTTGTTTTTCCCTTCATCAAATACGAATCATTAGATATGTAGTGTGGAGTAGAAACAGAAAACCGCAGATCATTTTTTATCTCGCTGAAAGAAACTATTTACGCCTGTCCCCGACATGAAGTGGGGGGTTATATATATATATATAGCCAGTTATGCAGAGCACCGGAATTCCCAATTAAAACTAGCGGTCTCACCGTCTCTTCGGGGGTGGGGTTAGGGATCGCTTGTGCATACTACCGTGACACCCCGACTGTTAGCCCACCTATGCGGGCCTCCTTTCCTAGTTGGAGATATAGAGAACCCAACGTGATTCAGCGACGCTTACGGGATATTACGCATATTCCCCATGCGCATAGCGCTGACGCCTCCTTCTCGGTTTTCGGCGTAGGCACTCTTTTCACACTGTCGCCCCCCCGCCAGACTATAGCTAGCTGTCTGCGACATAACACTCTTACAGAAGGAGACCATCGCCATTCGTCACTTCTTGCTGCAAAAGAAATGCCTCTGGGGTCTCAAGTGGAGGCGAATGATCGCCAGGTCTGCTGATAGAAACCCCAGTTTCTCCCATCCCATCTGTGAATCAGGGCTCGTTGGGCTAGAGACCTGATTTTAAGTGGGTAAGAATCCCACATAACCCGGTTACTCTCTCCCCAATGGAGCCGGATACCTTTCTTAAGGTTTTTTTTTATAGTATAGGAAGGCTGACGAGGACATGGGCCAGCTGATGGTAAGTGGACATCGCTTACATCGGCAATGTGCCACCAACCTTGGGAACTAAGATGTTATGTCCCTTATGCCTGTAATAACACCGGCTCACTCAACTTTCAAACCGGAATACAACAATACCAAGTACTCCTGTTTTGTGGTAGAATATCTGATGAGTGGGTGGTACCTACCCAGATAAGCTTCCTTGAAATAAGAGAATGGTTAACATTTTTTACAATGCCAATGTCTATGGGCGTTGGTGACCACTTACCGATGGTATATCGACCCACCCTGAATCCATACTGACAGGCCCCACCTCTGCGAGGTGCTGAATAAGACAGGCAGCGAGAGTCTTCTCGAAGAGTTTACCCATCTTATTCAGAAGCACAATTGGCCCTATATACAGAAAGAGTTTCAAAAAAACGCCCTTCGACAGCAGGATGAACTTGCCCTCTTTCCACGGCTTCGCGAACTGCCCGCTGAAAAAGACACTGGTCAAAGGAGTCCCGAATTCTCCCACCTAGGTATCAGGGTATCCAGGGCATCGCGCAGAACAAGCCCTGAAGCAGACACGGTGGGCTGTGGTTATGACCTTTAATCGATCGAGTACCATCTCCATCTGATATCTGTTTAAAACTAATTTTCGAGGTTCATCAGCAAAACGTTTTATGTCGTCTCATGTGAAAGAATCGCCCATATCATTTATTTACACTGAGCGTACGTAGTCCATATTTTGTCTTCAGCTTAGCCATGTGACCGTTACGGGACGCTATCATAACTTTCATTGTCACCAGTAGGTACATAGGCATACTAATCCAGGGGGGTCAGCTAACTAACACTTGAATTTTCAATGAAAACAGGTATGATGCCACTGCTATTACAAGTACAATGTATATAACATGTTAGGTCTCCTAGGCGGCGCTGTACTGATAGTATAAGTAACCTTAACTGTGGCTATTTCCACAAACAAATTTTCGTTTTATCGCAGTCGAATCGGTATTATAAGATTTTCTATTCTTTAATTTAATTGTCCACTATCGATACAAAAGTTGAAATTGAAAAATGATGAAGTTAATTTTGACATTAGGATATATGGTAACATCATATCGGTTTGGTTCCGAACTGAATATAAGTTTACCTACTGATCGAATTTCGATTAGTATTTAATGGAAACGTGTCGTAATTAACTTAGTAGAATTGTTGACCCGCCTCTGCCGACCTCCATTTCCTAGGGGTCCTGGTGGTAAAGAGACCCCTTAGCCCCTTGGCAAGTCAAACTACAGGTATTCACAGTGAGTTCACTGATGAATTTTAAAATAATGAAATAATTTAGAATTATTATTTAAAAAACACCTTTAATATACTTTTTCTAATAAGAGTGACATTTTATGCTTCCCATTTTAAAATCAATAAATAATTGAGACAATAATTAATAATTAATAGAGACCTGATGGACTGACATTGGTTCCCTGGAAACGGGGACGGGCCCTTGTGTGGGACGCAACATGTGTTGACACACTGGCCCCGTCTCATATCAGGGAAACAATGTTAAAAGTCGGAGCTGCCGCGGAAAAAGCTGAAACGAACAAACGTAACAAATATTCGTCTCTTATTCCAAATTATATTTTTGTTCCGTTTGCAGTTGAAACGCTTGGACCTTGGAGTAATAGTACTAAAAAATTCATCCAAAATATTACTCCTCGCCTTATTGCCTCCACCGGTGACAGGAGGGCTGGTTCATTTTTCGCCCAGAGAATCGGAATTGCGATTCAAAGGGGAAATGCTGCTAGCATTCTTGCCACCATTCCACGCGGTCACGACTTGTATAATAATTATTTTTAAATGTTATTTGTATTTAGTTAAGGTTTTAATGTAAATAAATGTATAATATTACGAAAAAAAAAAAAAAAAATTATCCTTTTAACTAATACTTAAGCGCGAGCGAAGCAACTGCTAGTAATCTACAATTCTACATCATTCAAAACAAAGCTGTTTAACACACCGCCATCTATGGGCTAATAAAGGACGCGACATATTAGTATAACAACAAAAATACGTATGTTTTATAACTTTTGATAGACTCAACAGTTTGATGAAACAAAGACTAAACGCAATCTCGAAATACAAGAAGTATTTCGAGATTGAGAATAATAATTTAGTTATTTCAATTTGTAATTTTAAGCCGTTTCCAAAATAAGCCTGGCCAAACAGACAGACAAAAAAAATTTTTTTTGGTTACCACCACCAGGTTGGACACCAATATAATAAAAACTAAATTTAAAATTTACTTACTACAGTGGCGCTAGCTATCGAGATTAAGGTTAATAAAAAATGTTTACATATTAAAGTTAAACAATATTATCCTACTATAAATAAAAAGGTAGATATTTTATAAAATATCTATAAACATTTATGATCTTTAAAACATGTCGAGTATAACATTTTAAGATGGCAATGTAATACTTATATACTTTTTTGAACTCGATAACACTAAATTTAAAACGTCAAATTTTATTGTCGCAAAAATTTCAGTCATATTTTCGAAAAATATTACGTGATTTCAAAACAGTAGATGATTTTACTAAATTAATCGATAATACCCGCCGTGGTCGCCGTTCGAACCGGCTGTGGTTACCAAACTGTCGGTATCAAAAGGTTTGCATAAATGAATGATGTCGTTGAGGTCGAAGGCCCTAGTGCTGGTGGAGGTGTTACTGAGGGTTCCACCGTTATTTGTGGTGGATGAGTTCTTGAAGATCAGTTTGGGGTTGCCAGTGTCGACCAGCGAGGAGGTGTCCTTGTTATCGACTGTGACGGGTGACCACGTCGATATTAGTGACTCCGACACTAATTATTACGACGCCAACTTCTACAACGCTTTCGCCTTAACACTCTTCAAATTCTTCATTTGCTGTCTAGGTATGTAATTTATTCAGCTATAGTATAAACTATTTTGCAACATCGTAAAAACTTCCAGTTTCCCAACTGGTTTCGAAACCCTTGATTTGCTGAGTAAATGTCACAATGTACAAAAGACATCACAGTGGTTTTAAAACACAACATATGATACGCATACGATTTTATGCTGTTTTCAAAACAATTACTTTGTTAGTAAGATTATTTTCAATGAACATTTGTTATATTGTATAGATATTTTAAAATTTTACAGTTGTATATTAACATAATTATTATTAATACAATATTTATTTTGAAATCACCACTGCTTTTAGATATCAATTTAATTTAATTTTTTCAACAAAAAAAAGTTAAATTCTGTAGTTCTATCTACCATTAGTACCAAACATAAACAAATGTATAATTAGTCATATGAAGATATTCATTGAAAAATGAGAAAGTATCACATAAGTAGAGCATTCAATTTCATAAAAGGAATAATAGCAATAATATTATAAATAATATATTTAAAGATAGTATATAACAAAGTCATTTACTTATAATAAATGCATACAATAACAATGTTGGTATTTTCATAGTACTAAAGTTGCAATGGCAACTAGTACAGGTTGCAATGGCAGGCTGAAAAGGAGTAGGGCCCTCAGTCCAGCCATGTGATATTAACATGCTGTTACTTTTCAGAGTAAATACATTTAAAGGAAAACAAAAAAAACAAACACCTTAACTTGAAAAAATATTTAAATATTTGTTTAATTACTATAAACTATGTGTAATTTGTTATTACAACAATAGGCATAAACTTATAATTTATAAAGTACTTTTTTATTTAATCTATATTTTAATATAAAACATATTAATTTTTTTTAACTAATACAAGCTTTATCTATTCTGTTCTATGATAAAACTTGATAATCTTGTAACAGACTAGAGATAAATAATTAAACATAGTATTGATTATTAATATTAAAATTACAATATTCGTAATTTAGTTATCGTCGTTGCAACTTTAAGACCTCTTATGTGACACTTTTGACGAAATCACTTTTTTTAGCCAGTCCAATGTACAATTTAAAGCTCTATCGAATGCAAAAACTCTCATGTGTTTACGACGTTTCAATCGTAATTTATTTATAAAATTCAATATATCCAATGTGCTTGCTAAATAAAAGTTGGTGTATAAAATGTCCTATGTGTCAATGTATACGAAATACGACACATACGAGATTTTAGTTTTATGACATACTCATATTCTTTAGATAATTATTAGAACAAAATATCTTATGTGCATCAGAACGAGAGAGGCGGGTAGTTTTTGAAATTATTTAATATGACTTTAAATCTACAATACCACGGGGACGAGTGAGACAGATAAATCGTGTGACATGTATCATCTACAATTATGGAATAACTCTCTTAGATGATAGAACTTATGAATTAGGGACATGGGGAACCTTCAACGGTGGAGTGCTGTTCTAGCGGTTTTCTTATTATGCCAGAAGACTTGGGCTTAATAATATATTCAAGTTGTAATAATCAAGATGACGATACGGAGCTTTATCTAATCACAGTATCAGTATGCATGGAGCAGTCACTGAAGGTCAGGGTATTGCTTCTGAAGGACCTTAAGAACCTTCCTGGACCTTAACTTTATCTGATCATCAGCCTATGCAGTGAAAACCCGAGTATTGCATCTGAACCAAGGCAGTGCTATCACACCAACACCTATCGTTGAAAATGTGAGCGATAACAGTGATGATGATCCAGATTTCGTTCCAGTTATTTCAAGGAGGAGCCGTATCTTTATCCATTGCGGAGCTAGATTGAAAAACGTTTGACATCGAAGAAAATATCAGACCGTTGACTGTGACAAGATTTACATATAATGGGAAGCTATTTTTAAATTGTACCTTGGGGTATAAAAAGTTAGGTGATAAACGGGAAGCTTTCATCGAGAAGTCTGAAAGAATTTTGATACCACGTTACTTGCACACTACTACTTACAGTGTATAGTTCCTAAATCTAAATACCCTTTTCTTTGTGCTCTTGTATCCGACGAAGATCGCGAACAGATTCATAAAACATTTTGCAAGCTTAAGACTTGGTCAGAGAAGATGGTGTTTATAAAAGCATCAGCAGTGAGAAGATATCTAAGACGACGCCGTAAATCTCAACGTAAAGTTCTACAAGCAAAAAAAACTCCCACGATATCTTCATCAATAAATTGGACGTAAAAAGCACTAGAGTGAGAGTGTAGAAGTTATTTTTTTCTGACTTTGCATTCGAGATGACAGTTTTCGTCGGTGGATAGGTTGATACTTGATAAATGACACTGCCTCATGTTTAAATATTATTGATAGGCCAGGAAGTAACGTTGAATTGACAAGAACTGTTAAAATATGGCTGAATATTTTTTTAGGGTTCTAGCTCAATAAAAAAATATGTTTAATCGACTTATCCAGCTCTTGAGCTCCTCATCTGAGCTCCACATGAATCAGGTTTATTACTTCACAAATTAAAATTACAATGCCCTAGCTTCACTGTTTATAACGTGCTATTCAAAGATTTCACAATTTACTTATGGCACGAGGCAGACGGAAATACTCCTGCTAATGAATTCACATCTTGTTTAGACTACTGTTGAATTTTGCCACCTTTAAAAAGCGCATTATCATTATTTCTGACGGTTGTAGACACCAAAACCGAAACCGTATAATTATGTTGTGGTAAATTGTCAAGTACCCTAAGCGATTTGGCACAAAGAAGGAAAATATGTATCAAATAACTTTACCTAGAAAAAGGACACACTATGATGGAAGTTTACTTGGTGGTAGAGCTTTGTGCAAGCTCGCTCTGGGTACCTACCCACCCACTCATCAGATGTTCTACCGCAAAACAGCAGTACTTGATATTGTTGTGTTCCAGTTTGAAGTGTGAGTGAGAGTTACAGGCAAAAGGGACATAACATCTTAGTTCCCAAGGTTAGTTGTGCATTGGCGATGTAAGCGATGGTTAACAGCTTTTACAATGCCAACGTCTATGGGCGTTGGTGACCACTTACCATCAGGTGGCCCATACACTCGTCCGCCACGATTTCTTTCTCAATTTTGAAGATACTCTGATATCCGTACGGCCTGGCAAAAAGAAGGGTGATCCTTTCCACCAGGACATTAGAGGTCTCAAGTATTTATCGGATGGATCCATATTTTATAGGTACATTTCGATGAGTTGTCTATTCTTCCACAACGAAGAAATAACCAAAGAAACGGCATCCTATCCAAACCGATTCGAACTCCGTAAAAATTACTGAGAGCAAGTTTAAACATTTACAGGAACTGAAAATGGTAATAGATCTGAATGGAACTGAAGATAGTAAATAGCTTTGTAACTTTATTTTTTACTTGTAATTCAACTGTTATCTTGATTATATCTTAACTAGTGTAGTATTACGCGACAATAGATTTTTTTTAATTAATTAATATAGGGATTGTAGTTTAAAAGCTCTTATGTAATGCATAAAGCACAACCAAAAGCTCCTATGTGTTACCTGAAATCGTTTTTAATTTTTTTTACTTTTATTCTACTTTTTATTTCAACTAACAATAGCAAAGTTAAACGCAGGAAATCATGTTGCTGATACCTATATTTTTTGTTGTAGGTGGTTTCATTAAAAAAATTTCAGTAGAAAGTTTTTATCGATTTTCTCATAAAGTTGATTTTTACACATAAGAGATGTTAAAGTCGCAACGACGTTATGAAATAAATATACACAATTAATCATTTTACACTTTTATAATTTCTTATGTGTTAATATGCGATGTTATATTGTATGTTACTTTAAATCAGAATTATTAATATGGATAAACCGTTATGATGAATTAATTAAAATTCATGAATGCTAAATTACTGTTCTCTTAGCAGATAAAACAATAATCATTTTTGATTTTAAAATTGTTCTTAATATTTTCCTTGTTTTTGTAATGTGGTTTTTCAATTACAGTAAATTCGAATTTGTAAGACAAATTTCATGATTATATCATTTGTTAAGACAAAAAATGTTAACTTATTACTATTCTATTATATCTCAGTTATCTTATAATATTCATGAAATAATATTAATGTCCACAAAAATATATAAGTTTTGAGTATCTTGGAAACAGCTCCGCAGAGTTAACTTAAATTTAACATTTAGATTAGTGTTGTTTTTCTTTTTAAAAACCTAAATTTTAACAATTGTTCGGCCAGGGATTTATTAATAGTCATGAATAATTAACTGAATAAAACCCAGACATAACGTCATACAAAGTACAAACAAGCACTTATAATTGTTATATTTTTCTACATAAATTCAATTCATTGGTTTGCAATGTAGATTCTATTGGCAAGAAACAGAAAGAAACTCAGAGTTCTTATCATCAATCATATACAAATAATCATCATCTTATCCTAATCCACTAATATAATAAATACAAAAGGGAAACTCCCTTTTGTTTGCTTCTCTTACTTGTCCTTTTATTTGTTGTTTTCTCATCTTAAGTTCTCATCTGATAATTATTAAATTTGGTGTACACATTATCAGGGATACAGATAAAGAAATAGGGCACCAAACACCGCCTAGGGCGCATTCATACGGTGGCAAAATAGCAGTCGGGAACTAGTTAATAATAATGTTATGTGTAATATATTTTTCCAGCTTCGCACGTAATGGAGAACAAATGAGATTGTAATGTTTTAATTTAGCCAGTAAGTTAATTATCTACAATTCTATTGGTGGTTTTAAAAGAATACAAAGTCATTAACAAAAGGTACAGTTAAAATATGTATAATGTACTATATTTAGGTTGAAATGAGCATCTAAATAGAACCGTATACAAAAAACGAATATGTTAATTGCAGCATTTAAAATTTAATTATTGTTGATGATATAAATTGAGTTAAATATTTATTACAGGTAATATAAATTTGTCTTAATAGAAAATGAAATGTATGTTCATTATTAATTCTTCCTTGTCCTTAGTTTGACAAAGGACCATCATTTAAATCTGATAACGAATTAAGTCGCTTACGAGGCAAAAATCAGTATAGATTGTTAGAATACTATTTTTGAGATTTCTTCAACATTATCTAGGTAGTTATATATAAGATATTTAAAAAAAAATTTAAAAAATGTACACCTAAATTTACATCATGAATCACGTATGAAAATCCGTTCGGCACTTTTAGAATATATTTCCACATTCGAAGGAGCAGTCTAGAATTTTTTGAAAATAGTAATAATTAATTCTCAGATTCATTACAAATTTACAACTCGTCGTAAACGTCACTCATTGACTACGTATTTAAATAAATAGCTCAGAACATGCTAAGAAATTAAAAAATAATGTTTCCGAATGCATCGATACATTTTTTTTTATATAAACTATACGTGTATATGTAACCGATCTCCTCCGATCAGCTGGACCGATTTTAATGGTTTTAGCACTTGGTTTAGATTGAACCCGGTAGGTGGCACTGCGTTCGGGTCTCAGGATTTGTTTTAATAAAAAACATATAATTCTTATTTTACCCGTACGAAGTCGGGTCTGGCAGCTAGTGTATAATATAATATTATACTATACACTATATATATAATATTATATTATAGTAAGCACTTTGCTTTTATGCATGCTTTGGTAATTGACAGTTTTGATTTTGATAGCATAATGACATAGCATTTTTTAATCAATTTATTTATGACTCAGTTATCAAACTATTCGCAAATGTGGTACTATATAATCGTAAAATTTACTAAGTTATATATTTATATGGTATAGTCAATGTAATTTGGTAAATATTAGGTCCATACATATGAAATTGGCATTTTGTACGGGAGGGATATAAAGTCAATTTGTTTTTTGTAAAATATATTTAATTAATCAAAGTATGCACCGTTGTTATCTATGCACTTTTGCCATCTCATAGGTAGTTCACTGATCCATTTACTAAAAAAACCATGGGGGCGAGAATCAATAAACTCTTTGAAGGCGGTTTGGACTGCTGCATCGGAGTTGAATTTTTTTCCTTGTAAGAAGTTGTCCAAATTCCGGAAAAAATGGTAATCTGTTGGAGCAGATTTTAGAAAGCTGTAGTGAACGACACCGGCGCTAGTCCACCGAACAATCACAAGTAACTTTTTCTGAGTCAATTTTCGTTTAGGGCAGGATTTGGCTGGGTCTCCAGGGTTCAGCCATTGCGACGAGCGCTTTCGATTATCGTACAGTATCCACTTTTCATCACAAGTAATGCTTCGATTTAAAATCCCTTCATTATTGTGTCGATTGAGCAAAGTAACACAGCAGTCGACGCGTGTTTGCAAGTTCGATTCACTCAATTCATGAGGTACCCATCGTTTAAGATTTTTTACTATCTCGATTTGCTTCAAGTGGATTAATACACTTTTATCACTTACCCCGAAGCCTGCCACTGGTGCCACGGTAGAACTCGTGCTCGTAAATATTTCGATATTTCATGTTTTCCGTTGAGCGCTAATAAGCGACGCCAAAGAAAAAAATAATGAGGAAAAAACAAATTAATGACTGTTTTCAAAACTCAAATGTACCAACTACCAGCTAAATGAATTTATAAATTTGAATTTGGAATTCTTAACCAAATTTCAGATCAAAGTGGTCAGTACGACAAAATGCTAATTTCATATGTAAGGACCTAATATTAATAATGACCGTTCAATATTTACTTTACGATTTGGTAAGTGTCATAAAAACTGTGAAATCCTTCGCTTTTATCAACCGTTATCAATTATTCGCAACTATACTCATTGATAGTAATAAAATGAATAAGAAACGAAATTGTTTGGTCAGTATTTTTTTGGTAACTAACGGCCTTATGTATAACCGTTGTTTAGCGGATGATTGTTTAAACAATGCCGTGTCTTCTTCTTTCAAATATGAAATCGGTAATGACAGAAAGAGCGAAGCGAATTGACTAAACAGTCGTTAAGCAACATTTGTAAGTGAATTTACTTAACGTTAAACATTAAAATGATACTCAGTTTTCGTAGGTAACATGAGCAAAACCTCAAAATGTGCCAAACTCCTCCGTAATATCAGATAGTCCATTGAAATGTTACAATTTAAGGACCTAATATTGCATTTGTTAGATGACGCAATTTTATTTATGGGACATGTGTGGGTGGTCAATAGAAGCTTAACCCCAAGTTTGTGGGGTTGCCACCCTTGTCCCCCCTTCCGCAAACCGTGTAAAAGGGGTGCAAACATCTTTTCGCGATATCTCGGAAACTATGCGTCCTACAAAAAAATTTTAAAGACATAATTTGTAGCATATTGCCTTGCCTACAAATATGTTTATATAACTTTTTGACCTAAATTTAAAATTAAAGAAGTTATAAGCATAAATGATGTTAAAGTGCGCCCAACGCTCCATAAAGTTTAAACAAATTTTATGTAATTTCTGTACAGCTCGTTTCGTATAATACAGTTACTTACACATAATAATGTAACCTTTAAGTTTTTAATGTAGCCGAAAAGTCTATTTGCACAATTCATATCCATTGGTCGTCGTTTGTTTTAGAAATAAATTAGAATTGAAATATCGACCGTCGCTTCCAAATAGGCTTCAAATAATAACACAAATAGATTAATTTTAAATTCAGATTTTGACGTTGAGTTTCTTGCACTGTTTCTTTGGAGGCCAATTCTGCTAACATCATTAAAACATTATCGGAATCGAATCGAAACATAATCGTTAGCGTTAAGCTTTTTCCGTATTCTACTAATACAACGATCCAGCTGCGATTCGATTCGTCCTTGATGGAACGTCAAAAGTTAACAATTAAAAGGCCCTAGCCAAGTAAACATTCTACAATTGTAAACGCTAATAGAAAACTAAACAAATGTATGAGAATGACATCTCTCACCGATAAGTCACGTGGTCATTCTCATACATTTGTTTAGTTTTCTACTAGCGTTTACAATTGTACAATGTCAACTTGGATATGGCCTAAGGTTGACTTTGACATGGTTTTTTTTGGCCTTTGTTTATGGTAACATCATTCCGATTCGGTTCAATGACTGCCTCCGTTGGTCTAGTGGCTAGATATAAGGCCGCAGACTCGGTGGTCCTGGGTTCAATTCTCAGATCGGGCCAATAAATAGTTATTAAGTTTTTTTGTCAAAAAATACTCAGTAGCAGCCCGGAGTTTATGTTCACTCCCGTGCCGGAAAGCATGTGAAGCCGTTGAACTCTTTCCGGTCGTGTCCGATTTCCGATTATGAGAGCTAGGGAATGGTGAGTGCACCTGTGCTTGTGCACACACTTGTGCACTATAATATCTTCTGAGCGGTTGGCTAATTTCTCTTGAACTTGGAATTGGCCTCCAGGTGTTTATTTTCGAACCGGTGATTGATTATTGACAGAATCGAGATTTTATGTACTTGTGATTTCGCTGTGCAGTTAGCTAGTCCAGGTCTAGAAATCACTTTTATTATTTCTTTAAAAATATAACAAACGAAACGGGATTTTAATGAGTAGCGTATTCTTTATGTTCTTAATTTGAATTAATTAAAACTGGCTGAATTGATATTTGAATTTGCGGTTTTTTAAATTACAATTTGTCAAAGCACGGATTAACCGCGACAGTGTAATGGCCTTAAAACTTGACCTCATTATTTAAAATAAAAATAAAAACAGTCAAGTACGATAAGTTGTATAGGGTTTCGTAACATCGACGACAGAGAATAATACGAGAAAAAATATTGTAGTTGTACTGCAATAATTATTCTTTACTGAAATATTAATAAAAATAATAACGTTATGATAGTATTAAAAGAACATAAGAAAAGGTGCATTCTCACGCTCGACGCTTTAAGTAAATCGGTAATTAAGAGTTTTAAATACATTAATTGAAATAAGCTTGCCACGTATGCCATATACCTACTAAAACTGTACTGTTATAAACATAACCAATGCTCGTTATTATTTTAAAGAATAGATCTTTTTAGTAATAAGTTACAAGCACTCTCGCGGCTGAGTACTATTAATATGTAGACCACTTATTATATACCATACCGTCAATAATTGCAGCGCACGCCAAATAGTGACTTATAGGCAAAGGATGTCTATAAAGGTTACATTGTTGCATTTTTGGTGGGATCTCTAATGTTTTTGAAAATTTACTATAGTGGATAGCCTATGTAACCCGGTAAATTGTAGCTTTCTAATGGTGGAAGAATTTTTAAAGTCGGTCCAGTAGTTTTTGTTTCAAATCGTAACAAACAAACAAAAAATCAAATATTTCCTCATTATAATATTAGTATAGATAAAAATAAATAATGTTATACTTACGTATTTCTAATAATCAGCCCTTATATTGGATATAAGTAGGACCGTAGGCAAACGTTCTGCTGTACCAAGTATTTTATACTAAAACTGCATATTCTGATACAATTTTTAAGTAGTTTATTCAATTAGGAATTATGATAAAAAAACATTTACATATTAGTAGGTATTCCACGTGATTCATATTTTTAATTGGTTCACTGAAATAAATTAATAGTAAAAGCCTTTTTAAAAACAAGCTTGTATAGGTAATATTTGGTGTTTTTGCTGTTGATCGTTGAGGAGTTCCTTTGTCTGGCCTCAATCCTGAGTATAGACTCATTTCATGTTTAACACATAAATGCTTTGTCATCGGAACTGAGCCATAGAGATTAATAATATAACATTTAGATAACATAGAAGCATGTATTGAAGTATTTGTTATTTGAGCTTATGATATATTTAATATTATATATTCTTGAAGTACATTTCGAATCGGTCGGTGGTAATTTCGGCTTCAAAGTAAAGCCTACTTTAATAAAGTAGGTATCTTGTTTTTATTTAATAATAAATGTTAAAATCCTAATTTCCATTGTTTACCTTTTTATAGTTAATCTAAATTAATTTATTGAGTACCACATTTCTTTCTTTCTTTATTTCTCATATAAACGATAATTTTAAATTTTATTTAGTCACTGGCCCGGTACCCGCTTCTTCTTTTTGATATATTAACAAAGTTTTCTTATGTACGAAGGAAAAAACATCAAAAAGATCGCATTCAAAAATATACTTTGTTTAAACATACATCACTGAACACGCACTGCATATACAAATCGTTGTTTCTTGAAACTTGGATAACTTTTTATTAAATGGGGATCGATATCTTCAATCATTTTATTATAAGGGCCAAGTGTATAAGGAATAAAATTTAGAAAGTTTCATTGAAATCTACTGCAGACCTCTATCATTTTATTTATATAGATTACTTTATGAACTTGGTCTCCTGTAACTGAAAGAGTACACATATGTAACAATATTATTCAACGAATCGATGTACTTGTTAGTGTGTATCCTTTACTAAATATATAAAATAAATTATTAATAATTATTGATTTTTACATATTAATGACATACATGACCTTATAAATAATCACTGCGTCAAAAATATATATAGGTAGTTTACTTCTATTCTGCCAGGCTTGTATCAAGGTTACGTACAATGCGAGACGTCGCGTCGTCTAGTTTTGCATATAAATACATAATTTTTTTTTTTTTAAATATTTACTAATACCTAAATGTTGTGAAACACCTCGTTCGATATGATTTCAAATAACTCGGTACTGCTTGCCGATTTTATTATTTCAATAATTATTTTTTATCTGTCCTCGATTTAGAAGGATGAGACGCTTTGAGTTTTATGTATCGATATTTACATGCATGACGACACGAATATTAATAATCTAGGTAATAAATATAAAATGATTGAAACTGTTAGGCAGTTATCCTTCATTTTGTGAAAGGCGGTTTATTAAAACGGAATGCTAAATTAATATACTATCCTAAATTTATTTTATTCAAGTTACTTTCCATTGTAACTGTTACACTGAGGGGCTTAACTTTATACGTCTAGTTAACTAGTATCAACGGCATTCAACTTGAGTTGAATCAAATGAATTGAGTTATTCATTACAGAGACAAGTGATATTTCTTATAGCGCTTAAGTCTATGGGTGCTGGTACTGGTGGCCAGTAACCGTCACTAAGTTATTATTAAATTGATTTGGCATCAGTCCTTACGATAAATATTCGAAGACCCCTGAGTTGACTTCAACTCAGAAATGGGTAGTTATTAAATAAAAATAATATAAAAATATAAATATTTATTCACAAATTACATTGTTAAGAGATTGTTATTTATAAATCGTTAAATATGTGTTTTTTATTGCATAGGAAGGCGGACGTGCGTATGGGCCACCTGATGTTAAGTGGTCACCAACGCCTATAGACATTGGCATTGTAAGAGATGTTAACCATCACTTACATCACCAATGCGCCACCAACCTTGGGAACTAAGATGTTATGTCCCTTGTGTCTGGAATTACACTGGCCCACTCACCCTTCAAACCGGAACACAACAATAGCAAGTACTGCTGTTTTGAGGTAGAATATCTGATGAGTGGGTGGTACCTACCCAGACGAGCTTGCACAAAACTCTATCACCAAGTAAAAGCTTTCACTCGAAACACCAGTATGATAACATTTTACCGGGAAATTATAATAAATCATACTTTTTCTTTTTTCAGGATGCATGTCAGCACTCTGCATATTCGTGTTATACACGAAGCACCTTATCATCGTGTACCTCTACCTGATGTCAATAGGAATAGTCTTCATCTCCTATTGGACAAACGTATCCGCCATCAAACAGATACAGGCGCTTACGCTTACCGACATCGCATCACACCCCTCGAGCATATTAGAAGATATCCTCAATCTAAACGTGAAGAGTTTAGTTGATCTCGAAGGACCAGGAATATTGGTCATTCAAAACTTTGCAATACAGTTCATACTGGCTGTCCTTTTTCGTAACGTTCACTTAGGACCACGAAATGCAACGTTAGAGAAACTGTTACCGATGAGCTTCATGGCGCCATCATTTTTGGCCATGTTGCCGGTGCCGCCGAATCTATTGCATCATTCTCCGGTATTTTCGTCGCTACTGCCACTGTTTCTCGTGAAATACGTACTATGGACGTCTGGGTATGATGTGATACAGGTGATGTATGGCGGATACCAACACGGGAGACTGTTCGTCAGTCATAACGGTCTGTCAGCTTTAGTCGAAACCGAATGGATGCGGTTGAATGTGCCGTGCGTTCTGAGGGTTTTTTGGATTATGCGTGTAGCAGAGCAGGCAATTTTACTGCTTATGGACAACTATGACGATGACGCAGATGAAGGTTTGAAGGTCTCCACCCTACTAGCGGTCCAGTCGCTCGCTTCGATGGCCAGATCGTTGCTAGTAACGGGATGTGAGACTATAACGGCAGTGCTCGGTATGACGTCGGTCATTTCGTTCTTCTGTCACTACATCGGGAACTTCTTCCAATGGATTCTGTTAACAGACGAAGAGGAGGACAAAAGTATCGGCACGGTTTCTGCCATACTGTTTTACATTCTGGCGCTGCAAACGGGCCTAACGTCTCTAAATCCCGAGAAAAGATTCATTCGACTTTGCAGAAATTTTTGTTTGCTGTTCACCGCTCTCTTGCACTTTCTGCATAATATTGTTAATCCTATGTTGATGTCCCTGAGCGCATCGCACAATCCCAGCACACATAGACACGTTAGAGCACTAGGCGTCTGTGCATTTCTCATTATATTCCCCATATCACTACTCGTATATTTATGGTCTCAACATTCTATATCGACGTGGCTCTTAGCAGTGAGCGCGTTCAGTATAGAGGTGATAGTCAAAGTAATAGTCAGTCTTATGATCTATTCGTTGTTTCTGTTCGACGCTTACAGAAGTACGTTTTGGGAACAGTTGGACGATTACGTTTATTACATACGAGCTTTCGGGAACACGATCGAATTTTGTTTCGGTATATTCCTGTTCTTCAACGGTGCCTGGATTTTACTATTTGAGTCCGGGGGCGCGATACGAGCAGCGATGATGTGTATACATGCGTACTTCAATATATGGTGTGAGGCGAGGGCCGGGTGGTCGGTGTTCATGAAACGACGAACGGCTGTGAATAAAATTAATTCCTTAAGAGAGGCTTCCGCTGACCAGCTCCACCGCTTGGACGACGTGTGCGCTATCTGCTATCAAGAGATGCACTCCGCGAAAATAACGCGATGTAATCACTTCTTCCACGGCGTCTGCCTGCGGAAGTGGTTGTACGTCCAGGACAGGTGTCCGCTGTGTCACGACATATTGTATAAGATAGACAATGATCCGAGTAAGGATAACTCGGAGGCTGGTAACGAGGAGAACAGCAACAACCAAAACCTGCTCCTCGAGGAGGAACCGGACCTGCTCCTCAACGAGGGCGTGAGGTGACTGATTCATCAAGACTTACAAAATTTAGTTTAAAATCAAGTTTTAGCTCGATTTTTTCAGCGGTAATTTTTTTTTATTATTTTGTATAGTAAGTTATTGTTCTATAAAATATTTTGAATCAGTTTGATACTGTGATTTAAGGTTTAAATTCTGTCTTGTTATGAATGGGTTTTCGTAATTATTCAGTGTGAAGTTAGTATTAAGTATAGTACGTTTCCTGTACGCTTGGATTGTCGATGCGCTGTTACCATTTCCTATTTTATTTTGTATTATGTTCCACATGTTTTGAGTCAAAATCGCTAGTGCTACTAACATGAAACTGTATTGTTTTGAAAAATAAAGACGCAAAGCTATTTGTAAATAGATAAGGTATTTAGAAATAGCTTTATATGTATTAAACCTAACGTGAAACATAAAAATAGTAATTTTTCTCATTAAAATGTAAATAAAACTATTATTTTAGTGTAATACTTGTTTCCTTGGACGTAAATCTTTTTGAACACAATAAAAAAATACATAGTAAGTATTTAATAATGTATTCTTTATTAAGAACATAGTTGGCAGTATATTGACTATTTAAACAACTTAGGCAGCGCGCTCACCAGCAACTTTTGTCTTTGTGACAGTTTCGTCACCCTCATCAAGTCCATGGACTTGTATGGAGATGCGCTCAAGCGGCGACAAAAGTTTTGTCCCTGTCACCCTCCGAGAGCGCACTCCGCTTTGGATAGGTGACATGACAGTGACAAAACTGGTTTTGTCGCCGTGACAAAGTTGCTCGTGAGCGGTATCGCTTATGGTTTTTCTATCAACACAATCACAATCTATACTACACAGAGCACAGCACAGCTAATATATATATATATATATATATATATATATATATATATATATAATGAATACTTTAATATTAATTATCGTTACGTAGTAGTTGCCATAGAAACGGCATTATCAAAAAATATAAATTATATTTATTTATATGAATAAATATAGTTTATTTATTTATATATGCTTTATTGTACACACAGAGATACAGAAACATACAGTAGGTAATGGAAATAAAAATTAATATTAATAAAAATTTCCTACCGAAATTATACTGTCTAATCAAGATAGCTAATAAAATCAGTACGTAATACATACGTAATGGCATTGAATACTGAATTCATAATTACGTATCAATTAATTCAATACTTGACCGAAAACAATTTTATCGGAAAATTATAAATCGCGTTCTTAAATTCAAATATTTATTTTAAATAAGGCGAAGTCACGTCACGAGTTACGTCGGTTACTTATTTTCATTAGTCGTTAATTCAAAAATGGATCGAAATATTATGTCTGGCACGCTTTGTCACGTGATCAACGATTGAACGACGAGTCGAAAAGTCGTCACCATTTTGTTAAAACGACTCATTTGATTTTGCAAATGATTTTACAATAGTTATAGTTTACATAACAGTTTACAGTATAAATAAATGTAGGTAATTAAGTAAACACTTCGACTTTATTTAATACTTTTTTTTTTTTTTGTTTTCGTACCGAAATTAGTAAAAGCAAAAAAATATGTCTCATGGCGCGTCTGGAAAAGACCCAGACGCACACACGACTGTCGACTGTCAAGGGTCACCTTATGACATTTATAACACAGGATGTTCCTAGCCTAGGGTCATCGATCAAAATATTTAATTTGTTATTAACATTTGTAAAGGCATGTTATTAACATGTGTATATGTATTTGCACTTATTTGGTGTAAAATAAATTTATTTTATTAACTTAATTTTTTTGGGAAATGTGTAACACAAATTTCAATTCAAGAATTTATTATCTTTACTATAACCTAACCAGGTAAACAAAAGGAATTAAATTTCTAATGCGATTAATTGTGCAGGATTATGAAAAAGACTATAAAAAAATATTTACTAATTACAGATTACATTTACTTAATGATAATTAAGGAAATCACGTAATTTATGAAAATAATTAAACATAGCGAGCGATCCCCATGCCATGATCCTCGCACACTACGAGTCTCTGTTGCTCGCTACCGTTGAAAAAAAGTTTGTAAATAACGTAAATCAATTTCAATGTGCGTATTTATCGATTTATAAATTGAACTGTATTTTAATTATTTTATTTACATACATAATCTCATAAAACAATGGCAAAACAAGTCTCATTACATAATTAATATAAAGTAATGTAATATTCATTTAATATCATTTGAATATTGAGTTTAGTCAGTAATTATAGTATATTATATCTGTAGTAAGCTTACATCAAATATTTTAACATAGTTGTAAATAAAATGAAAATATTTTTGCCGTTCAAACTCATCAAAAAAATTTATAACTATGTTTAGAATTATTTTTTTTATTTTAGTTTGCAAATTATCGGAACACAAGGGCCAATTGCCAAGTAATGGCATGGTTTGAATAATTGCTTACAGCCTATGGGCAGAGAAGACCATTTACCATAATGTCGCCAGTAAACTATCTTACAATAAATAATAATTAAAAATAAGGCTTCAATGAATTATGTGCGCTACATCAATTATTTAAGAAATGGGAGCTTAGAAATAGGTAATTGTTTTATTTCAAGAACACCAGAAAAACAATGAATATACTCCTGAAATTCCTGAGATTAGCTTGCAATGCCGATTCAACACGATTGTCATAACATTTGACATCTGTCAATAACGTTCAAAATATTCAATTATTTAGAAATTGTCATAAAAAAATACCTCAAAAATTACGCGTTTAGTATTTTTTTTTTTATAAAAATACCTCGTTTAAATTAATAACAATCTATTTACAGGGAAGGATTAATTAAACACAAGTTCCTTATAATTAGATAGTAAGTAATAGTTTGAAACTCTGCAATTGGTCGACGTCCTGACGACAGTGGTCCGGTCGGCGCGCTCGAAGTTCGCCTTTACGATTTCGTAATAACGACCATCGCTGGAAAATAAGAATTATTGACATCATTCTGCTTATTTCTGTATCATAAAAGTACATTACATTAATAAATGTATTTCTGCTGGACTAGCCCATTCCATTCCTGTCAAAAAACAGGTTTGGCCAACAGACTTATCTAACAGGCTACTTCTCGTTGAGCAGAATTTAGTTTACGCGCAGGTTTTCACTTCACGTCACGATATCAGTTATGCGGTATTTCCTTCACCGCAGATTATGTGATGAGTTATAAATAAAAAACTGAACGATCATTAAGAATCCAAGATGTTCTTTAAATCTCCACGACTATCCAATAGCCGATCTTGGAACAATAATGTCATCCATGAGTGAATTTATATCACCGATATGTAAACTTGAGACTTACCTCAGAACAAGGCATTTCAGCTTTAAGCATTTAACACGTAGTATATCAATAGCTTTTTGACTTTTGTCACTGAATCTGAGGTTCTCTGGATCCCACCTCAGCTCGAGACGCTCCAAGTTAGGGCAGCTGTTTGCTATGCCGTCCATTAACTGAAAATATTTTTTTATTTATTCAGTTTTGGGTGTTGAAGTATTCAAGAGGGATAATATGCTACATTGTGTGATGTATTTTATTAAGAGGAAGGATTAGTTTATCCTAACGATTCAGGGGAATATTGACCCGACCATAAACGATTTGGAAGGCTGGTCGCCTGCCCGACACGCCCGACACCCTGCCTGTCGGACAGGATATGTGTGTGGTAGAAAACGATCAATTTTGAGGTAAAAATGTAAGATTGTATATATGAATTATAAATGAATAAAGACACACCTGATCAACGTGAATGTTAACACCGAGTCGCTCCTGCGTCCCCATTATGAGTATTCTGTAATTAATCAAAGATTGTATACACATATACCAAATGGAGTACATTTTTAATCGGTTAGCTCATTTGTAAGACGCGCACTTGGCGTTGGTGAGCAGCTGCAGCACGCTCTGCCACAGCTGGTCCGTGATGTGCGGCATCCCGCTCAGCACCAGCCCCCACAGCTGGCCGCCGTGCCGCGACAGGAAGCGGTGCAGCGCCTCGTCCGACAGGTTGTCCGACGCGTCCACGTCCAGCGCCACCAGGTTCCTGGGGGAGGTGCGATCGGTTAGAATGACATTGTTTTCGACTGACGGTGACTAGTGTCAAGGAGGCCCTTGAGAGTTGTATGAGAGAAACTACTTTTCCAATCTTAGTAGCAAAACATTTTATTGATACTTCTATGGCCGAATACTGAAACGTCTTTCAAATATGAAGTGGGACTTAATTATTTGGAACGCCATTAATTTCAAATATCGCATACAAAATTTTTAAATTAATGACGTTCCAAATAATTAAGTCCCATTTCATACTTGAATGACGTTTCAGTATTCGGCCGTTAATCTACTTAAATGAATAATTACAATCGGTGCACTATTGACGAAGATATCGAGGAACATACACACAACAAAATCTTAATCGAAAACCTTATTTTTGCTAAAAATAAGTATCTTAAAAAAACACTAACCTAGCCGTACCGGCTTCAATCCAAGCCTTCAAAACCGAATCGTTGAACCCGTTAATCTGACCAGCGCTCAAAAACCTCAAGTTGGGGATCCTGGTGAGCATGTCGATGAGGCACTCCGTTGACAGATCCGTCGCCGTCACGTCTAATTCCTGAATAGATGACTTCTCCCATTCAACTTGCATTACGTGCTCCGAATGGAGACCTGAAAAGTTGGCATTTACTTTTTTAAACCGTCTCGTCTTTAAACAAGCAATATAAATTAATTCATAATCAAAATTTAAATATACGTAGCACTGACTGGTGAGTGGTGATGGAAGCTTTAGATGGGAGGAGCGATATTGAAAAGTAGCTCCTTTTTTCGCCTTTAAGTTTATATGGTTTTTAAAAAAGGACCAAAACAATGTGTTTGTTTCTGTATCTATCTGCAGTGATCCAAGGTACAGTTTAGTCGGTATGTACGGTCAGTATTTAATTTTTTTTTAAATGCCATCGTTAGACTTCCAATCAGTGATCCTCATTATTAAAAGATTATTATACAGATACTACTGTATTAAAAAATGATGATAATGTGATAATTACACAGTATCCTTACCCAAACTAATATTATAAATGCGAATGTGAGTTTGTTACGCTTTCACTCCTAAACCACTTAACCGTTTTTAAAAATTCTTTCACCAATGGAAAGCTAGGTAACAGTAACATAGGCTCATGGCCGGATTAACCATGTAGCTATAGTAGCAATTGCTACGGGCCCGCGTGAAAAAGGGGCCCGCACAGACATGTTATGAGCAATATATATATTTTTAATGTAGGAGACATGTCCTTTCATCAGATCAGATCAGATCAAGGGCTGACGGTAGCATGCGCAAGCGATCCCGTGGCTGTTTTTTTTTTTAGCGAACCCCATATACTCGTAAAACGCGTGAACGTAAACGCGTTTTTCCAGCGAGGAAAAAATCCCTCGCTCGTCGAAAAGCTAGTGTATAAAATTTGTAGTAGCTATACTTACTGCATCCGTTCATGAGCAAACAGGTGAGTCTTCTAGAACGCTGGAATAGTGTCTTCATAGTAGAGCCGGTTACTTTGTTGCAATAATTTACAGCGAGACATTCCAACTGAAACGTGTACATTTTTATTATTATTAGTAATTTAACTTTAGCGTAAAACGAATTTCGTTCGTTCAGAAAGAGAAAGAATGTAAGCAACATTCTTCAGAAGTAAGGTCCTCCAGACCGAATCCGCCACGGCGGCCAATGTCAAGAGAGATTAGCCTTTTGCGCAGAAGATATTATAGTGCACAAGTGTGTGCGCAGACACAGGTGCACTCTCTTTTCCTTAGCTCTCATAATCCGATGGGACGGCAATCCGACACGACCGGAAAGAGTTCAAGCGCAAGACCAACGGCTTAATGTGCTTTCCGAGGCACGGGAGTGTACACACTTTCAGACTCCAGGCTGTTATTGAGAATTTTCTGACAGAAATACCCAATTTGAACTTTATTGGCCAGACCTGGGAATTGCACCCAGGACCACCGCTTCTGCGGACTTATATCTAGCCACTAGACCAACAAGGCAAACGAATCTTCACTAGTAATAAATAAATAATAATATTAGGAAAAGTTATGAATAAGCTTACTTGGATACAATTCGAGCTGAAAGCGTCGATGTGCGAGTCATCCACAAAGTTGATACCGTACAAATTAATCACGCGCAGATTGGGTGTGGCGGATTTAAGTTTATGCACATTGATAACTTCATATATTTCCTCTTCTTCTTCTTCTACCTTCTCATATGTGCCTGTAATGGTTTATTTAGAATTTGAAGTAAAAATTTAAATTGGTTGGTATAAAGGGCAATTATAATAAACTTTTTATAGCTTTCCCATTATAACATTATTATGTAACCATTTTTTAAACATTAATGTGGGTATAGTATGCTATCCTTAAGAGATAGACAAATGCCATCGCGGACTTTTCTGTAGATCTATGAAAGGGGAACAATTTCACTATACATTATTTTGTTATAATTCAAAGGGATTTTACAGCGTTTTCGAAGAAAGCTCCCAATCGGCTCATATTTCAACAAAATTTCCAGAAAACATTAATGAATTATAGACGTAAACCTTTTTCTTGAATCACTTTGTCCATTGGTGAAAACCGTATGAAAATCCGTTCAGTAGTTTTTTAGTTTATCGCGTTCATACAGACAGACAAGAACCGCGGGGGACTTTGTGTCTAAATTACTAACCAATGAGATGTAATATTTCTAATCCGTTGATGAAATTGTAAATTTTCCTCATAAACCCTTCCATAAAGATGACTTCTGACAAGCAGATGCAGAGATAACGCAGTTTTGTTGGAAAAGCCTGCATCTCGGAGAAGTCGTGAAGCTGCATCGCTGCAAACAAAAATGACAACAGCTTTAAAACAATATAAAAAGGGACTTTAAATTAATTTGTTAATAGCGAGAAACAAATAACAGATGGTTATTACTAGTATAGCAGTTACCGTGCCAAGAATTCGAAGTTTATCATACAGTAGCAGTCTGTGAATATCCCAATGCTGGGCTATGGACTCTTTTTGAGGAGAAGGATTTGGATCTTATTCCACCACGCTGCAGCGCTGCTCCAATGCGAGTTGGTGGAATACACATGTGACAGAAGTTCAGTGAAATTTGACACGTGCAGGTTTCCTAACGATGTTTAACTTCACCGTCAAGCACGAGATGAATTATAAATCAAAAATTAACCACATGAAATTCAGTGGTGCTTGCTTGGGTTAGAACTCACGATCGACAATTAAAATTCACGCGTTCTTATCACTCGGTCATCTCGGCTTTTTCATATTATATTATAAATAACTTTTTGCCTTATTTACGAGTTTATATAAAACATTATAATCTAATACTTGTTATGTTAGATGTTTGTAATATTAGATGTTATTATTTTCCAGATAGATAGATACATTTGACTTAGTATTTTGACTTTATATCTTACCTGTACTAAAATCAAGTAGCATGTGCGTCAAGTTTGGGCATTTTGCTGCAAGCTCGTGTAGAACTGTATGTGTAATGAGTTCTATGGGGAGCTCAATATAACGAAGCGATGGTCCGAATCTTATTGATATCAATGCTAGTAAGGATTCCAGTGAGCCTGCAAGGAATTAACTATATCTATACTAATATGTAAAGGTGAAGAGTTTGTTTGTTTGATCCGGCTAATCTCAGGAACTCCTGGTTCGAATTAAAAAAATATTTTTGTGTTGTATAGTCCTCTCCTTTTATCGAGAAAGGCTCTAGGCTGATTTTTATTCATTATATTTTTATTAATTATACGCGGGTGAAACCGCAGGGCACAGCTTGTTTAATAATAAGATAATTTCCTACATACCGCCATCTGTTATTGATTTTTGGTTAAAATGTGTTCATTCATAGATGGCGCTTTTAACTAATTTCGGATACAAATGGTCCTATAATATTACTTATGTAAAATATTGAAAATATATGTACCAACCCACATGTAATCCTGATATTTCAGGTCTCAGACTGACATGGGTCCACAATTTTGTATCGTATGCGACCATACGCCATCGCTTGCACACTGTTGCCATGCGACATATTTCTCGATGAGATAAATATGAGAATATATTGAGCAACACCTTATCCGGTAGTTTTTCTATAGTCTGAAAAAAAATATCCAAAACATCAAAATTTTATTCAAATTGGCTCGTACAGCATTTTCGAATCGTCATTAGACACGATTACATTGAACTAGTATTCGCCCGAGTATTGGGGGGGGGGGGGGCTGTTACAAGTGTTAGGTATAAAAAAGCCTTTATATACTCCTCCAGACCGATTTCGGCCACGGCGGCCAATCTCAAGAGAGATTAGCCAACTGCGCAGGAGATATTATAGTGCACAAGTGTGTGCGCAAACACAGGTGCACTCTCTTTTCCTTAGCTCTCATAATCCGATGGGACGACAATCTGACACGACGGAAAGAGTTCAAGCGCAGGACCAACGGCTTAACGTGCTTTCAATATACGCCTTAATATATACTCTATGATCATCTTTAAGGTTCAAGCTTGCTTTATGCAAATATCATCAAAATCAGTTAATTATTTTAGCCTTGAAAGCTAAACAGACAGAGATGATTTCGCAATTATAATATTTGTATGTATGTAATAAGTAATGCTATCACCGATTAACAAAAAGAAGAACCCGCTTGAGGTCTTTTCCGCCAACAACATAGATATCATAATCATAAAGCAACTTGTTATACGATAACTTCCAAACGTCGTAACTACCACTATTTATATATGACATATCAACTTCAATAAGACGTTTTAAAAGTACGCGAACATCGATTATGTTTTAATACCATGTATTTTATCATTAAAACCTAGAAGTATTATGCATAAATATCTTAAAACCTAAATTAATTGTTTGGTAAAAACAACTACATTACCGTATTAGCGAACGGGCTTCTGATTTGACCTCCTTCTGTTAAATAAACTTGACTAGCCTCTAAAGCCAGTTGCCCCCATACATCCGTGGGTATATCCATGTTAAAAAAACGAACAGAATCACAGAAAAAACACTAAAACTGTGTATGAAATGTTAAAAATTACTATTTTCACAGTGATAATAGTTTTACTTCATGCGCGAAAAGTTCACGCGAGCTAAGAATATGAAACGCTGTGGTTAATTTTGGAATCATCTGGGTGGCGATGGCGTTGTATGGTACGGACGGACTACATCAGAATTCTGTCGATTTTATACAAATTTTAATTTTGAAATCATTAACTTTACGTTAAAATAACACGTTAATAACCATTTCAATTATCTATTTCTTAATATAATGAGATTTAATTTATCAATTAAGATTTTGAGTTGTAAATAACATCCGACCTTAATAATTTCGCGGGAAATTTAAATACTGTTAATATGAATACTGTTTATTTATCCAAGGTTCAAAGGAAGAAGATTTATTTAAGAAAAATAACGAAATTTTCGAACGTAAATCTAATGTATATATTCTATTTCTGAAATGTGCGTAACACTTGTGTTTAAGACAATATATATGACTTTTGTAAACTATGCCTATTTTGTTTTTGCTTTTGTTAGTGTGTATTGTTGGTGTTGAAATTAAATAAGTAATGTAATATTGATTTAACTATATAAACAGTTAAACGTTAATTTACGTCTTTCATCTTATTGTACGGTTTTTTTCACACATATAAAAAAGTACACAATTTGTTTCTAACGATTGTGACTGACTACAATAATATATTTAATCTGTATAATGACTAATGATAAGATAGTACAATAATGATATATTGTGGTTAGGCTTAGATTTGTGTAATGGGAAGCCAAGATTGTTTAATATCGCTTTGTTTCTTCGGTATATTCTGATGAATTTAGGTCAGACGTTGCCGTGCTTTGCTACCATGCAACAACAGACCTAGAAGCCGTTCCCTCCAAAGGAACATAATGAGCTGCACACTACTTAATAGCATAACTATTGTGTGAATAAAACAAATGCGAGTCCTGAAAGTTTTTGTGACTGAACGCTGATATTATGTACAATTTATTCGGAATCATTGCAAATATCAATATAGTTTCAAGTCATATTATACAGAATTATAAAACCATAGATCAATGATATAATGGGTTAACCAAAACAAATATTTGTCAACAATGATTCATTTTTACTGTAACATATCAATCTATAAGATACCGATATATATAAAAACAGACTTTTAAAACTATTTGTTTTAATGTTGGCATTTATGTTTGTTTATATTAATGATTACAACGATTATTTATGGAGACACCCTCAAGATGGGTGCGACAGCAGTTACAAAGAAAAAACGTTTTTTAAAAAAGCAGTAACGAAATATAAGGACAATCCATTTAATTTATCTTTATTAAAATGTATTAATTAATTCATTAATATAGATAAAGATATCATTTACTAAACTTCTTCATGACATAGACAATGTAATCGTCCTAAACGCATTTTAACGTTAAGATAAATTATTGAATATAATAACAAATTATATCAGAAGTTGCAACGCTTCCAATAAATCGTAATAAATTTAATCGAAAACAATTCATCAAACTGATTTCGTACATTAAAGAATCGAAGGCATCTTACATACAAATAAATAGCACTTAAGAATTAGCTGTAACGCATGCTCCAATTTAGTGATATTTAAGAACCAATAGAATTGAAAGACTATCTTCGCAATAAGATGTTTAAGCGATTAAAAACTAATTTACAAGCAATGACACGTTGTTAAGAGCGAAAGTGGCGTATTATTGCTGGTATTTACGTTTGCCAGTAAATTGTCCCGTCTGCGATCTTGAACCGGCATAAATTGGCACGCAAAAAGGTATTTCCTGGATATATGACTCATCAGCAGACTGATTGGTATTTTTTAAAGAGTGAATTTTCAATATAGATTTTTAAAAAATTCCAGACGATATACTACGAATTCAAATAGCGGAAAACTAATTTTCATATAGTTTAACATTTTTAAAAACTTGAATAACATTATTTTATCAAACATAATGGTAGCACTAAAATTTTTAGAAAATAGGAAAAATCCGTTTATTAAGTGGTTAATTGTATTTAGTTTTTAATGATTCTTGTCAAAGTTTGTAACATTATTTTCTATTATTATAAATTAATCATGATGCAAAATTTTCTTAGAGCAATTATAAATATCGTATTAATAGCTTCCGACGTTAAACAGCTCATCAAAGCACTCGTTGATTGATAGTTGCGGAGCTACATAGCCAATGATGAACTTTTGTCAACTTTAAATCGTTTAATTAGATACGGGCACGTTTCATTTATTACTGTCAACTATATTAACAGGTGTAGAACAACTGCTTATTTTGATTGAGTAAATTATAATGAGTGGCTTAATTTTATTTGTACAATTTCAAGTCTTTAATAATTTAAAATGGCTCCAAATTTTTGTATCACCAAAAAATAGTAACAAATGCAATATTATGATGGGGTAGGAATTTCAACACCTATTTTATAAGCCTAACTAACGTAAATTGATTAAAGTGTTGGTGCGTAAAGAACCAACCAACATTTTTGTACACTTTGTTCCATTGTACCATTAGCCACAAATTTGTTAGGAATTTATACAATAAAAACTGAAAGTATGCCGTAATGTCGACATATAAAACATTTAACAAAATTATTATATTTTATACATAGGACTGGAACTGGAAGTTGGCGTTAGCTTTATGCATATGAATATCTCTAGAGCCGTATGGAACAGCATTTCTTTAGAATTATGCAGAATCCATCGGTAGCAACACAGGTACCTTCGTATTCTCCTTAAGTATCCAAGCATTGCAGCCGTTCATTAGCACTGGCCATATATAAAATTGAAGAATACACGACAACAGACTACTTCTCTCATTTTATTAAAAGATGCTCGTGCAATTTCTATTCGGGCTTTAATATCCTAGTCAGAATCTCTTGCTTCATTTGTCCGAGCACCGAGGTACTTGTATTGCAGGACCCGCTCTCGATGACTACTGACTACCGATATTTTCTGTTGCACCGAATAATCACGATGAAATCTGATACAGGTATGAAACTTCAGAAATGTCTATGTTTTGTATTTGATAAAAATGAGTGCTTTTCATTCGATTTGATACTTATTTGCAGTACTATTTTCTGGTTTCTTATAACAAACGACATAAGTGACTAGAAGATTAAATAATGTAGTAGTCACTTGTCATACATAATGCATTTAGGACATAAATAGCAACCTTAAATTTATCTATTTTTCTTGCCTGCCTGGATACCCAGTCAGACTTGTCAGACATCTCGTCAGATATATTCCGCCAAATAGTAATACTTCTAGCCTATTCCATCCACAAGAGGACTAAATCCTAATTAACCACTTTGAATAGAGGGAAATTTCCAAAATGCTGCTCCGTAATAAATACATAAATTTTGGGGCAAATAAACATGTCCGGAGTATGAAAATGGCTATATGTGGCTTAATGTCTAATAGACGTTTCGAAATGTGGTTAAGCTATTCTAATTTTGAATTTGTTAAGGGAAGAAATGCATCGTCAAATATTGAAGCGCCTAGTAAAATATTATTAAATTTCAAATGTAAAGGTGCAATTATTACATATTTTTATAATGACGTGCGTACGTGATGGTGTTTGAAATAAAAAAAACTAATGTGGTTATTACGAAATCTTCAGGAATTCACTTCACAAGCCATCATATCAAAAAATTATGAAAATACAGTTTCATCATAACCGCGGGCCGTCTTTAATATAGATGTCGTGGTCACGCACATCTGTTTTACATCCTGATGTCATATTTCTACTAGTAATTTGTTTTATGTTGACAGTAAAACATCACATTTCTACCAAATAACATTCCAACGTACTAAGATGGAACATGACTTATTCTAAAATTTAAAAAAAAAACGAAATCATAAAAAATTAAGACGCTTGTAACTCAAGTACAATAATGCTGTAAAACGTTTTTTGTGTGCATATAGAGCAATCGATTACCAGCAGGCTGAATAGTCTTGAACCTAGGGCAAGATTTTATGTGTTGGGTTATTTTGTTATAAAAGAGTCAAACCTATAAGATTCATATCGTATGAACAACAACAAAAAATATGTAAGACAAGTTTGCTCAAAATATGCTTAAATAATCTAATTAAAAGCTATGTCTGACGATGGTGTTATCATTTTTAATCTATTTGATATACGTAAACATTAAGTACTTCAGTTGGTCAGGATCTGGAAATATTTTTATCATTTTGGGTTTATTCTTAATGTATGTATTGGGATGAACTAGTATTTTGTTATTTCTGTAAGTATTTAGGAATTTGCGTCAGAGATATACGAAATTCAGACATTCAGTAAGCTGTTTGTCGGATCCATTTAATATATTGTCAAAATATTTACACTTCCGTACATATTTATGTACATTTATTACATCTTTTTACCCTTGTATTTCCGAAACTTCGTTCCGAAGGTGTTATTAGTAACAGGATTGGTGATCGTTTTGTTAATTTTATTCAATTTTTTTCATACTTAGTCATAGAAAATATTAAATTATATAAATTTCTAATATTTACCTCCTGCTACTACTGTTATTATTATTATTATTAAAACTCATAGAATTATATTTGTGGGTTAAAACCACAATAACACAAGCCACAAGAAAAAAAACGCAACATGTTTATAGTATTTTATCTAGCTTAAAATTGTATTAATAATATTAATTGTAAATTAGTTAGGAAGTTTACTTTTGTACAAATTATTTAAATTACATACTTAAAACTGCAAATTAAAGATAAATATGTAATTAAAAACAAATATAAGATCTTTAAAAAATTATATGAAATTATTTTGAGTGTTCTGACATCGATATAATTACATATTACTCATACCAAATGTGTCCTAAAGAAATTCTTTCCTTTGTAACATTGTTTTTAAATTTTATATTTTAAATACATTTTTATTACACTTATTCCCATTTATATTATGATGTTTTTAATGGTTAAAATAATCGATTTAATGTCACTATCCTGTGAAATAAATGTCATTATAAAAAATTTAAAAAAAAACTTACCATAATTTCTTTCCTTCTAAAACTACTATGCATATCATCTCGAGATATAGCAGCCGCTGCGGTATCCACATTTAAAATGCCCCACGAATCCATATTTGTTTTTATTTGCCAACAAACCAAAAGGGGGGTAACAATTAACACCACAAAAATTGTTTGGCTCGGTTCACAAATTTTTAACGCGTTCTCAATACCTCGTACCTGAACGTCACTTTGGCGCGAAACTTTGCAAAGTTAAACACGCAGAACTTACGACGCGTACCTTGTACGAGCTGGTTTAATATGTTGCTAGTGCGATGCGCCGTCCGTTCGTTATGTATAACGTATTTATATGTAGTCAGATATCTAAATTGGCAAGCCAAAATAAGTACGGCATTTCGCTTCAACTGGGCGCTCAGACGCAGCTGCCAAGAAGAATCGTATTGCATTTGGTGTCACGGTAACATTCAGTCAAATTTATTTGCATTTCCTGCGCTCATTATACGATTATAAAAAATATGCATATCGTCTGTAAAATTAAACCTATACCCATAAATTATTCTAAAAGTTCTTTTGAAATAGAAGCTGTATTAAATGTAGGTATATAAAACTCATTTGTGCAGCGTAATTTTGTGAGGAAACAAAATGTTATGCTAGCATGCTTTATAATAGAAATATTTTTAAGAAAATTGAGCATTCATGAATAATAAAATATTATAAACGAATCCTTAAATAATTATAGAAATATATAAATGCCAAAGACAGAATTAGAACCTAATATACCATCAGAAGTAACTGTTGAGTTATTGGTCTATTTGCAAATGTTGCCATCTATTTTATTTTTGCAATTTTCAGTATAAAAAGGTTGGCAATACTAATACTGTAATAAAATATATGTAACGACATAATTGGGTTTTATTCCTTTTTTTGCCATAAAATATTGTCATTATTAAAAACAAAGTAAAATAAATCAACTGACAATGATTCGTTTCTAGCTTCATGATTCTAATCACGGTCGTAAACACAGGTATTGCAACATCAGTAGTGGTACATCGGTACGTCGACTTAATGACGCTGTTCAGTTCATATTACGGCCGCCAGAGACATGACAATTCGTGTAATAACTATCCCGAACACTTTTTCAAAACCAAACAAAACAGTTAAATAACTAAAAAAACAACAAATCCACAAAACTCAACAAAACGATATAGCAATGATTAAATAACACAATACTTCTCCATCATCCTCACCACCCTCACAAATCCCTAACAATTACTCGATTGACGATAGCAGCGACGTATTGTGGGCGCCACTGCGAAATAAAAGTTATTACATAATCGCGCCTATCTCTTACCATTGAAATTGGAATCGGTAGACCTGTATACAAGACCGTGGTTCTAATTTAATTCAGTGATACCCTTGCTCGTGGCCATTGGCGCCTTATACGAGAATTTAGAGTTTAGACGAAAGTAGAAAAAGGTATCGCTCACAGTATCAATTCACGTACTGTAATAGGTCTACAAGAACCCGTAATATATTTCAATGAAAAAAATATTTACCTTGATAATTAATTTGAGTCTTTCTAATTCATTTTTTGTAAGATGATATTTAAAAAAAATATTACAGTTTTTATCTGCTAGCTAGTAAAAGACAATTCTTAAAACAGTACAACGTAATTAATGTTTGCTGATAACTTGATAAGTAAACATACAATATTTTTATTTTAAATATAATTATTTTTATAGTAACATTACTTTATTATTTTGATAATCGAATCGAATATTATAGTCAGATGAAAATTCGTCGCTGGCAGCACTGGTAATTCTTTGGTTTCATTCACTTGCAATACAAACAAAACAAACATTGGATCGAGGAAATCGCGTTTTAATTTATTAATTCGTCGCAGGTGTATTGTATTCCTTGGTGTCGTCGGTTGCGCAGTAAATTTTGTGTCAAAATGAAAAAACACGATTGACCGTTTCTCACAAATTTATCTCAACTTGATAATAAATATTGCAATCGTCAATCTGTGGAGATAAAAACGGACGTACTCAATCTCAGTGTAGATTAGTCCGTCTGGGTAGAAGAATCTTCGAAAAACGATTATGCAGAAACTTTAGAAAACAATACAGTGTGGTTGTTTTCGCGCGGTGTAAAATTGGAATTGTGTTCTTTTTTTGAATAAAATAAAAATAAAATGGAGACTTATATAGGAGGACTTTTCCCCGAGTATTTTTATAATTTTGTGGATGAACTGGATGAACATCCTTGGTTATTTTCTGCTCTTGCATCTATGCTGGTCGGCTTAAGTGGAATCCTGCCTTTGTTGATAATTCCTATCGACGAAACAGCAACTTTTAAGGACGGAGGTAAGCGATTTTAATTTAAACATTACAAGAACTATTTTTAATTTTTCTTGTGTCATCTCGTCATTTTAAACAGAACAAAGAACGATCGCGCGGTAAATTGTTAGAAATTGATACGATTGAGCCTAATTAATATGGAATGTTTGTTTACCTTTTATCAATTAAATTGTTCGAAATAAAATTAGATTTAAATAACAGTTTCAATGTTTAATGCGATTTTCTTTAATAACGTTTTATTACTTGTAATAGTAAGAATTATAACCGGCGTATTTTTTTTTATTTGAAAGCTACTTTTATTAACTTAATACAAAAAAAGGCGGCAGTCCACAGTCGTGCGACACGAATTTGAGGTGGAAATGTATTGTATCTGGTAGAGCTTTGGTCTCTGATCATTTAATGTTCTTACTTACATTATCATAAAATGCGCCGTTTTTGGGAAAATTAAGAAAAACTGTTTAACCTCGAAATTAGTTAAATATGAAGAATACGATATAATATATCACTGTAAAAGCAACTTAACACATATAATTTGGTCCTTAATCAAAACAATATCACTCACAGTAAACTGAAATGCACTATTTTTGAGAAAATTAATAAAAACATTTATAACTCGAAATGGGTTTTATACGAATTTACTGTCATTTACGGTAAACATAACATAGATAAAAAATAATATAAATAATTATGATCATGTAACAAAACGTTTCCCGCCAATTTACGATAAGTTCGATATTACACATAACATTGTAGGCAAAGGCAAAGTCATGTAGGTTTTAAAGTAGTTACAAAACCGACTCGGTTAACCCCGACTCCACTTAGTCTTGTCTATCTTACCCCTAGAGTGTTTTTTTAGAGCCGGAGGCGCGGAGGGAGGGCAGCCCCCGCCTGCCGTAATAAAGCACAGGCTCCAGCGTCAGCTGGAGCCTGTGCTTTGTTACGCAAAGGCGAAGGGGCTGCACTTCCCGTAGCGCCGGAGCCGTCACAATTCGAAATTTTGGTAAAAATGTTGTAACATTGAGATTAGGTGTCTTATTCAAGAAAAAAAATTAATTTCATAAATTGTGCAATATTTAAAATTAAATAATAAAATAATTCATAAAAATCTAGACTTCTTGGCTGTATGTTAAAGACCGGTGTATAAAGTCTATTCTCGATGTATAATCTGTGCCCATGAATTTTAAGCGGCAACTAAAATTGACAATAGTTTTTAATGACAAGTTTGAATGCAAACAACGCTCGTAGTGATTAAGCTATTATTTGTTATTTTAAACACTGATCTTGAAGTCTTACTTTAATTAACTTATATATAACTATTTTTACGCGTTAATTTGCTTTTACAGTGATATATTATATCGTATTTTTCATATTTAACTAATTTCGAGGTTGAACAGTTTTTCTTAATTTTCTCAAAAACGGCGCATTTTATGATAATGTAAGTAAGAACATTAAATGATCAGGGACCAAAGCTCTACCAGATACAATACATTTCCACCTCAAATTCGTGTCGCACGACTATGGACTTTTACCGTTTTCTAATCCAGAAGTTTTTAACATGAAGTTTATTATTTTTTAATCAAATATATAAATATTTTGTTTTTATAGTGATTCATTTTTTATTTATGGGAAGCCAACACAATGTACAATGTTTATATATATCGGTCCTAATAATTAACAATTTAAAATAATGACGTTTACTAACACTATACATCGCAATTATAGGCTAACTCATCATGCAATTAGACATATCTAGTTTTGCTCACTCCAATTTAACATTTCAACAATAAAACTAATATAACAAAAAAAAAAATCACAATAATAAAATTTTTTCAAAAGAAACATGCATTCAAGTAAAACAAACCATATAAAAAAAAATTAAAGAAGAAATTAAAAAAAAAAACAATAATTGAACTTTTAAAAAATAAATACAAAATCTCAAAAAAATATATATTAATGGGTTATGTATGTATCTATTCGTGGCAGTACTTTGGTGATTTTTAAAGTAATGTCCCTTTAAATTGGTACAGATGTATAGATGGTCATGTGTATAACACAATTGTATATTCAAAATCAAAATAAGCCAATAGAGTGTGATTAAAAATAATGTTGTCTGGTTATAAAAATAAATATAAGGGGTAGAGATACATCCTGGAAGTTCTGGTTGAGTATTTTTTTTATTGCATATGAAGGCGGACGAGCATATGGGCCACCTGATGGTAAGTGGTCACCAAAGCCCATAGACATTTGTGCCTGTAATTACACTGGCTCACATACCCTTCAAACCCAGTATCTGATGAGTATTTGAAGTTATCGCAATATTCCTGTTGTCGGTGATTATACTCATGCACTTCGGAAAGCAGGTACAGGTATCAGTTGAGTGTGTGCTTTCAACAATACTCCGATCATATGGTATTATTGTCTGGCTTGAAAAATGGATTACGAATATCATTAGTGTTAGTATTCACTTCAACTATAACAGATGACAACAAAGTATTGACAATTGTAGTAATTTAACATCTTTATATCATTCTTAGTTACAATTCAAACAAGATAATTAATTATGCTAATATTCATTTATTACGATTAATTAATCACTAAATAAAATCACCCAAAATTAAAATAGCTGTCAATAATAACACTTCAAGCACATCAAAAATAAATAAAACAAGTAATAGAAAAATATACCAAAACCACAGGCATCACACAGATTTAATTAAAAAATATTTTAGCAAACACAATATGGCATTTCAAATATAAAAGATTCTACTATAAAAGCAATATGTTAACATGATTGCTCAGCGATAATGACGAAAAGAACATTTTTTAGGGTATATATTGACAATTTGAGAACATCTATCATAAAAATTGAGATAAATTCTAATCAAATGTTCGAAAATCTTAAAATCATATTTTAAATATGAAACCATTGCTATCTGTTCTCTTAAAATCCTTTTAGATATTGGGTTTTTTTGAAATGTCACTGACTTGACTATATTTAAAAAAAAAACAAGATAAACAGAGATGAAGTCTCATTTCAGAAGATTCATTTCAGACAAAAGTGATAACTATTAAACGAAAGATAGATTACATTTGAATGTTTGGAATGTGTCGGTGTAGTGTATAGGAACCCCACTAATCGATCTACCGACAGAATAATTGTTGCTATGTCTGTTAGATGGGTGATTGAACCTTTATAATGTATATACATTGACTGGTTGCAGACTCATTGCCTATTATATCTTATAGTGGTATCATCAATGGATGAATGTGACCACTTACCTCTCATTTGCTCTATATATATAAAAAATGAATGATTCTCTGTATGTTTGATCATGTCATGATCTTCAGCAAAATGTTCTGCATGAGCCCACAAAGGTTTCTGAGTGGGTACGACCAATCTTTGACAGTTGGCGCCACTATCATTCCAATGGATTTCATACGCGAGTGAAACCGCGGGGCACAGCTAGTTTATAATAAAAACAAAGAAACATCTATGATTAATCACGTCATGCCTTATTTATACTTACGATTTGATTTCTAGTTTCCGCTGTCCGTTTATTCATCGCCAGCTATCGCCCGCGGCTTTGCCTGTGTGTTGGATATAAAAAGTAACCTATGTCCTTTCTTAGAGTTCAAACTCTTGTCGGAGCGTCACGGTAGAATGCGCAAACGAGCCCGTGGCGGGACTCTAATACGGGAAGGGTGCCGCTGGTTTTTTAGTGGGTATTCCGATGACCGGGGTGCACTCGGCGCTCTGGACGCACAGCGAGCCCCACATATCCCCCCACTGTTACCGTGGGGGAAAAGCGTAATGCGTTTTTCCAGAGTAAAAAAAGTATTTTGTTTCATCAAAATCGGTTCAGTGCTTTAGCCGTTAAAGCATTCGTGTCCATAATATTATTATGGATTAGGTACATAAAATAATTTGAACAATTGCTAACGTTGTGATATTTATCTCGTATTTCAAACACTGCCTTACTGTTTAACGTTTCAACAGCCCGCCTTGTTCGCCGTTAACAAAAGTCGGGTTCGTATTTCATGGAAGTTGTACGAGTATTAATGTCTCGATTCCCCTCTATCATGATATCTACATTAATTTTTAATTATGTCTTAACTAAACTAATCTATCTATATAAATAAAACGATAGAGGTCTGCTGTATCACGGAAAAACTACTGGACAGATTTTAATGAAATTTTCTTAATTTTATTTCTTAGACACTCGGCCCTTATCAAAAAAAAAAAATATATTGCGATATCTTCATTTAATAAAAAGTTTATTAGTTTCAAGAAACAACGATTTGTATAAGCACTGCGTGTTCAATGATGTTTTTGATGTTTTTTTCCTTCGTATATAAGAAAACTTTGTTAATATATCAAGCAACGCGGACGCGGGGTATCAACTAGTACATAAAAATCCTTTTGTGATGACTGCCTCGTCTGTAAAGCTGTAGATTCAAAGATCGGTGGTTCGATTCCAGGGTTGAATTGGACTATTAAAAGTTACTAAATTTCTGTCCAAGCATATAAGCACAGGATATTAGGTACTAGATAGGTTTTTTTGTTATGATGAGTTTTGAATTCACTGTCAAATATTAATGTTACTCATTTTCTGTGTAGAAAATTCTCGAAACTATCATTACCATTACCGTAATAAATATCTTAATTATGTAATTATTATATGTTTACCAGGTAAATACACATTATGGAATGCAATAAATCTTTACATCTATACATATAAATAAAATTGGAGTGTCTGTTTGTAATATTGGAATAACCGCTTTTTACTACATCCATATGAATATATATACGGTACATACACCAAAAGGTAGAGTAAGGTAGGGTAAAGGTAGTTGATGTAATAAGGAGTAACTTAGGCTGCTTTTATTTTAGAAAAAAATGATAATTAAAATAAAAATGCAAAAACCAAAAAAAAAAACTAAATAAACTAAAAGTCGCGGGTACAGCTAGTAAAAAAGAAGTCACGGGCAACAGCACCAAGGACAAATAACATGAGTATTTAGTATCGTCGGTGTTTAAAAATAGATAATTTTTTTATGAATTTCGCACGAATTCGACAAATCATTTTATTTGTGCATATCTATGACACGAAGCGCAGTATTGTTTGAATTTTATAACCTTTACTTTAATTTATAATAATTATAAAAAATAATACTATAGTTGCCCATATCACATATTAATATAACGGCCCCGGTTTCGCCTCTTTTCTGTAATCCTCACTTTTATATATATAAATAATTTACATATGATCGATTGGGGAACTAAACCGTGCAAGTGTAACAAAGTAGCTTTCGTATTTATAATATTACTAGTTGTGCCCCGCGGTTTCACCCGCTTATATATACTAATATACTTAATATAACACTGGTCTACAGTGGTTTTGTTGCCCTAGATATGAAAATTATTTTGGATCCCTTTATGCACACAATTCATGAAGCTCAATGATTTTGTTAGATTTGCTCAGATTTTTTTTTAATCTTTATTTTTGATTGAAACAAAATATTGATCCATGACAACGTACGTACGTACTTCAATATTGTCAAATAACTGAGATATCAGCTGTCTTGGGTCTGGGAGTGGGGATCACGTGATGTTTGTATGCGCCAAAAAGTTGCGCAGAAGCCTAATCATGACTGGAAAATTAAATTTTATTTTTAAGAAACTGATAATTGTTCAAAATATAAGATATGCAAAAGTCATAAAAATACGACCACATTGAGAACTTGAATAATTATATTCGTAATCTGGGCACTTGAAAACGTAAAAATTTGCGATGATATCCAGGACAACAAAAAAAACTTTTTTTTTGTAGAGCTGTGTAATGTAACAAAATTCGTGTCCGACCCGTGAAGTGGGTATTAGGTATCGCGAGTCGGTTCTATTTATGTAAACATTTTTAAAATATTATGCAAAAAAATACCCATAAAAAATATTAATTGTCATTTTCAATTGTAAATGACGAAAATTTCATGGACAACTGAGGTCATGACCTCGTGTCCGAGCTACCCGATAGGTAAGAGCTATCGAGCGCTGACGCCCGCGCCTGTGTTGCAATGTAATTGTTGTTATTTAGTTAAATTAAATTTTATTCGGGGTAACATTTTTGCTTAGAATTTAAAAAATGGTATATTATTTATATATTAGTATAAAATTACGATTATCTTTTCGCGTGGATTTACCCGCGTTGCAGCTTCATCCCATGGTTTGGGATGATTGTAGCCTTGGTCAATAAATGAACTAGGTATTTAACAGAGAACCTGAGATTAGTACGAACAAACAAAATGTTTATAATATTAGAATAGATAGATAAAGTGAAGTATTGCCTTCTGAGTACGATTGCGACGAGTTGTGAAACTATTAGGTAACTAAGCTAGAGTGCTTTACTTCAATGATGATAAAAAACATAGATATTGACACTTGCGACATTAACTGTCTAAGAAAATGTCTGACTAGTATGAAGTGGTAACGAAAAATTGCGATATCATTATTAGAAGCCGTACGATAGCTAACGTTGCCACCATTTCCCAACTAATCGTTATTAAAAGGATGCTGGTAGTAACTCGGTATAAGCAAGGGAAAGATGTACTATCCAAATTGTCAATTTGTTTTAGTTTTTACCTGCGGTTTCGCTTCCTGAGTGAGGAAAGGCTAGGTATCCTATGTCTTTTTCTATGCCCCTGACAACGTGTATGCCTTTCATGATCATCAGTTGAGTAGTTACGTTAAAACAAACAAACGAGCTCAGGATTAAATGTTTTTTTTTATATTATATCAGCGACCAATGACTTTCTATTGTCGGGTTTTTCTAGACACTTGTAAAACTCTGATATATATATATATATACATATGTATATAAGACAATTACTAATTTTTATTGCAAGAGGAGAAATAAAACTTCAATTTTGTTGCTCTGTAAACAAAGTATGCAAAATTTTATTTATCGAGTAGGTCACACAATCAAATCAAAAATCAAAGTTTATTATAACTTTACAAAAATAGCACAGTCTTACCTGTAAACAAAGAAACGACAATAAAAGTTTATTGTTATCACCTCTCGATTGTACTAATTAAACTTATTACAATTAACTTTATTAATCAAAAAACGCCATTTCATGCTAATTCTTCTTTTACAATGACAGCCAGCTTGAAGCGACGCGCCGCGGCTAACTGTCGAACTAACGGTGCGCGCGCGTATGCAGATTAAAGAAAGAAATCATTTTCTTTCTTTACATCTCCCTCCTCCAGGGTGAGAATTACTCAGTAGTTCTCATTACAATTGCATCTATTATTCAGCACTATCCTCTAAATCACTTATATTGTCTTCCATTCGAATAAGTTTTGTTATATGGTATAGGCTTGTATCTTTTTTTGTTCTGCCTGTTTTTATTTTGTATATTGTATTCGATATTTTGTCTGTTATTTCAAATGGGCCGATTCTTAAATTATCCAGTTTTTTCCTATTCAATTTATTTCCGTTTTCAATATATACTAGTTCTCCTATGTTGAATTCACTTTGTCTTCTGCCTTTATCAAATAATTTCTTATTATATGTATGTGATCTGATCGTTCTTTCTAGTGCTTCTTTTCTATTTTTGATCCAAGTTTGTGTATCTATTGGTTGTCGTAGTTCTTGTGGCAAGATGCTGGTGACTTTTCCTTCTAATAAATATACTGGTGCAAAACCTGTCACTGAGTGCTCGGTTTCATTGTACTTATCTAAACATTCCCTTGCGATTGTTGTCCAGGCTTTCTTTTCTGTTTTTTCATTTATTTTGCACCTCATTTTATTAACCAACGTTTGGTTCAATCTCTCAATGAGTCCGTTTGAAAACGGACTATCGACTGCAGTAAAGATTAGTTTTACATCATTATCTCTCAAAAATTCTTTGAATTCTTTTGAATTTAATCCTGGATACTGATCTGTAAGTAATATTTCAATTTTTTCTGTCTCAAGAACTTTTTTCACTAACTTAATGAAATCTGTAGCATTTTGTGTTCTTGATGTTAAGATGAACGCAAACCTTGTGAAATGATCAACTAACAAGTGTAGAAATTTCTTTGTTGATCTTTGTCCTCCAAAGCCACCAATGGTATCTATCGACATTATTTGAAATGGTTTTGATGCTGGCCCTAAATGTGACATCAATCCGTATTTATTTTGGCCCCTAGATTTATTCTTTACACAGGTTTCACAATTACTGCATATTTTTTTTATGTTTCTCGTTAGGCTATTTGCTGTATAATAAGGACTGATTTTATTTATCATTTGATTAATCCCTAAATGGCACCATTCGGTGTGTATTTCTTTTATTAGCTTTATACTTGATTCTTCAGATAATATAATTTTTTCTCTCTTTCTATTTTTTTTGTATAGTATCCCATTTCTTTCAATTAATTTGTTTTTCATTTTCCCTATTTTTTCGTTTTTCTGTTGGTCGGCCTTTATGTCAACTAATGTTATCAAATTTACCATTTTTAAAATTTCTTCGTCATTATCATTGTCTTCCAAAACTGGATTTCTACTGAGACTATCTGCTTCAGTGTTAATTTTACCCGGAATATATTTAATGTTGAAGTCATATTGTGACAAATAAAGTGTCAATTCCCCAAGTTCCTCATCTGTTCTAGCCTTTATGTTAAGGTTTTCTAGTGGTTTATGATCTGAAAAAACTGTAAATTTTCTTCCAATTAACCAGTATTGCCAGTACTTGATGGCTTCTTTAATTGCTAAGCATTCAAGGTATATTGCCTTCTTCTTTTTTTGTGAATCATTGAGTTTCTTTGAAAAGTAACCAACAGGTTTTTCTTTTCCATCTTTTTGAATTTGTTTCAATATTGCACCTATGCCATTCAACGAGGCATCCGTGTAAATCGTAATAGGTAGGTCTTTATCAAATATTTCCAGTACTGGTTGTGAACATAATATATTCTTTATCTCAGAGAAAGATTTTTCGCACTCTTCTGACCATAAAAATCGAACATTTTTCCTCAGTAACTTATGTAGTGGATCTAATATTATTGAACTATTCGGTATATACTCGTGGTAAAAGTTAATCTTCCCTAGAAATTGTCTAATGTTCTTTTGGGTTTTTGGCGTTGGGAATTTCTGTATCGAAATAATATTATCTTTGATTGGTTTTACCGTATTGTTTCCAATAATATGTCCCAAGTATTTTACGGATGTTGCTGCAAAGGTGCATTTTTGAAATTTTAGCCTGAAACCTTCGTCTATTATTGCGATAAGTACTTTCTCTATGTGTTCTATGTGTTTTTCAAATGATTGTGAAAATATTAGGATATCATCAATGTAATTCTCAGTGAAGTCCCTCAAATTATTATTTCTTAATATATTTGATAAAATTCTCTGGAATATTGCTGGTGATGTTTTCAGTCCAAAGGGCAAGCAAGTCCATTGGTAGTGTCCATCTTGTGTGACAAATCCTGTTTTTTGTCGGTCCTCAATGCGTAGTGGTATGGACCAAAATGCGGAATTTATGTCAAGAGTGGTAAAATATTTACAGTTTCTTGCTTTAATTATCAAGTCACTTATCAATGGAAATGGTTGTGCTTGTGGTATGACTATCTTGTTCAGTTCACGAAAATCAATACAGAGTCTTGATTTTGTATTTTCATCTCTCTTAAATGCCAGAGTAACTGGTGCTGCAAAGGGGCTATAAGATTCTTCAATTAAGTTATTTTTTAGTAAATTTGCTACTTGCTTTTCTATTTCTATTTTGTCTTCTATTGTGCAACGGTACGGCCTTTTGCAGCAGTATTTGTCCACCAGTAAGTCTATCCGAGCTTCATATTTTTTTACTGTCCCTACATCATATTTATCTCTGGCAAATACAGTATTATATTTATCTATTAAACTTTGTATTTGAATCTTTTTGCTGTTTTCCAAGAGCTGTAGGTTTGTCACGAATTCATTTTTATTCACATGCTCATTAAAGTTGATTTTAGTTGTTTCTGTCTCTTCCAATTTCTTCATGGTATCTATCTCCATCTTTGTCTTTTGCAATATATTTAGGTCTTCATCTTGAGTTAATCTGAATTTTTTTATCATATCTAGTCCTATAATGAAATCTTCAAAATCAACCTTGTCTATAATGAAAACATCAACACATTCTTCTATATCAAAAATTTTTATTTTTACATTTATTAGTCCTTTTGTGTATGTCACACCATTGACCGTTTTTATTAATATCCTATTTGTATCTTCTGAATTATTTTGTATTCGAACTAATCTTTTGTTTATTAGAGAGACTTGGGAACCCGAATCATATGTTCCGTTCACTTGTATTTTGTCTCCTAATAACATATTTATTTTTATCAATGGTGTGATTACTCGTTTTTTGTCTCTTCACTTAGATTTACTTCTAATACAGAATTACTTCCAATCATTTTGATCTCTTTTCCTTCTTTTTTAAACCAACATGACTGTTCTGGGTGGTACCGAGTACCTTTATTTAAGTCCTGACAAATTTTGCATGGCTTTTTCCCTCCAATGTATTTCTTACTATACTCTTTCTCTTCTCTCTTTTTTATAAAGCTTTTATTAATTACCAAACTTTCACACTTACTTATTTCATGAAGTAATCTCGTTGAGGTTTCGCACTTTTCTGGATCAATTCTGTTTCTAATAGATTCAGGTAAACCAGCTGCTATAAGTGTCACCAGGCTTTTCCCACCAATATTCTCGTCCATATCTAATAATAGCTTTTCTTTTCTTATGGCATATTCCATTAGTGATCCTTCTTTATATTTGTAAAATATGGCATACATTCCCGTATTCCATCCTCTATCAGCAAATGAATCTAAAAATTTACTTTTCCACTCGGACCATCCAGCCTCTATTTTCAAAGTTTTCAATGTTGCTGAATGCCAGTCTGCACATGATTTGTCTAGGAATAATCTTAATATTTCTATCTTAGTTGTATCTTTCTCAATATCAAATCTATTGCATTCATTCTCAAATGTTTCTATCCATTGTTTTGCATTCGAGAATTTACATACAAATTTCTCAATCATAAATCTTTCTGATATATTTTTTAGATTTAGCTGACCGTCATTTTTCCGCGTGGATGCAATGACGTCCGTTTCTTTTATTTCTTTTAGATATAAGTCATTAAACATTAAATTATTATCTTCATCCAAATAAATTTTTACCATTTCATCGGTGCAAGTAATCCATATTGTTCTCTCTTGACCTCTTTGATTTAAACTTTTTTTCACTCTTTTATAGGTTTCTGTCTTAGTTAGTGCTGTGTGGCGACTCGCATATGTATCAGCGTCTGGCAGTATGTACTTTTTGTTGTCCTCTGTTGTAATTGAGGTTATGGCGATCACACTCGTCTTACTGTCGGTTTGTGATGCCTCATATCTAAATGCAAACTGCAATCTATGTGCCATTCTAAAACTTTATTGTCGTTTTATAAGACAATTACTAATTTTTATTGCAAGAGGAGAAATAAAACTTCAATTTTGTTGCTCTGTAAACAAAGTATGCAAAATTTTATTTATCGAGTAGGTCACACAATCAAATCAAAAATCAAAGTTTATTATAACTTTACAAAAATAGCACAGTCTTACCTGTAAACAAAGAAACGACAATAAAAGTTTATTGTTATCACCTCTCGATTGTACTAATTAAACTTATTACAATTAACTTTATTAATCAAAAAACGCCATTTCATGCTAATTCTTCTTTTACAATGACAGCCAGCTTGAAGCGACGCGCCGCGGCTAACTGTCGAACTAACGGTGCGCGCGCGTATGCAGATTAAAGAAAGAAATCATTTTCTTTCTTTACATGTATATTATTTATTTATATCTACATATATTCTTAAGATTACGTATCGCATACGTTACTTTAGAAACAGACATGTTTAATGCACGTTTAATATATTATCGTATATACTTGAGCGTTATCTGAAGTACTCGTGACGGCTATGGAAATTAATTTAATGAACTATGAAGCATGTAGCGAAGAGACATGCACCGACTCGTGTCTAGATAGTACCAAATAAGCAATATACGGTTACTGATTTTCGAAATCGTACGTAGGTTTTATGTAGCAAAGCTTACACTAGTCTGTCTACCTATATAAAAAAATATTTTCGCACAATTTTTCAATCTATAATTTTCATTTTTTTTTATTTCATAGGAAGGTGGACGAATATATGGGCCACCTGAAGGTAAGTGGTCACCAATGCCCATAGACAATGGCATTGTGTTAAATGTTTACCATCGCTTACATCACCAATGCGCCACCAACCTTAGAAACTAAGTTGTTATGTCCCTTGTGCCTGAAATTACACTGGCTCGCTCACCCTCCAAACCGGAACGCAACAGTACGAAGTACTGCTGTTTTGATTAAAATAAACCTCAATTGTTTGGTTTGTTGAGATATTGTCGAGACTTTTTTTTTTACATTTTTACTGTATTATGGTATAACGTTCTTCTCTTCATTTAATTCAAGTAATACATTAAAAACATAAAATATGAATATCAAAACGAATAATTCTTAACTTAAACACAATTCTATGCGTTCGTACATTTCTTACTAATAGAAGATGCACAAAGACTGCAGAATGCCGTACACGTGCTTTAGCTCATAATTGACAAACAGTACAAGCTATAACAATTATCCAAATATTGCAACGATCGTACCTACCGGTTGCGATAGCAGCGAAATAATAAATTTAGAAAGAATTTAGATTTTAGACGATTGATTTTGTTAAATCGATTACGCAAAGGTCGGTAACAGTTAACTTGACGTTTCTACACAGATCTCTTGTAAACACAGGACGATACATGTTTTATATAGAACTAGCTGTAACCCGCGGTTTCACCCGCGTATAAACAAAAAAAATATAATAAATAAAAATAAGCCTAGAGCCTTCCTCGATAAGAGGACCACAACACAAAAATATTTTTTAAATTCGAACAAAGTAACGAACGAAAAAAGTAACTCCTGAGATTAGCCGGATCAAACAAAGAAACTCTTCAGCTTTATAAACCTACTACTCCCCGTGAACATTTATTTTCGTCATATAATAACCATATTTTTTTTTCAGTTTAACATCGAAACCTTCTTCCCCTTTGTGAATCCCTTGAATCATTAATTAGTGATTCCCGTATGTAAATCCGTGCAGTAGTTTTGAGTATATCCCATTCAGACAGACAGTCAGAAACTGCGGAGGACTGTTTTATAAAATATAGTGATTCAAGTTATGGTATAGAGGAGTGAGACAAAAGTATTGTCATACGACGGTCACAACCTTGTGTGATTCGAATTAAGGAAGAGATTAAACAAACATTGTCATTACTAAATTGTCACGTATTTGTTATCGGTCGAGGAGTAGATACCGTTAGGAACAGATTGTCCTAGCATAGATTGTATTTTTATCTTAAAATGATCTTTGATCTCAACTTGACCTCTGTGACTTTCGATAAAAGTGAATTTGCTTTTCTTTTGTTCTTTAAAATACAGTATAATGTACCAACTAAAATTTTAACAAATACATAGGATACATCATCGGAGATTACTTTTACATATAGGCGGCCGGGCAAACGGGCCCCCTAACGGTACGTGGTCACCACTTATCATTTCTACACTATAAACGATTTTAAATCATTATGACTAAACCTCACTTTTTTAAGATTTTGAATAAGTTTTCTACGCAAAATGTCTAAAATTGCAAATACAGGAGCGTTTATGCATAAGATCGTAACCAATGTACTTAAAATGATGTAACAGTCTCTAAACGACCCACTGCTGGACTAAGGCCTCTTGTTTTTGAGGCGAAGATTTGAAGCGTAGTCCACGCTGCTCAAACACCGTTTGGTGGATATATTATTCCTCGCCTTATTGCCTCTACTGTTGACATAAGGACTGGTTCATTCTTTGTCCAAAGGATCGGAATTGCTGCTTTGTACGGTAGCTATTTTTTTATTAATGTATATAACCCTCTAATGCATTAAAACAATAAAAAATGACATTAAAAAGGTAATCAAATAGATCGTAACTATTAATACCTGTGATAAAGGCATAATGTTTAAATTAAACTTTACAGGTTGTTTATATGGTTAAAATCAACAAGACGAGTTATAAATAATACTTAAAGTTGATAACCCACATCGAGTTAGCGATCTCTGTATCAAGTATTACACTGACCCGCCGACCTTATTGTTATTGTTTATTTATGTCTGTAATACTCGGAAATCCGAATGCTTTTGTCATTTATTTGCATACCTTAAAACCGGCGCCTCGTCTGACATTCTTAACAAAAACATTCAAAGCTATGCAGACAAAGTTTTAATAAAAATAGTATAATAACGTATTCGAATAAGTATGCAAGCATTCGACTTTTTCAAATACATGTGCAAAGAAATATCATGTAACGTTATTTAATAATGTAGTGTAGTAGAAATTACTTTGGTTTTTCAGGAAACTTTTATTTGTCGTTATAATTATGATGAAATAAAAAAATATTGTTATTTTATTTTGTAAACTAATCCCGCTCGCGGAGTGGGATTAGAGCCTGTTCCGAGTCGGCTGTCAGTGGATTGTCCTTTTCTGTACCCCTGAAAACGTGACATAAACATTTATAATGTTAATTAGGATAACATTACAGTTTATATTACAAGAAAACTTTCCATACATTTTACTAATTTGATAATATTTTAATAAGTCAATGTTCTCTTTACTGTTAAAATGATAACAAATCCTTTGCTTATTCCAATACACTGTTCCAACGAGGGTTAAAGTAAATACAATAATGGTGGCAGAATATCCAGGCTGCCTTATCCGCTGAGCATGCGATGGAATACACAAAAACTGCAAAAATATCTTTCGGTTTATTAGCATTTTAATAATTGTTTTTTTTAATTATTTTTTTTTGTAAACAGGCAGTTGAATATAAACTCCATTTTAGTATCGTGGTTGGCAGTGGTTTTTTATAGTCACGATAATTTATGTAGATAACATTGCAGTTACCACGTTGTACCTACAACTTGTGTATCATATCATTGCATATAATTATTCCTATTATTTAATTGCGATTTAGGAAATAAACGTACTTTGACGAGTACATAACACAATTGAGCAATGCCAATGGCAGAATATGAACGAGGTATTAGAGATACGAAATGCTTAATTTATGTCCAAAATATCAAGGTATTACTTTTCATCGAAATATTTGTTCACCTTTATACAGTTACTTATTTCCTTTGTGGTTCAGAAACCTATTTTTATCAATTAGTGGTGAAGCTATTTTAACATTTGTTTTTTGTGTAAAATTTGTGTTATTGTTGTTGTGTGAAAGCCAATTAGAGAATATTGAGGTGGTTCTTAGCAGTGACGAAAATGATCAGAATATGATATGAGTACGTAAGACGAAGTTTATAATTGAGTTAGTGAAGTGAGACAGTAAAGCTGAAGGAAAAAGCTCATCACCCTTTAGATGAATGACATAATATAATAATACAAGGAGAGTGTTACATATGCATGTAGATGGCAAGATGAAGATGCAATGATCGTTTTAGTGATTACACGTCCAAAGAGGAAGTTACTGCGGATATGGTTCGAAATACATAACAATGGAAGAGATGATATACTTCTGATCGATTTCGGTCAAAGTGTTGTACGCAAACATAGTGCAATCTCTACTCCCTGACTCATAATCCGACGGGACATGAAAGAGTTCAGGCGCTTGATGTTTCCACACCCCAGACTGCTTCAGAATGTATCGACACAAAACAATCTCCCACTGTACCGATCCGGTATTGGAACTTAAGGTCTTTAGATCTGCGGCAGCGAAACAGGAAAGAAACAGACGACACTAAAATGGGATATAGGCACGCGATGAACAAGTAACCGAAAACAGTAATGTTTATGTATTTATGAACACGAATACATAATCAGACCTTGATATTTTGCCTACGAAGTTACGTTACGATAAATACCTATTGAATTTTCAATATTTACTCAAATGTTTACATTTATGAATATTTTAGTGACATATCGTAAGGTCATGAATTTATATACCTACGTTTAATTTATTGGTTAATTCTAAAAATAATGAAGGGCTTTTAACGCATTGTAAATTTCACTGTAGTTTTATCATTAACGAAGCAATTTTAAGCAACAAATTAAATACAAGGTTTTTAGATTATTTATATGAAGATAATGTAAATTAAGTTAAATTTTATTAATAATGCACCGTTAATTACTGTTTTTAGTTACTACGTTTTCCCTTATGTATTTATCGACAAATGCTTTCGACGTCATCCCTGAATCGTCTGCCCGAATCATAAAGTGCATTTGGTAAATAACAAACGAATATCGGAATTCATAATAATGATGATGTATTCCTAATTGTTTCCATGTAAATCTATTTTCATATGCGCAGGAGATATAATATTGTTCTGCAATAATAAATCTCATGTGTGCATTTACAGACATGCTCTCTTTTACCAAATCTCATAGTTAGATAGAACGACAGTAACTAATAATACTTGTAATTATTTGTTGCAAAAGTTAATTTCATTCAAACCCGGATGTCATGACGTACGAGGTTAAAGGTTAGATTAGATCATTAGAAAATCGATACAGTTGCTCGAGTTTATAATTCACAAAACAAAGGGCATCTCAAATTGTCATTATATTAATAATAATGTTATACCATTAACAATTTACAATAAAACCATTCGCCTTATCAATCGAGTGTCAGCTTATCACTACGTGAGCGAGCCCGCTCTCCAAAACGCTGATAAAAATGATCTCTCACATCACCGCAAGAGTGACAGCCCACCTACTGATGTTGTTTCCCTCCGACCTCTTATTGTTTATTGCACAAACTATAAGATAATGCTTATTTTATCATTGATAGATTTTTTTAAATTCGATGATTAGGTAAAATATCTTTGAGAATTATCTTTGGTCTATGTAGAACATATATGTACGATATTGTTGTCGGAGGAATACAAGCGACTATGAAATTAATGAACTGTGAATAAGTCATTTATTAGCTAACGCGTTCGACGAGCTGCAGTACTGTGTGAACTATTTCATTGGACTATTTTTGAGACGAAGTTCTTTTACGCGGCTTACAGTAGAGTAAAATGGCAATTGAACCAGACCAGCAGAAGTCACATCTGATGGAAAGTGACTACCATCGGATGGTCACTTGCAACATCCGAGTGCTTGTATATGGTACAAGATGTACGATATCAATGTATTACACCCTGAATCCTGATCTTATTGACACGGTGACATCACGTCTTGTCTCGACCATGTAAAGAAGAATTTAGAGTATAATTTAAACAATGTAAGATTTACTTCTTCATTGTATTTTGTAAAGCGACGTGCGAGTATGTTTGATCTACTAGAGCACGAAGTTCCCTCTCTATGTCTTCGTGTTTAACGAGACCCCTCAGTTAATATATATTAGAAGTTTCTTAAATGGTTAACACGCTCTAGTATAATCATGTATGTTGATAAATGCCACCGGAAATATTTCTAGCCATTGACTTGAAAGGATCACTGGTACCTTGATGTAATAAAAACTAAATTAAACTAAAACACAAAACATTAAAGATCCCATAATATTTATTATCATAATTTATACAAATCATTAAACGACCATTTAAATAGTAACTATATGATATTTTTGATATCCAATTGAGGAAACATACATATAAAAATTAAAAATAGGTAAATAACTAAAACAAATGTACAAATTATGATTGCGTAGGGTATTAGCAAGAGTACTAGCAGCATTTACCTCTTGAATCGCAATTCTGATCCTCTTTTCATTTTTCTGACCTTTCACCAGTGGAGACAAGACGACTTGATAAATGTTAAAGTTTTTGTACTATTATTGCAATAAATAAGCAATATGATTTCAAACCTGGGGTAGTTTCTCGTTTGGATAAATATTTTAAAATTACCAGTTAATAGTGCTTGTAAGAGCCTGATGGAATAAGGTTTATCTTGATTTATTTAAGTGCGATTCAAAACTAAGTAATTTTAATATTGAAATTAAGCAATAGACACCATTTAAATCTTGGTAGTGTTAAGTGTATATGAGTTTTAATGTACGTAATACATTGCATATGCCGTACGTAATAAGTACCTATAATACGAGCAATGATTTGCCTAAAAAAATATTTAAAAACAAACACAAGGGCAAGCGTTAGGAAATAATTAGGTAATGCTTGTAAAGCAAACTTTACTTTTTAGTTATAAAAAAATATCGTCGAAAAACCAGTTTTTTTACATTTTGTTTTATTTTTCATCTTTTAATCAATAATTGATTGTGAGTGTTCTAAAAAGTGTCTCTGTCCTATACAATGTCATTGTTTATGTATTGTTGAGACGAGATGGTCGACTGATAGACCTCGTGCTTCTTAATGTTTCCGGACTCCAAACTATATGGGCACTTACAATTCATCTCGTGCTTAGCGGAAACTATCGAGGCCGATTATACTTAACGAAACATTTTTAAGTTACAAAGTGACCTTATAAGGTTCGACTTATTGTTTAAAATATTTAAAGGTATAACCCCTACTACGATAGATAATTTATCTATCCATATAAGCGAAATACTACTCATCACAAGATCTCCTAAACTATGCGACCCACTGACTTGAAATTTGTCACATTCCTTCCCTGACATAGACGCTCACTTAGAACAAATTTTAAGCAAATCATATTCAAAATAATGTTTTCTTCTTATCTAGATGTTATGTACACATAGAGTCACGTCTTATTGCCTCTACTGGTGACAGGAGGGGCTGGTTCATTTTTCGCCCAGAGAATCGGAATTGCGATTCAAAAGGGAAATGCTGCTAACATTCTTGCCACCATTCCACGCGGTCACGATTTGTATAATAAATATTTTTTATTTATTTTAGGTTTTAATGTAAATATACATGGTATCTACACATAGAGAACGAGAACGCATTATATTAACACCCAGATCATAACCACTTGTAAGGCATATATTAATCAATAGTAATAAAGCGCGAGGTCGACAATCGACCACCTTTCATACAACAAATAATTACATAATGAACATCTGATAAAGTTTTCCCTTGAAATTTATAACCCAGAACTATATAGTTTAATTGGAAGGCAACGAGTCTAGTAACTAATTACTACTATCTTGGTGACGAATGGTCACCATCGCTTATAGACATTTTACTACTTGGTGGTAGAGCTTTGTGCAAGCTCGTCTGGGTAGGTACCACCCACTCATCAGATATTTTGCCGCAAAACAGCAGTACTTTGTATTGCTGTGTTCCGGTTTGAAGGGTGAGTGAGCCAGTGTAATTACAGGCACAAGGGACATAACATCTTAGTTCCCAATGTTGGTGGCGCATTGGTGATGTAAGTCTATGGGCGTTGGTGACCACTTACCATCAGGTGGCCCATATGCTCGTCCGCCTTCCCATACAATAAAAAAAAAATAAAAAAAAACTTCATACTTTCACTATTTGTCACACCGCAAATGCAAACGAGCCGCCGGTTTTGTGAACTAAGATGTTATGATAACGTTCGTCACCATTAATACTGGATATCAATACAAAGGACTGTTAAGGTGGGTCGCCACAATGTCATACCACTACCACCCATAAACTATAAGCATGAACTATTAGGATGAAATCCGAAGTATTTTTTTTAATTCACAATATCACAAACAAATCGCCGTTTATAGACCACTAGCTAGCAGTACCCTGCGCGCATTGCTACGCTACTTACTAAAATAAATTTGAAGGAAAGACAATGCACAAATACTTATTATTATTTATTATTACTTATTATTGGTCGTACCAATTCAGAAACCTTTGTGGGCTCATGCATAACACTTTGCTGAGGATCATGACATGATCAAATGCATAGTTTACGATTCTATAAAGGACATACAGACAAACATTCATTTTTATATATATAGACAAAGAAAAATGTATGATGTAACTAATTATTATAATTGGATGTTTTTAAATATGTATTATTTGAAAATATAGTTTCACGTAGGTATTAGTTAATTAAATTATCGTTAATGAACCTCAGAACTAGAGGTGATGTTTTACAATTACAATCAAGCTTTCCGCCCCGAGTCTGGCTGTATATGTAGAATTATATATATAAATATAATTTTGAATTATTATATTCTATTGATACATTTAATTAAAATGATATATGTATGTTTATTCGGTTACCTATAGACCAGGCATGAAGTTGCCTACATTAGGAACTGACGTCCATGTGATTGTCATATGTTTTAATATATATTTTATTGTTAGAATATTTATCAAATGCGTATTTACTCTACAGACGGGGTCTACACTAGAACCATATTTTTTCAGTTAGTCCGATTAGTCAATTGTATATAATTCTCTATTTCCTTATCGTTGGATAATATCCAAAGATAAATAATGTCGTAGACGAAGACACTATAGTTCAAAATTCAAATAAAGCCAAATAAATGTTCTCCTGACCGATTTCAAAAACTAGCCAATTGCGCAGGGGATATACACTCAAGCAGGTGCACTCTTTTTTGCCCCACTCTCATTAAATTTCCAAACTTCGAATTACAATTGAGAAATTAATATAAAATCCAATAAATTTTGATTGCCTTCTAAGCTAACCGCTAAATAAACAAGGCAGTCGATAATATAGCGGTGATAAGACAGTTGTTAATTGAAGCTTCAATTACGCGATAAAAGCAATAGATGTTATCAAAATCAGTGTACGTTCACAATTCGATTAATCCGATGTGTTTATAACCGATAACTGGCGGTGTCGATAAGTAAACAAGCGGGGTTTTTTAAAGACGCCACTTCAAGTATCCGATATTTTCGTTTACCTCAATCTCGTTTTCAAGCTTGGTAATTGAGATGTTTGTCTCTTGTGCCTGTAGCCTGTGTAGTTACAATGGCCCACTCACCGTTCAAATCGGACACAACAATCCTAAGTATTGCTGTTTGGTGATGGAATATCTGATAAGAGGATGGTACCACAAAGCCCTATCACCTTGCATATTTTTTTGTTAGAGCTCTATGTATCGGAATTACTGGCTGTATGTTTGCATACCAGTGATTTATTTTAATTGTTTAACTGAATGTACTTGACATATCGAAATCCCAAGCAAAAAAATTATAGCTACCTAAAATATACAACACTAGCTGCACGTCCCGACTTCGTACGGGTAAAATAAGAATTTTATCCCGTGCATTTTTTAATCAATAAGATATAAACATTCACCAATCGATTGATTCGCCCATACAGTACAGTGTATGTGTGTTCAGTACAGGGCATATAATAATTCTACTTCCTACTAATATAATAAACACGAAATTTTGTATGGATGTATGGACATTTGTTACCCTTTCACGTAAAAGTACTGAATGGATTTTAATGAAACTTTACAATAATATAGCTCATACATCAAAATAACAAATTAGCTACAATTTATAAAGCTATAATCGAGTAAATTGGCCAAAATATAACAATAAGTGTACGTGACACATTCGAAAAAAAAACTTCTATTTGCAAGCCATTCTGGCATGCCTGCAAAAACCGTAAGAGGTTCACGAAAATAATGTATGGTGGAAATATATCTCTTATATCGTTCTACAAAAATATCCGCGACAGCATAATATTATATCTATCTTTTATATGTACGCCATTATCGCTTAAATTGTGAATCAAATTTTATATTATTTTCCGAAATGAATTTTGTATAAAGAAATTTGAGAACTATGTTTAGAAAGTTGAGACCTGGCTCTCTTAGGCATTTTCAAATGTTTAAGAAATAGTTAATAGCGTGTAATATTCTAGCTCTGGAAAGAACTGTTGGTTAGCCCTGAAAAGAACTGTTGGTTAGCCCTGAAAAGAACTGTTGGTTAGCCCTGAAAAGAACTGTTGTTTAGCTCTGAGAAGAACTTTTGCGTAGATTTCGTTACATTAAATCTAAAAAAAATCACATGAAAATTATTAGACTTCGCGCACGATCGCTGCGTAAGGAGCCGACATCGCGTCTGAGTCGCGCGGGTACCACCTTACTCGTAGATCTAAACTCCCCTCCCGTAATATTTTAATTTCGCCATAACTTCAAAACCAAACGTCCAATTGTAATCATTCAAAGACCAAATATTATCTACATAAACTGTACTTAGTGATGAAATAATTTATTTTGATAAGGATTGAGTACAATAAACACGTTTAAGTGTAGTCAAAAAAAAAATCAAGATTTTTAAATAAAATAAAGGTTGTTGTGCCTCACTCGACATAGATAGGTATTGTGTGTCAAGGACTTTTTTGTAGATATTTATAAGATCTACAATTACCTAATTAAAACATTTTATGGTTCTATCTTTTATAGTTTAGTCAGCGTACGCAAAATAAGAAACTTTTCTGGTTATTTTTTTCCGTAAAACCCAAATATCTTACGGAACCCTATTTTTTTTCAAAATAAAATATAGCCTATGTTACTCGTGGATAATGTAGCTTTCGAATGGTGAAAGAATTTTTAAAATCGGTCCAGTAGTTTTTGAGCCTATTCATTACAACCAAACAAACAAAGCTTTCCTCTTTATAATATTAGTATAGAAAATAAGTCATATCCAAGATAAAATTGAGTACTTACTATATAATACAAGTTGTATAATAATTATTAATAATTCCTACAATAAAAAAAAATATTACGTAATACATTGCAATGCAAATTAGTCCCATTTATTAAAAATATATATATATTTGCGTGTACTGTTACTTTTTAAAATTGCGTTGTCTATTATTTTGATAAATATGAATAATCCGTGTAAAATAAATCCATATTAGCGATCATGCATAATTATCATAACTAAATTGTCTGTTAATTTCCAGCTGGTGCAGCGACGTTGCGGATATTACTAAGCTTCGCAGTGGGAGGCCTATTGGGAGATGTCTTCCTGCATCTACTGCCCGAGGCCTGGCAGCACGATCTCGCCGCTACTAAAGGTATGAACACAAATGTTAAAACAATATACTTATTAACTGTTCAGCCTGAAATCAGAGTATTTTAAAATAGTTACCTATATAAAACTCTAAGCAATACAATGGATTATTCTTTAAATTTTGAGTAAATAGCGTATTAAGAAAATTACATTATTTTATTTGTGTGAGTATTTATATACTCATCAGATATGCCGCTAAACAGAAATTAGTATCTTTGTGTTTCGGGTGAGTGTACCAGTTTGAACAAATACCAATCACAAGGGACATATTAACATCTTTGTTCCGAAAGTCGATGACGCATTGGCGATATAAGGAATATTTCATAATTCATACAGTGGCAATGTTTATTTAGGTTTTGACCACTTACCATTCGGTAAAACATTCGCCCGTTAGCCTAACTATTTAAAAAAAGTTTCTTTTTTAATATTTTTGTAGTACCTAACGTTATTAGAAATGATTAAAACCGAATAATTGGTGATTTTAATTTTTTACCGATAACAAAGAACTACAAATATGTTTAACAAACAAACTGCATTTTCAAACTTTTCCGAACAGTAGCTGTGACAAGACAAGTCCTATTAGTATTAATAAATTCATTCATTAAACTCGAATGATATATTCGTTGACGTTTTCTTTGCATATGTTATTAATATAATATTAATTGCTTGCGAGGTTTTGTGTTGCGAATCGATAGCAATTCAATACATATTAAATTAAACGTTAAAGCATTTGCAATAGAGTTGAAAATTGTTTATTTATATATAATGAGTCAGACTTCATAGCTGAGGTTTAATGTTCCAAGTGCAATGATTCGCATGAAAAATTTGTAAACAAACTATTATAATATGATAAATCACGTTGCGGTGGAGTTTTAAGGAAAGGTGATCGTCCGGGAAGTTAAGTGTTATTATATTTATAGTAATACTTATGTACTTGATAACGAGGAGTGGGGTCAAAGAAATGATATCACGAAATGCATTCATTTAATAAATTATTTATAAGTATGTATAAAGGGGTCACTTTTATATAAGGGGTTTCTTTTATTTATTTACCTGTTTTTTTCGGAAAGGAATTTTAATTTTGAAATTGTAAGTGACCACATTGTCGTGCCTCGGAAAGCACGTAAAGTCGTTGATTCTGCATATTATATATTTTCGGTCATGTCGATCTTTACACCTGACTGCGCACATACGATACGTCTGCCCGTTAAAATATCTTGAATCTATCTTTACAATCCTGAAGTTGCTTTAAAATCTCTAGCTCTTTTGACGTGACAACGTCTTATAAATTGGTTTGCCGGGTGACACTTCAAGAAACTGCGTTACGCTCCGCTCACGTTATGCGCTCACAATGAGAGCGAGTGAGAGGCACGCGTCCCTTCCACTCGGGCATGGTTAGCCCGCCTAAGAGCGAGAGAGACAGACATAAAAAAATAAAATTTTGTTAATATGAAATTCAGTGCGAGATTCTTTGTATAAATTAATGTTTTAAATATAATTCTTTGTATAAATAAATGTTTTAAATTGTTACTATTATTTCATCCTTCTTCCTACTATACGAATGAATATTCACATTAAAATTATTTTACCACTCAAAGTCGTTGTCACGTAAAACTTTCGCCCGTATACCGACTTTACAGGCAACCAATATTTTTTAATGTACTATATTTTATAAGTTACAGTTTCATTATTATTGTTGTTTTTTATTAATATCTTTTCAATTTGTTATTTATTCATTGTATAATATATAATAAAAAAAGGTGCAATGAAGTCTGTAACGTAATAACTATGCATTGATTTTCTTCTTATGTAATAAATATTTTGAAACTGTAGCCGATGTTATATTTATATTGTTTAATAACACCATTATTACAAAATAAATGATGTTTTATTTTGTAATAATATAATTTACTATCATTATCTATTTTAAAATCGATGACGAATCGTCACCAGCATTACGCAATCGGACAGATTTTATTTTTAAACCGCAGTGCGGCTGATGGGTTACGCTCACGGTGTAAGTTTTGTTTTTTAATCTGTTGCTAGGCTTCCCAAATGAAATATATATTAATATACAATTATATTTAAATATCATAATTATTTATTTATTTACTTTCCACATGCCGAAAAAAAACATTACAGTTGCCCAAATCATCTTTTTCGGGCTATAAGTAACAGTTAGATACAAAATATTACAAAAAATAAAAACAACAATACAAAAACATAAGAAAAATACAACAATATATTTTAAACTACCTAAACTTACTATCTAACAAAAAAATATTGTGTTTTTGAACTTAGCTGATGGAGTATGTAACAAGTCAAGTTCCGGACACTCATGAGTGAGATCATTGAGCAAGCGCAGCGCACGCGTAAGCGGGGCCTCGTTAGTTAGCACAGTTCTACACTGTGGCAACGCAAATAATGTTCGGCGACGTGCAACTGCATAACCATAATGACTGATCACTACCGATTAATTTATTTGTAACCATTAGACCACCTTAGCTCCCTTTTTTAATTTTTGAAAATCGAACTTAAGTTTTCAAACAGGATAAAATTTTCATAATATCGTTCCGTATTGTTTTGGTCGTTCTGTATGCGTTCCGTGCGAATGCGTTACACTACCAAACCGGACAGACTGGACGCGTAAATATTTGGCCGGACACGACCGTAAAAAGTCAAACATCTCCGATAAACGGACGACGATTATGTATACGTAGCTACTTAACTGTGGAACTTGTTACCACTCGTCCAATGACAAACAAAAACGAACTTAAGTTACAAAACAGATGTTGATTATATAGACAAGACGGGAGGGCAAGAAACTTTAAAAAAAATACATTTAATGTTATCATTTAGTTATAATTAAAATTGCCACAACCGAACTATTACGTTCATTTTCTAATCGAATGTTATCCCTTGTTTAATAAATCGTTTTCCAAGATATACGATCCCAAAGCATGGAATGACACAATAACCTACATTCCACTGATTAAGCATTTACTTCTGTTGTCTTCATGCTATGAGCTAATATAACAGTTTTATGACAAGCCTATAAATAAATATAATCGTAGATTTTTATAATTGGAGATTATATTTAAAAAAAAATAAAATAAATTTATATTCCTTCGTCAATCATGAGATTGTAGCTATAACGTTCCGAGTCGGTGGTAGACTTGTCACACATACGTATACATGGTTTATCATATAAGGTTTTTGTTATTGATTTAACATAAAACAGCGTTTCTTTCAACACACAATTATTCTTTCAAGCACGTTTCCTCGCGATAACTTCGCATAAAATTACATATTAACTATAGTTTTAAATGTTGAAATAAATATAAATTTTATAAAGTAGGTATATAAAAAATGTTATTATATACAAGGTACTCGTAATGCAGCGAGGATAAATGTATCAAATAATTCATTTGATTAAACAGTTCCGTCAATTCTTATCATAAACAAACATTCAAGTTTGTTCGTATCACTGCACACAGCGATTATGTTTTATTTATTCTATACAGCATTATGGGATCATTAATAATAGTCATGTGATTAACTACGATAGTTTTATACAGAAATGTGTTCGAATTTTAAAAAAAGAGTCCCTTCTAATTTTAAATCCTTTAGAAGCGTTAGGGCCTTTTATGTATGAACTGCTTTTTATACATACAAGTAAATGTATGGCACATTTAGAAAACTAACTGCCGAATACTGAGACGGCCCTCAAAATTAAACGCTACTTAATACTAAAGAGCTACTAAGTTAGTATGCGAAATTTTAAATTAACGGCGTCTCAATAATTAAGTTGCATGTAATATTTAAATGACGTTTCAGTATTCGGCCGTAAGAGCACTAGGCTTTTTGACATTTTTGAGCCCACAACACCAGCGCCGCTCCGAAGCAATAAAATAAAATAAATAAAAAAAATCCTTATTAAATATCTCCTTATTACAGATTATTTTATAACCTAGCGAGGAGTACAGTACTACACCCAATTGATTGAAATAAGATTAATTTGTACAAACCAATTATAAAACTAAACTGCTCTGTTCAATCTCTTTTTTAATTAATAAACATTTATTATTATAAAATAAAATAAATTAAAGCATAATTATATAATATTTGACTTTGTGTCTCCTCGGCAGGGCCTCTAGGCCGGTGCCTTATAAACTTATAGGGAACTAAGATATATTTCTTGTTTCTTTAAACTTTCCCAAGTTTTCTGAAAGCTTCCAATAAATTAATATTGAGCTATAATGTGTCCTTGCTCTATGTCAGACAACATCATTAGAGTAACTTTATTTACGTTACACAATAAAAGTCGCGACTTAGCAAAAGTTTTTTTTATCTCTTTAACTGTTTTCGCAACTTAATTATATTAGTGTGCAAACCGGGTAGCAAAGTCTTTTTAACATACACAGCCGAATCTTTTATAGGCTATCTAGATTTATCATTCACCTACCATAACATCGTTATGATCAATTAATTGTAGTACTATTGTATAAAACACTTCTTTATATACCGTCAATAGTTTTCGCAGCGCACGCGAAATAATAACTTTTATAGGCAACAGTTAAATACGTTGGGTTACATTGCTCCATTTTAAGAAGGGATCTATAAGTTTTTGACAATATAATATAGCCTGTTACTTGATAAAGACGTAGCTTTCTAAGGGTGAAAGAATTTTTAAAATCGGTCGAGTAGTTTTTGAGTTAAATCGTAATAAAAAATCAAACAAAAATCAAATCTTTCCTCTTTATAATATGAGTTATGCATGTAAGCATTAGTATAAATGTATATGTTTGTAATTGAAACATATTTGAACATCTCCTAAAAGTTGAGACCAATTTTGAAAATTATATATATATATATATAGAATCGTATATGTACTCTTACATACAGGTCAGCTAAGGAAACACTATAATATACCTAGCAATAATAATACTGGAATCTTTTAAAAATGAACAAAAACGCCTCGTTAAGTTGCGCGTGCGACACAAGCACATCTCACCTATAACTAACTATGTATGTAGTTATAAACCCATCTTGGCTGACATCGACTCCAAAAGTAACAATAATTGTAAATAAATTATCAACCACACAACACATTCGTACCTACATATTGTTGAGTAGAAAATAGTAAGTTAATTATCAAATTATAGAAGAATACGCAATTATTTTTTTACTTTTTAGTGCATATTAATTTGTTTTTCCTATGAAGTCGGTTTTTGTTTTGTTAAAATTTTTATTTATTATCAGTCGTTTCATTCAAAACAATAAACATTTTTTTATAAACTTTGATTTCTTTTTTTGGTCTGTTGTATTTTTTTTTGTATTTGTATAATCTGTGACAAAAAATTATTTCATTTTTCAGAGGGAGAACATGTATCAATGAAATGCGGTCTCTGGTGTTTATTCGGGATGTTAGTATTTATCGTGGTAGAGAAACTCTTTGCGGGCGCGGAAGAAGACGATGACGTTCCTCAGGGAAATGGATCTGTAAGCCACATCGAGATAGAAGAGATCGAGAAGCTTCTAGAAGTTGAGAGGAAGAATAGGGGGAAAGCGAACGGGGGCATTTGTGGTGGCGGTAGCAACGGTACGGTGTCAGCTAAAGACCTCTATGATACCTGCGTCTTCAATAATAACACTAAGGGTTAGTATTTAATTATATTTATTAATTTTCCTTATAGCGTTATTTGTTTGCAAGAATTCGTATGATTTAGATTTTAAAGATAGTAGTAGTAGTAATCTCCGTGTATACATTTTATTAAGAGTTTTAATTAAATTAATTTGTAACGGGCTTAATAAAATTCATCTTTAATTAATTAATTTAAATAATCATTTATATATGAGTTCTCATAACTGATAAACGCTACGGATCTAAACTGAGTCTGTAGTACACCAAATGATATCTCGTCGACAAATAACTCTACCAATCTTAGAAGTCAGTCTTAGAGGGAGGAATCGAACTAGCAACTTGTATACAATTTTAAATTATACGAACATTCTTTCCTTTCTCATCTAAGGTGAGGGCGGGTGTTGCAGTACAATAGTGACGACGACGAACGGAGCAGTTCGGTGTAAGGGTAACCGCTGGATGGGCAGATGTCTGCTGCGTGAAGCGAAAGAGAAGGCGTTGAAGGCAACTAAAGAGAAGAGCGAGAAGAAAGATGTAAGTTCTTATTATTAAGAGCCCCCGTCACATTGGCACCCCCGTCACACTCGTCTTTAGCAGTAGTTTCGTTTTCAGGTTAAAAATAACAACGGTAAACAAACATTTCCGGAATTGCTGAGAATTAGTTAGTTAAGATGGAGATGACATCTTAACAAGAGATTGTAGGATTTAATGGTGGTAGGGCTTAGTGAAGTTCGTCTGGGGGTAGGTACGGTATATTCTACCGCAAAACAAGTAGGTGAGCCAGTGTGAATAACAGGCACAACATCTTAATTCCCAAGGTTGGTGGCGTATTGGCGATGTAAGCGATGGTTAACATTTCTTATGATGCCAATGTCTATGGGCGTTGGTGACCACTTACCATCAGGTGGCCTATATGCTCGTCCGTCTACCTATTCTATAAATGAAATGTTTTATATTTCAAATTATTTACCCATGCCCACGGCGATGGTTACCACATACCATTGAATATCAGACCAGCTGGTCTGCTTACCTTAAAAATATATAAATATGTTATTTTAATTGTTCCAGGTGGCAGGATACCTCAACCTAATGGCCAACTCCATAGACAACTTCACCCACGGGCTGGCCGTCGGGGGCTCGTTCCTGGTCGGCTTCAGAGTCGGCCTGCTTACAACTTTTGCTATACTCGGTAATTGATCTATTGATGTAATTGTTTTTTTAAACTCTATACAAGATTAAATTTAATAAAAAAGCATGGAAGTCCATATTTTAATAATTCGCAACATTTCAAACTTCTTTTTTTTTTGTAATTCCTATCGTCTCGGTTGTCGTTACATGCTTATGTTGACCCTCTCGATGTGACGTCACTCGGAGCGTGCACTTGATACTTGTTGACGTTCTGGCGTGACGTGTATGCATTTGATTGTATTTGTAATGTTGGAAAAGATAGTTAACTAATTAACTTCTCGTTAGAATATACATTTGATATAATTCTGGAAAAATACGATTTTAAAGTGCTTGTTAGCGTCTACTCCTGTAAGTTTTTGCCTGCTTAAATAAAGTATGGATTTGATTTTTTTTTCCAGTTCACGAGATACCACACGAAGTCGGAGACTTCGCTATTCTACTTAAAAGCGGATTTTCGCGATGGGAAGCGGCTAAAGCACAATTGGTGAGAAAATATACATATATTATTTAGAGACCATTAAGAAAAAACAAATTATAGATCAACAAAATGTATGACAATGCTCAAGTACCAAAATAAATAAAAATAGTTACTTGACTGTTATTTATGTTTATGGAATTGAGAGAAACAATTTTGATATTATTCATTGATTTGTTATACTTTATCAAGGATGAAATTTAATAATTGAAATAAAATCTGGTGTGAAATTACTTTACATAATATATTGATTTTATATTGTGTCAAATGTGAAACAGTATTTTATATTATATTTTTATTTTATTGTTATGTATAAATTATAATAATATCAACCGGTTTAAAGAATTATTTAATTCTCGAATGCACGAATCTTTCACGACACCAGACGATCAAGTCATTGACCGATGTGGACACAATACCTATTGCCTGTCTGTATTTTAGTACACGGTATATGTCGGTGACCTGCTGGGCGCTGCTTGCTAATAGCTAGCTAATTCTATCAAGTGTACCATTTGCTTGGACGAATTTGCTTCAATACTAATTAAAGCCGAGATGGCCTAGTGGTAAGACCACGTGAATCTTAACCGATGATCGTGGGTTCAAACACCGCTGAATTTCATGTGCTTAATTTGTGATTACAATTATAATTAGTTAATCTCGTGCTTAACGGTGGAGGAAAACATCGTGAGGAAACCTGCATGTGTCAAATTTCACTGAAACTTTTGTCATATTATGTGTATTCCACCAACCCGCGTTGGAGCAGCGTGGTGGAATAAGCTCCAAACCTTCTCCTCAAAAAGAGGAGAAGAGGCCTTAGCCCAGCAGTGGGACATTCACAGGCTGTTATTACATACTAATTATGAATGTATATACTTCGCTATTAAGGCGGACCCCTAAACCAATATATAGGTGCTTAATCTTATATTAATGGATTCAATTTAATTGACAATTCGATAATTTTACTATCTTAATTCTAATTAGCTTTTTTATATACATGTATTTAATCTAAATGAACGAATTATTATAATTTAATTTATGAATTAACTTAATTTATTATATAAGCAACTGATTAATTATATATATTAAATAAAATTGTATAAGTTCGTAATTTTAATGTATGTCCTGATTACATTATGTTTGTGTACCTAATAAATCGCGAAGCGTCAATAGCGCAAGATTTAGAGGTCCGTCTAGTGGTGAAGAAGTCCTAGATCCTGACTACTATTGTCTCCCCACTCTTAACACAAGCTGTACTTAATTAGAGGGGGTAAAAATACGTGTATATTTTGTTCCAGGCTACAGCGTCAGCGGGTCTGATCGGCGCGATGACAGCTGTTATATTCAGCGGAGCGAGAAATGCTATCGGTACGTTCATTATGTATATGTATATATATATTGATATATATTATATTTTTCCACTAAAACGATTGGCATAATTATGAATAAGCCATTTGTATCTACGATGTTGTATTTTTGTCAACAAATATTCCCTATTTCGTATTTATGTTCCTATTCTCACTGATTGATGAATGATTAATAAACAAGTATAGTAACTAGACCAACAAAGAAAACTTGATTAATTTGATTGGGCGTGAGTTTTTCCGGTGGATTTGTATATTATATACATAAATACACATACATACATCATCACCAACGAAACACTCACGCTTAAGTCTTGTAAGTTGTTAATTTTATGTGTTTAGTGTAGCTATCTCAATAAATAAATAAAATATTATATAATATACATGATTTTTATATTTATTATAAAATTCCAGAGGCGAAAACGTCGTGGATCGTACCGTTCACTGCGGGCGGGTTCCTGCACATAGCGCTGGTGACGGTGCTGCCCGACCTGCTGCGCGAGAACGACAAGATGGAGTCGCTCAAACACCTCGCCGCGCTCATCGCTGGCATCCTCGTCATGGCCTTCATGACGCAGTACTTCGGGTAGGAACAGGACACCCTGGGTCCTATATTACCGTACAGCGATGATGTCAATGGACCATCTCTGCCTCATACAATCAAATGTAACCAAATAAACCTAAACGTAGGTTTAAATACAATTTTAAACGTATCCAAGCATTTCATATGTTAAGTAAATAGTTTGTTAATTAGTTTGAAACAAATTCAATCGTTTCCAATGTTACAGTCAAACGTACAACAGTAAACAGTCGTTACGATCGCGGCTGTAACACGATTTAAAATATTTAATGTCAAGTCATAATATACTCCATTGTCCTAAAATATATATATATATATATATATATATAATAGAACTAAACTGTAAATAACAAGTCATCAAGGAATCTAAGATTAAATTTACCATAAAATAACCATAACAAAAAAATGGAAAACATTAAGAATCAATATTTATATTTTTAAGTATCTTGATATGTCAATCAACATGTCTATCGGACACTCAAAGTATTATAATTTTTCAAAGCGTAATGAAATGTTAAACTAGGATTAGTTAGGTTTAATATAATGTACTTTATATTGTTATATTGATACTATTCGAGTCGTAAGCGTGTAATACTCCACTATCATAATATGAATATCACATGGTGATGAGAATTTATATATGTATATATATAATACACATAATTCTTATTCAACTAAAACATTAGTATAAAAAGTCAATCGTATCTGTGTAACATTAAATAGCAGGTTTTTTCCCCAGGTTTCAATTTATTATATTAGTATATCTTTACAACAAATATAATTTAAAAAAAAATTAAATTCATATTCATAATTAAATAATTTTGATTAATTTTTATCTGTTGATCAATGTTTTAACAACAATAACGTCTATAAAGCAAATTTTCATAAAAATCCAGCTCTGTTTATATTATTATGAAATATTATTGTGGTTTTAAGATTGTCTGCTTTATATTTTTATTATAATAAAATATTTGAAGTCATATTATAGAAAGTCCGGTTTCATATTATTTTATTTTTAATAGGCAGTTATTTTATTATTATTGTGTTAAGTTTCATAAATTTAAAACTCGAATGCCATATATTGTACATAATATGTAAATATAACATAGGGATCAGTCTTAGTTGATAGTACAAACTCCACTAAAATGTGATAGTACCAATCGTTAGGTTTAAAAAAAATCATTGCTTCTTATATTTTTGCTTTTTATACATTTATTTTCAATTTTGAAAACGACGAAATTTTGTTTAATTTTGGTAAAATAAAATAACACTTAAACTTTTCTGCATTTTAGTAATACATAAAGTGTGATAAATATGGCCATTTATAAGTATTGTATCGTATATTTTATGAAGAAATGTTATATCAATAAACGTGTACTAAATTAAAGAGCGTTTATTATTTTCTTCAAGTTTATAATTTGTTTCCTATCTATTCAGCAGTTTTAATTTATTTATTTTATTCTATTTTGTTTTTTTTTGTTTTTACGATTTATACTAACTTATTAACATCAAATGTATTTGCTAGATCCAATCTTGATTATGGATCGAGCGTGTCATGTGGGTGATAGCACACCTTGGGAATGAGACGATCGCCGCATGACTATTTCTTTTTTGTTTTCGGTATGGCAAAAAATCAACCCGCTATGTTTCTTTAGTAATACTTCAATGTTAAATAGAGTATTTTGATGCGTGGGATGACCAAAACCTGAATATGATGAAGATTGAGTTGCTCGATACGCCCAAGTCAAAGTCAAAAAGGTTTGAAAGCAATGAAAATTTTACAAAAAGCATACTGTATTGTTTGTTTTTCTAAACTTCAAGTTCAGCAATAAAATTTTGTTTATTTTATATTGTTTTGTTATATGTTGTTAAAGCCATTTCTGTACTACCAACGCTTAGTAAAATCTTTGAAAAATTAATGCTTAATCAAATGTTAGTACATTTCGATACATATAAGTTGCTACACAGTAAACAATTTGGCTTTACAAAGGGTCGCTCGACAACCGATGCTGGTGTCGAGCTGGTTAAAAATATTTACAGACCCTGGGAAGAGTCACAGGATGCCTTAGGGATATTTTGTGATTTATCTAAGGCTTTTGATTTTGTGCAACATGAAACGTTGATCAGGAAACTAAGTCACTATGGCATTAGAGACAAAGCACTCAGCCTTCTGATTTCGTATTTGAGTAATCGGATTCAGAGGGTTGATGTAAATGGAGAGATCTTCCGGGGCTCCAGTTGATATGGGGGTGTCTCAAGGATCTATTTTTGGTCCATTACTCTTCCTCATTTATATAAATGACTTGCCACATCTCCTAAATAATAAACATGAGATAGTATTGTTAGCCGATGACACATCTTTAATTTTCAAAATAAAAAGACGTCTTTCAATATATGACGAGGTGAATAATGCTCTCTCTGAAATAGTACACTGGTTTAGTGCTAATCATTTACTGTTAAATAGTAAAAAGACTAAATGTATTAAATTCACTTTTCCTAACGTGAAATATGTAAAAACAAATGTACTTTTAAATGGGGAAGCTTTAGATTCGATAGAAGTCACAGAATTTCTTGGTATTACCATAGATTCTAAGCTTCAATGGGGTCCTCATATTAATAAATTGGCGAATAGACTCAGCTCTGCAGCATTCGCGGTAAAAACAATTAGAATGTTGACTGATGTAGATACGGCTCGCCTAGTATATTTTAGTTATTTCCACAGTATAATGTCTTATGGCATTCTACTCTGGGGGCATGCTGCCGATATTAATTCGATTTTTGTACTGCAGAAGAGGGCTATTCGTGAAATTTATAATCTGAGCCCAAGAGATTCGCTTAGATGTAAGTTTAAAGAAATCAAAATAATGACTGTCGCTTCTCAATTTATATTTGATAATGTTATGTATGTACGCAAAAACATAAAAGTTTTTCCCAAGAATTGTGGCGTACATACTGTTAACACCAGGAACAAGCATTAACTTACAACCACTGTTACCAGATTACTCAGGGTTAGTAAGATCCCAGAAAGCGTTCAAAAATGCACAATGGTGAAATTTAAAAGAATTGTTAAGGAACGCTTGTGTGCAAAAGGATATTACACAACCAATGACTTTTTGGACGATTGCACACCTTGGAAATGAAACGATCGCCTCCAGGGTATTTCAAATAAAGAAAAAAAACTGTTATTGCATAAATTGAATATATTGTAAAGATGAGATAAATATATAAAAAAAACCTGCAGTTTCTTTCGCCGGTTCTTCTCAGGTCTGAGGTGTTTTTTTTCCGAACCGGTAGTAGATTTATGACAATCAATAAGTAAGTGTAACGCTTCATAATTGAATAAAGATATTTGAATTTGACACGAACTCGGTAGAACCGTAGCCATGTACCACATACGGTACACCCTGTTAAGGAGGGGGAAGGTTATATAATTTTTAAAGAATTGTGATTTTATTAACCCTGCTTATATTAGACCAATTAACGTTGCATGAACCATGTAAGAATGTATACCTGATACAGGTTTATAATGATTAATGATAACTAAAAATTAAAGTCAATACAATTAATAAGTGTTTATTTCTCACCAGTTACATGGGAATAATCAACAAACACTATAATATTTTTTCTTAAAACCGTAATGTAATGAACTAAACTTTATATATTTTTTTATTTCATACAAATATGTAGGTTTTTAAAATGGACAAAGTGGCAACATCTTTGATCAGACATCGGGAAGTTGACAGGCAATCAGATTATGTACACACTAAAATGCAAAATAATTATTTTAATAACAAAGATGGCAGCACATGAAACGCCTAAATAGAGATTCAGTGTTGCCATTAAATTTATAATCGCTAAAAATATTTTTCTTAAGAAATCGATACAAATCTAGTTATAAGCACAATAAAAGAGTATATAAAATAGCAACTTAATTATAATACCAAAATGGACACGAGTTTTAAAATAATAACAGCTACGTAATAGCAATGAATACAGACGTTACATAGAAGCGCAGTTCTTAATGATTTCGTGTGCCGATTCCAAGTGGGGTCTGTCCCCAGTTTAGTTCGCAGTTTGTCGGCTCTGGCGACATTCTCCGTCTCTCTTGCTCTCGTAGTTAAGATACGCTGGGGAACGACTGCCACGCTGCCAAGCGGCATTTTGGGTCGCAGAAAGTTTGTCTTCAGAGCGCTTATAAGAGCTGCGCTTCTATGTAACGTCTGTATTGATTGGTTATAGTAAATAAAAATATTTGTATATACATAAATATATTACGCGTACGTTTACATAACGTAGACTTTTTCGACGCGTTTCATACAAAACACTTCCTTCGTCTTCGGACATATGATCGATCCGTGTTCCTTCATCATCTCCTTCAGTGCCTGAAATTATTAAATTACGATATCAATCACTCGTTACTAAAGTAGATTCTTCAGTAGTTACTGTGAAGAGTGAGCCAGTTTAATAACAGGTATTGAGGATGAAATATTAAACAACAATGTGCATTATGAGAGACGTTTTGTTCCGTGGTGAGGCGTCCTGTACCTTCTCGCCGTAGACCTGTCCGTTGGGCAGCACCATGGGCTGGTTGTGCTCGTTGAGCGGCAGGCGCGACAGGCGGCACACGAGGCGCGAGTGCGAGCAGTGCGCGTGCGGCAGCGTGCGCGCCAGCGCGTTCAGCGGCGGCTGGCACGCCGGGCACGCCGACACCTGCGTGCTCTCGCTGTAGCACTGAGTGCGCCTGAGTCAAGGACCTTACCTCACAATCGAATTTACCCTACTAAAACTGATTCAATATCGTTTTGCCACTCATCA